>JABTXL010000001.1:21254859-21281918 GCA_025134845.1 Neodon shergylaensis | reverse complement strand
TGTGTATCTGTGTGTATGTGTGTTTCTTGTTTGTGTATGTGTGTATATGTCTGTGTGTGTGTGTGCTTCTGAATGTCTTTCAGTAAATTCTGTTAAGAAAACAATTCTCATTTTCTTCAGAGGTATTTAACTTTGTTACATTTCAAACCAGAATTGCTAATTGTACACTTTAAAGTACAGGATTGTGCGCTGCCTACAAAGATCTATTATTGTGCAGGCTAAGCAACTGACACCACATAAATATTATTTGTAATTAAATAATCCTTATAGTAATTATAATTGAATTATGCTTTTTGTGGGCATAGTTACTTTATTAAATTATTAACACAACCAAAATCTGAACTTCATCTATGTGTCTACCAGAGCTAATATTAAAAAATGCCACAGACCTAATGGCCTAAACTGTACACAGTATTTCTCCATGTGTGGAGCCTAGAAATCTAAGATCAAGCAATGCTGAGGATTTGTTTCTGTTAAGTATTGTCTTCTGCCTCATCGAAGTCTCATTTCCATTTCCTTGGAAAGGATAGTGTAGGGTTAAGAATATTTTTATTTATTGGCCTTACTTAATCATTTGTTACGTCTTTGTGGGCTCTATCTCTAAACACAACACATTAGAGAATTCACAGTACACACTCCATAGTCAATACACGAACATGGTTTTCTCTTAATCGCCTTCATCAGTTAAAAGTGCTATAAATCACTGACTTGAGGGATATGCAAACAAAAAAAAATATACCAGATAAAAAAGAACATTCTTTCAAAAATAGTACAAAGATAATGTAGTTCAAAAATATTATAAACTGTAAAGATGGGTAGAATGATTGAATTTCTTTCTCTTAGATTTTTTTCCCCATTTATATCTTTTTTATTGAAAAAAAAAATCCCTGCTTCCTCCCAGCCTCCCATTTCCCTCTCCCTCCTCCCGCCCCTCTCCCCCTACCCCCACTCCTCTCCCCCTCCCTCTCCAGTCTGAAGAGCAGTCAGGGTTCCCTGCCCTGTGGAAAGTCCAGGGTCTTCTCCCCTCCATCCAGGCCTAGGAAGGTGAACATCCAAACTGACTAGGCTCCCAAAAAGCCTGAACATGAAGTAGGGACAAAACCCCATGGCATTGTCCTTGGCTTCTCATCAGCCTTCATTGTCCGCCATGTTCAGAGAGTCCGGTTTTATCCCATGCTTTTTCAGTCACAGTCCAGCTGGCCTTGGTTAGCTCCCAATAGATCAGCCCCACTGTCTCAGTGGTTGGGTGCACCTCTCGTGGTCCTGACTTCCATGCTCATGTTCTCCCTCTTTTCTGCTCCTCATTGGGACTTTGGGAGCTTAGTCCGATGCTCCAGTGTGGGTCTCTGTCTCTATCTCCATCCATCGCTAGATGAAGGTTCTATAGTGATATGCAAGATATTCATCAGTATGGCTATAGGATAGAGTCATTTCAGGTTCCCTATCCTCAGCTGCCCAAGGAACTAACTGGGGACATTGCCCTGGGCACCTGGGCGCCACTCTAGGTTCATGTCTCTTACCAACCCTAAGGTGGTTCCTTAATTAAGTTATGTGATTCCCTGCTCCTCTATCCAACCTTGTTTTATCCCCAATCATCTATCCAGAGACAATATCAAACTTCATTTCCAGAGATTTTAACCCACTGGAGTAGCAAGAGAGGACGTTTGGACACACCCTGACTTTGAGATTAGTTTCTAATGTAGAATCTTTCTTGTAAAGGAGAAAGCAAGACCCTAAGTAAAAATACGAGGTCCAGAGGAGTTGAGTTCCAGCATGAAGGAAATGCAAACATTATATCATGGAGCCTCTGTTAGACTCTTTGCATACTGCTTGGTGCAAGCATATTGTATCTCTGAGAAGTCCCTTCCTTGCTACAAATGATGACCTACTATGCTTAAATAAAAGCTAATCCAAAGATCATGTTTTAATCAACAGAATTTGTGAGCATCCTTGTTTTCTAGTCTCATGATATCTTAAATCCACAGAACATATTTTCTGTGGGAAGTATATGCAGAAAGATACAAGATAATACAGATATAGTTTCTGCTCTCATCCTCCTCATGATGGTTTGAAAGAAAATGGTCCCCAAAGGGAGTGGCACTATTAGGAGGTTTGGCTTTTGTTGTGGAAAGTGTGCCACAGTGGGAGCAGACTTTGAGGTCTCTTGCTCAAGTTTCTCGCAGTGTGACTGTCAGTCCATGAGTCAAGTTGTAGAAATCTCAGTACTTCAGCCCCATGTCTGCTTCCATGCTGCCATGCTCCCCACCATGATGATAATGAACTGAACCTCTGACAGTGTAAACATGCCCTCTCAATTAAATGCTTTCATTTATAAGAGTTGCTGTAGTCATGGTGTCACTTCACAGCAATAAACACCTAACACAGGCCCAAAATGAAAATAATAAATAAAAAGAATAACCAGCAGAATATTCTGCTGATATCCTCTAAAATCCAACACAAAATGTAGGGGTTAACCTAAAACAATCTCCAGCTCTTAGGTAAACAGAACTGCATGTAAGAAGAAAGGAAAACCATACCACATATGAGCTGTTTTTCTCTTTTCTTTCTTTCTTTTTCTGTATAAAGGAAAAAGAAAATGAAGAGAAATAGATAAGGGTAGTTTCAATTGATTGAAAGCCTTCCTTCTGGTACATAGTGTGCACCTTTGCCAATGTTCTTTCAAGTCATCTGAGTAAAATTGCCTGGCTTTTTAATCCCTACAGAATAGCATATACTAACAAATACTTACTTTCTTTTCTGCTATCAAGAGTGAGAATTAATACTGTTATATACTGGCATACCAACAGCCATAATTATATTCTTGGAATTGCAGCCTTTGGACAAAACAAGAAGCCAAAAGAACAGGATGGGAAGAAAGGCAATGAGATTTATGTCAATATTGAGTCATAAGCTAGTGTTGTCAGAAAGCCAAGTCTACATTTCTGAATCCTGAATCTTGAATTACCCCACATATACTCAACCCACTCACTAAGGAAATACTGATCTGAATACCTGTTATTATTCTTTCCAGATATGACAAAATATATTATTCAAAAGGCTGTCTTTACAGTGAACTCATCACTGTCATCTTAGCTCTAAGCAACAGAATGTTATACTTCACTGAAATTCTTTAGCAAGCACCAGGACTTATTTGTGCTGTTCCTGCAATAAGTTGATCCTGATTATACCCACAGTGGAAGCTTGTTATAAACAGTTTAAATGAATCATTTTCTTGTCTTGTAATAATGACAGATTTTTGGGTGACCTCTGCTTGTTGCAGCTCTTATTAATACCAAAACATACATTCTCTCAGAAACTTTCCATATACCAACACACATCTGATTTAAGGCTTGTATGGTTTAATCAAACTTGATTCAACCACATATGTGGTTTTAAATGTTTTTTCATTTCTTTACTATTATATTGTGTTTACCCTTGCCTTGCTGTAATTTGTTAGATTCATGTTTGTAAGTCTGTTAAATATCTAAAGTATGATTCTCAGTTGAATGTGTAATTAGTAACTTAAGAAGAAAGACCTAGTCAGTATGAATCTTTTGAGGACAGGTTATCTTACATCAGACGGAAGAATATACACTGTTCTCCTGAGAGATATAATCAGATATAGACTCTTCCAAGGAAAATAGACTTCTTTTTAAGGTTGTTCATGTATTTGGTGTACAAAGCAATGTGTTTTGTAATAGCATCTTTATTCAAGGGTATCATGTAGTTTGGCCATATTTGTGCTCCATCTCTCTTGCTCCTCTCTTCTGTTACTTTGCTCCTTTTCCCAAAGACAATAGACTCTCTTTGATTATCTTCTTCTGTGTATGTGTGTGAGTGCGTATGTGTATCTGTGTGTATCTCTCTCTGTGTGTCTCTATTTGTGGATGCTCTCTCTGTGTGTCTTTATTTGTGGATGTCTGTACACATCCAAGGTTCTACCCATGAGAAAAAATATATGTCATATTTTTCTTACTAGTTCTGCCTTATTTTCACTTGATATGCTCATTGCCAACCCTACATAGTAGAGTGATTCCCCTTGCCTCAACTCACTGTGGTGCTCACTGTGTGCTGTTTTTCATCATAGTGTTTCTGTTACTAATTAAGAAGTAGAGCCTCCAAGCTATGACTTACCTAATGTAAATACATCAGTAAAACATGCACCAGGAGGTTTAGTGTAGACTGTTTTCTTAAATGTACACTTAAACACAGTTACTTGAAATGGACTTAACTATTAAGGTCAAATAAAACAATGCCCAAGAATTCAAGCAACTTGAAGTATGTTTGTTGGTATTTTCATTGTTATTATTAATGAGAAGATTGATATGTCCTTCTGAAAACAGTAAAACTACTGGTCTACCTGCTGACAATAAGGAGGTGAAAGATGTGAACATCCTTGAATAGGAATAACTTATTCTCAGGTAGAAGGTAAGAGGAAGGCTACTTAGTTCATGCCATCAATAAATTCGAGTACCTTAATTTCCAAGCAATAACTCTCCCTCCAGCCTCCAAAATAGCCCTATTTTCTACTTCTGAGGAAAATAATTGGAAAATAGGTGTATATATGATACTATTACTGAGTGATAAGTAGTCTAAAAGTTAATGAAAAAGAAATAAATTTGATTTGAAAATAAATAATCTAAAAATTAGGTTATTCCTTTTATCTAATATGTTGTGGATACATATCTGCAAATGCAGACTGTGTACTAGTTACTAAAAGTAGAATTGTTAGCCCTAGGGTCAAAAAAAAGAAAGATGAATGCAATATTTATATTTGAAAACCCTAAGGGAACAGAAGCTCTCTATTCTTAGTGGGTATTTGTTTATTATTGTTTCTAATTATCACTTGACCCATTTCTGGCAAATGATACAGGCTAAGTATTTATAATAACTGGCTCATAAAAATAAGATTTTGCAATTCAAAGTATAATGGGTCACAAATTAAGACCATAACTAAATCAACTTTTATTTTATCTTATCCAAACAGAAGATGTTGTAATAGCACCTAGTAAAGTTGCTTTCTTTCTTCACCGAGTTTATCCAAATCATTGTATGTTGTCAATAAAGTACAGCTAAGGGATTAAACGAGTACAGCCAAGGAACATTTAATTTATATTTATTATTTTTGTCTTTGGCCCTACTCAAGTTGATTTCTGCAAGTTCAATATTTTCTTTATTTCTTGATAGCAAAACAATACATTTAGTTTTTCCCCTTTATTTTATGCTTACTAGAGTGAAGTTTTAATAATGTTCCATAAACATCAAACACATTGTTCAATATTAGTGTCCAAGTCATTATAGTTGTTTAATTGTGTTTAGCCAGTATGTCTTGGGGACCAATGTATCTCCTTGGGTTATTCCTTCCATCACAAGACTAAGGTCCTCTCCTGCATTGGCTCATGCTGAGAAAAACAGTTGGTTTTTACCTTTCTCTAACACAAATCCTTAACTATACCTATTTCAGTTTCCTCATTGCCATATCCTGCTCCTGACTATTTCCTTACTCTTTATGTCCCACTGGATCCTCTTTTTGAGCCACAGTTTCTGGTTCATGATCTTTGTGAAGCCTGTATACTCAAAGTAGACATCTTTTCACTACAGAGTATGTTGGATCTCCTGATGGTCTCATCTCTCACTCCAACTTTCCAGCTAACTTATACACAGATCAAGAGCTCTGGGATTTTCTAATAATGACTGCTTTGCTAGTAGGCACATATTAGACATTTGATAATAATTTAATTTTGTCAATTTTCATGATGGAAATTGGTAAAAATTTTAGGTTAAATGTCATGACAAACATCTAGCTGCAAAAAACTTGTGAGACAGGACATGGACAAAGTATACTTCAAATTGCTGCATTAATGCTCGGCAAAGACAGACACAGAAGGCAGGGGCTTGCTTCTGTCCTCTGGTTTTTCAAGTCCGTGGTTACTTCAATGTGCCTTATGCATCAGGCTCGAGAAGCAAAAGGCTTCTCTGTGTTGCTTTTTGTTGCTTCTTTTACTGTGATTTTGAATATAGTGTGACTACATCTACCTGAAAAGTTATGATGCTCAATAGGTATCTATCATAGTGTCTGAAATGTGAAACAACACTAAATATATGGGGAAACATAGAGAAATAATGGAGGAAAGACATTTACAAGACTGTTGTATATAAAATATTTTCTTTAGTTTTTGAAGTTTAGACACTAAGAAAGCTGTTTCCTAAATAGCTATTTTGAGATAGAATGCAAAAACACAATACATTTGCAGACTAGATACCACTTTCAGCTGACCTTGGCTGGCACTTTTTGAATTGTAGGAGAATCTGTTCTTTGTGTTCCCTTGTAGAATTGGGAACAGGATCAGAAGAAATCCTCCCGAGCACACTGCTGCTGAATGCTGTTCACACTTGGGTGCTCTTTCTAGATCACTTTCCATGATGGCTTTCTGATCAGTCTTTCTCTTTTCTACTTTAACTTTCCCTGTGTATTTCCCCTTGGTACTCAAACTGTCACCATAAGTCTCCTAGATTTCACCACCAGCCTGGACCTGAAGATCACATCTTGAAGGTTTCCTACTAGATCACCAATGACTGTTTCTGTTTACTTATTGAGTAATATCAAATGGTGCTTGAATTCAATGCATAATGTTGTTCAAAATTCTACTTCTTATATAACTTATAATTGATTTATAATTAATATATGATTGTGTTTTACTATGTAAAAGTAGGATATATTAGTCTATAACATGTAGCATTTAAATCTTCCTCTCTTTACCAAAACCCTACAATTTTGTTGTTGTTGTTGTTTTCCTTATTCAGTGGTAGAAATCAAATCCAGTGTCTTGAGCATGCTAGGCAAACTTTACTACTGATCCACGTTCCCCAACTCTTGATTTCATGCCATTATGGCTCTCAAGTTGACCTTAAGGTCACTATATGGCTGACACTTTCCTACCTTCATCCCCGGCCCCTTATAGAGCAGAGATGTACACAACAACCCCTCCTGGAAAAGGAGATTTTAAGACGTTACTTACAGAAGATATTTTCTGTAACTTCTACTCTCCAAAAAATGGCAGTCAAATGCTATTAATATGCCTTTGACTATGTAGGCATGTATTGTATTGTATTCTATTTTGTTGTTATCTGAAGGGGGATTATGGTATCTGGACATCATGTAGGACACCTAATAGTGTGTAACTGATGGAATCATCCACTTACTTAGAAGCCATGTACTCAGTGGTATATTGATTATATTGATTTCATGACTCCTTTTTATCAATGACAACAATCTATCTTAAAAATAGGTATTTGGTGTAATTCTTCTAATTTTGGTGTTAATTTAATATATTTTTACAATGTAAATAAGACCTATGAGTCAAGTATTTTCTTCATTCTGGAGACAGAAAATTTATATTCATAGCTGTCTAGATGGATCCAAAAAATAATATATGATGGACCCAAAAAAGACATAAAGTACTTCTTTCCATATTGGTTAACAATAGCTTCTTGTTTGAATTATATTTGTAAAGTTCACACTGTAACATGCAAATCCATTTTTTCATTACTGATTCAGAGCAAAGAAAGCCAACAGGGTAGCAAACACTAACATTTTGCCTCTAAGTGCTCAAGGACATAAAATAAATGAGCCGTGGCTATTGATTGTCTTTGGCCTACATTATCTGCACAGGAACTATTAAGGAAGCTTTTCCATCTTCTTTTCATGCCTCATTTTCTCATACTATCTAATGAAGAGCTTCGCTTAAACTATAATGTTCTACTCTCCCGAAAGTACATTTTTATGGCACTAAAAAGCAATACTTGCGTATCAAGGATGGTTCTCACTGCTGTGTTTATTGGCTTGTCCCACGGTATGAAATTATAAGCCATTTCTAGATGGCTGTGTGCTATTATCAGCTCTTTTAATTAATTTCTGACTTTAAAGTTTATTTTGTCAACCAAGCATACTGAATAACAAATAACACCACACTGTTTACCAATATTTGCTCTGAGGGCACAAGTGACAAATACGTATGAAACATATTTTTACTTTGAGACATACTTTATTTAGGTTCCTTCCCTGAAAGTTGGGTGGAGAATCTGATATATCTATCATCAATATCAATACTAGAAAGACTCATAGCAAGTTAATAAGTTAATACTTGTTGAAACCAGAAAAGAAATACTTGGAGTGTTTGGCAAGAGAACAACAAAAAGGAGAAGCAGAAAATCTGATGGGTAAAGGGTGGTGAACAACACTGTCCTGAGGCTGGGCAGGCAGAGAAGGGAAGCCGATGAACACGGCATCCTCATGAGGGGTGCATTAGGAGAGATTGTTTCTCCTGTCTCCCTCCTCCCACCCTTTTTCCTTTCCTGGGTACTCTATTTTCCTCCCGTCCATTCTCTCTCTGCTTTCCCTTGTCTTTCCCTCCCATCCCCTCCTCCTCCTCTTCTTCCTAGTCACCTGTTCTCCCCCACCCCTGTTCTCTTTTTCTCTCTTCTCCCCTCCCCTCCCCTCCCCTCCCCTCCCCTCCCGCCTTTCCTCTCCTTTCTCCTTTCCTTTCTGTTTCTCTTATTTTGAGACCTGGAAACTAAAACTTGGAATTGGTATCAGCTCATTTTCTCTTTTATGCTGTCACTTCCACCTCTTCTGACTATTTTCCCCCCTCTCTCTTTTTCCTTCCTTCTCCTTTCCTTTCCTTTCTTTCCTTTTCCACAATTCTCTTTAATGCTTCCTTCTTTCCCTCCTTTTTTTTCTCTTTAAATTTTAGCATTTTAATCCGGGGAATTGTCTCACATTTTATGCCACCACATTGACTTTCAAAGTTGATCATTTACTTTATATTTATTGACAATGTTATTTTATTTTGTGAATTTTCATACACTCAGATGTACAAATGTTATAAATCATAAGTCAGTGAGCTTGTTATGAATTTCCAATAGCAACAAGTGGACAGGAACTAAAGATATAAGTTACTAGCACAGGGCATTACCACTGAAGCATAAATAAATGTGCCAATTATCAACAGGTAGGAGTATTGCCTACTTATAGTTGTGTGGACATATGGGAGGGTGAGTTACAGAAGTTGCCTGTTTCAAAGTGGATTTTTCCTTTGTATTTCTTTCTTTCCTGAAATTGAGTCTCTTGCTTTTGAAGGGGTGATTTAATGAATCATTAAGTCATTGCAGTGATCACATGTTTTTAGAATTCTTTTGCTACGTAAGCTTAGATCCCCCTTTTTTTTTCGGTTCATTTGGTATGCTTCATTTCATCCCTCCTTCTGCATACTTTTGTGGGGTTGGTGGAATGTTCTTTGTTCTGTTAATTTGATGTACCAATTCACCATTTCTTTACTCTGTTACACTCCGGTGGAAGCAGTCTCTGAGACGTTATCTATACTTTGTTACTTTCTCATGGACAGGGTCTCATTGTGTGATTCTGGCTGGACCAAAACTCACTACATAGAACATTCTGTCCTCAAGTTCTTTAAGATCTATTAATCCCTGCTTCTCTAGTGCAGGATTTTAGCCTGGTGCCATCACTCATGCTTGATATATGCTTTTGATTATTTTTCTTTTATTTCTTTCTCTTTCATAAAATACATCCTAACCAGTTTCCTCTCCCTCCTTCACTTCCTGTTCTCTGTAAACAGAGGCGGCACATTTGTTTCCCATGGCCCTAGATCTGAATAATCACACAAAAACTATAGTAATTCCATGCCTGTTTGGCCAATAGCTTAGGCATATTTCTAGCTAGCTCTTTACATTCTAAATTAATACATTTCTATTAATCTGTGTATCACCAATAGGCTGTGGCCTACCAGTAAGGTTCCAGCATTTTCTCCTTCTGTACCTACATGGCATTTGCCAGATTCCACCGTCTTTATCTCTGCTTGAATTTCCTGCCTGGCTTTACTCTACTAAGCAACTGGGGCCAAAACAACTTTATTCATAAAACAATAAAAGCAAGACCTATAAATATACATATCAGTTCTCCCACACCTCCTTTCTATCCTAGCTCTACTCCTATTCTGTTTCTCGTCAGAAAAAAGCAGGTCTGCCAAAGACATCAACCTAACATGGCATAACAGGATGCAATAAGAAAAGTCAGAAACTGTTATATCAAGGCTGGGTGAGGCAACCCTGTAGGAAGAAGAGGGTCCCAAAAGCAGGCAAAGGAGTCAAAGATATCCCCCACTCCCACAGTTAGGAGTCCCACAAGAACAGCAAGCTATACAACCATAACATAGAACCATATACAAAGGACCTGGCACAGAGCCGTTCTGCCAACACTTGCAATTACTTAGAATCAGTACCCATATCCAAACAAATGAAAACACCATGCTTTATCTTTCACTTGCCCTGTTTAATCCTCAACTAAGAGCATTGTTTCTTACTACAAATAACTTGTATATGATGTTTAATATATATTTCTAAATAAAGCATAATTATAACAAATTTGCTTAACAGTGTCTCTAAGGTTTGTGTATTTACATATATTATTTTTTCGTTTTGCTAGACTAAATTTTTTTTAACAATTTTCTGTTCAGAAAGAACATTCAGTTCCTGGGTAAAATGTCATAAAATACCTTTGTACATTTATTTTTTGGGGTTAGAGTTTTTGAAGACATTACACTTTTATCTTCAGTCGTCTCTGGCAACTGCTAAAATATCTCAAGCTAATCCAATTTTTATTCCTTTGAATTCAGGTTTTTCTTTTCTTTCTTATAGCTCTGTATAATTTTATTTCTGAAATATGGCCACATTTTCAATTTCTTTTCTTTCTGTTCTGTACTAAGAAGTCTTTATATTTGCTGTCATCTTATGATTCCGATTTTGCATTTTTCTTTTTATTTGAAAATCATCTCCTTCATCACTTCTACTATACTAGAAGTTATATTAGATGGAAGTTACAGCAATGAAGCTTTTATTCTTTTATCAAAGCTGTTCTATTATCTGTCTTTCCTTCCTTTCTTCATTTGTCCCTTTGTTTCTTCATTTCTTCATTCTTTCCTTTTCTCCTCTCCTCTTTAGATTATGAAGTATATTCTGAGGAAATTTCTTTGTTTTAAGCTAACCACTTCAGCCATATAGGTGTGTGTGTACATCTGTATGAAATCTTAATAATATATTAATATTTATAATAAATATAGCCACATGAATATAACACCACATGAATTTGTGATTCTAGGGTTTGAGCAGGTTTGGATACATAATTTCTGGTTAAGTGATAGGCAGTTATATATTAAACTAATGCTATTACTATTACTCTTCTCTGAAATATTTAGGAAATTCTTGCAAAGATGTATTGGCTCTGTTACTATATCAACTAAAACTTCTACTAACTCGCTGACTTATTTTTCAGATGGTTGATATCATCATCAGATGCCAAAATATCTATCTTCATTTGCCCCTTGTACCACATTTGTTTTTAACATTTTGGTTGTAAGCATAGCCCTTCAGGCTGAGTCTTCTTCCCAGTCTTGCACCACAGTTTCTTAAACTGTAGGTCATGACCTGGTATCCAGTCACATAGTTGATTGTGGGGCTGACAAAAAGGCACTAATGAAAGCAACGATTTATATTAATTTCCAACTGGACAGAATATAGAAGAAATTGAAGACAAATCTCTGGGCATGTCTCTAAATGGCTTACTAGATTAAGTTGGAATTTTCCTGTAAGTGTCAGTAGTATCATCTGTGGAACCCCTTAAGCACATTGGTAAAAGTATAAAGTTGTCTAACCACTGTAGAAATCTCTAAAAAGATTTCTCAAAAATCTTAAAGTTCATCTACCACAAGACCCAAGTATTTGACTCCCAGTCATACGTCTAAAGGACTGTATATCTTTCTATACAGTGTTTGTTCATCCATGTATTACTGTTCTCTTCACAATAGCTAAGAAATGGAATCAGCGTAGATGCCCATCACTGAGTGAGCAGATAATGAAAACTTGTTAAATATATACAATAACAATTTATTAATCTGTAAAAACGTGAAATTATGCTAATTTTTATGTATGTGTATTGAGGTGAGAATGTATGTACGTGCACAGAGGCCGGGAAACTGAGAGTGGGTCTTGAGAGGGAAGAAAATAGGCTTTAAGAGAGACAACGGATAATGAAAAATATGTAAAATGAAAATGGAAGAAATGGAACAGAGGGAGGTACCATTAATTTGACTGAAGAGCAGGAAGATGCAGAACAGGAGGAAGAAGGGTAAGGACCAGTGAAAACTAAGGTTTTATATATATATATATATATATATATATATATATATATATAGATAGATAGATAGATAGATAGATATAGAGATAGAGATGTGTGTGTGTATAATATGTGTGATGTGTATGAAACTTGGTAATGAGTTAGCGAATTTGAAAGAAATGTTTATCCAGAAATATTCTTTGTGGTTGGAGGAAGTTGTAAGTTGTTTCCAGAAACCATAGGTTATTAAAGAATACTCACAACTCAGAGTGGGCTATCTTGCTGCAAACAGGGAAGTCACTGAGATTCCCATAACCATAAATGCACTTCTCAAGTTTGTTGAAAGCCCAAGGAAACTAGATAGTAAGAACTTAATGCTGGAAACAGCATGCTTTCCACAATCGTAGAGAAACCCAGCTGGTACTGGCAGAGAATCTTTCTCTCTGCTGACTAACTCTTAGTGCTTGGCATTCCCAATTACAGTGGGAATATTGTCTTCAACAGCCTTAATCAGTTGTGGAACGTAAATACGATACTATCAATCCATTGGGCAAGAAGTGGCCATGAAGGCAGTAGCAACAATCTTTCTGAGCAAATTTGAGATCTGCTTCACAAAAGGGAGTCTGTCTAGTATTCTAAACCTAAGCAAAAGTTCATGGCTAGGGAGGTTATAGGCCCTAATGGGAGGTTATTGATATAGTTGCCTAAATGTACAGTCTGTGCTCAGCTCATCTCATTGCTTTCTAAATAATGGTGTTTATATTCACAAATTAGTGTCACCATTGGCAGAGAAGCTCCTTTTTGTTGCCATGTTGTGTGCAAATACCTTTAACTAGAGTAACTGGTAATATTGTTGGATGCTCAAATATTGATTGGATTTCTATATCCCTTCTTCCAAGGTCCAAGGCATATCACAGATGACAGCATTTAAAGTAAATAGTTGTGATATGAGATAGAGAAAACTGTCTTTGGAACATTGCTTTGCACTCTTAATCCCACAGCAGTGGAGATTACATACACAGTACTTACCTTATATATAGCTCTATCTTTTAATGGATGTAAAAGGATATGATGAGCCTCCACGCATGGATGTATAAACATATCTAATGGAAGAAGAGATCATTAACCCCCCCATTCTTCCCTAAGTATCTGAAGATACTGAACAGGCACTAGAGGAAGGGGAGCTATTTTCTTTTGTGATGTAGCCACTGGGAAAACATTCATGCTCCTACAAATATTTTCTCAGTCAGGATCCTGAAAGTAACCCTAATGTAACTTGGTCTGTGAGGGGTATGTTGGAGAGAGAAGATAGGGAGAGGAAGACAAGAGGAAAAGAGAACGAAGGATATGGAAAAGCTTAGAGAAATGGCTGAATGGTTAAAGGCTATTCAAAAGGAACAGAGTTCAGTCACTATTACCCACATGAGGAAGCTCACAAATGCCTTTAACTTCAGATCTAGGGAAAACGCTAACCTTCCCTCCATGGACCGCCTGCACCCGTATATGTACCCAACCCCTACCCATAAACACATTGTTAAAAATAAAGTAGATTTGAAAGATGTAAAAATGGAAGCAGGACTAGGTAGAAAGCAGAAGGCAATCAGTATGAGCAGCAGAAGGAAAGAGCAGTGTAATGAGAACAAACATGAAAAGAGGCATGTGTGGGCATGGACTGTCATCAGGAAACATTCTGAGCGGTAAACATATGCTAGTCACATCAAAACGACAACAACCTCAAGCAAATGACTCTGGATCAGAATACGAGATATTTGTGTCTTTCAAGATATCTTTGAATATGTCAATCACCCAAGGACTTTGAAAAGTTCCTACTTATCAGAGTTCTTTGAGATTTTGTTTACTATTAGATAGATAAATACAATGAGTTAATATTTATATAATCCTGTGGACTTGCAAGCTACAATTAATGTTAAGGAAATTGTTCCATAGTTTAAAAAGTTCTGTAGTGGGCTGCTTTTCTTTTTAAAAAACTTTGTTTTGTTCCTTTCTTTGCTTTTTATAGTTGAGATTTTACTGCTTTCTTCCTTCTATGACACATGGAGAATACCACACAAAACAAGTTTTGACCACACAATACAAGTTCATCATTTTAACTAGTTAGAATTGCCAGACCCATGACAGTTAGGGACTCTTTTTAGTTGAATCCATTTCAAGCTTCTTCTCCCGCACAGAGAAATAATTAACAGTCATCAGTGTTTCAAGAGTTAGAAGCTTGAGGGTTTTCCTGAAAGGGGTTTCAAAATGGCTAAGTTGAGCTCAATATCACTATGAGATGGAATTCAGCATAGCCTGAAGCTTTGTTATGTGGCTCTAGGTTGTCAACTGCATTTCCTTCATGTAGATGTTGGCAGGAATTTATATTTTATATGTTGCAATAGCTTCTGATTCTTGGTAAAACTGTGTTCCAGGATGCATCTAGCTCTCAATTATTCATCATGGGAGTCAAAATGGTCTTGCCAATGCTTTGTTTGGCACAGTGAGTTAATTCCTTAATCTCACTGGCCCATAGAAGACACATGGCCCACAATGGAAGCCAGCTCTTTGTAAAAGATTTCCGTCCACACCTGTTTCTACTGGGAATCATAACAGTGAAGAATAAAAGTGAAATTGTGATATCTCATTCGGAATAATTTTGAAGATGCAATTTACAAAAACGAATGTCCATACAGTGATAAACATGAGATATTTTGACAGAATTGTCCAGTCATTTTAAGTTAAAAATATTAAAAAAAATTTATATTCAACATTGAATACACATGATAGACATAAACATTAAGTAGCTTTCTAGAGCTGAAATGATAGGTTATGAGCAGTAATCTACCTGTTTGATATATCCAGGAACATTATCCTTCAAGAAGGTTCAACTAACTTAGACAATCCTATTGAGGTCTGAAGTTACTATTTCTCTGTGCCTTTTGCAATGCCATTAAAGTGTTCATTTGATGCCATTAAAATATATATTTTATGTTGAACATTTGCTAAATCTATCCACTTAACATATGAATATTTATGAATATACTGTCTAATACATAAAAGGACTGAACTCATAACATGTTCACTTTAAAGAATTTGTTATAAATCAATACTGGTAAACTGGCATCTACTTCCATTATTGGCATATGCTGGATTTATTGTTCTGGGCAAACCACTTTCTTCAGTTGCTCACACTCCTAACTACCTACCAATTTCACCTGGGGAAATTGTAAAATGAACATTATTAATTCACCTATATTTACTCACTCAGAATCTTTTGGGATAGAAACTGTGAAATTTTACTTTTAAAAAGTATTTGAGTTTATTCTCATGTAAACAGTAAGCAACAATATATGAACCCCATTAGGCAACAGATGATTCAATATTTATGAGACTATTGATTTTTATTTCGTTAAATTATAGCTGTGTATGACAAATGGAACAGAAAAATTACTGGTTCCTTTGAGTTTGCTTTCTTGACTTCATTTTTTCTATTATTTTTGAAATTATAATATATTTAACTACTTAATTCCTTCCTTTCCTTTCATTTCTCTTCAAATTCTCCCATATGTTTCTAATTGCTCTCTTTCAAATAGATGACCTCTTTTTTGGTTGATTGTTGTTATAAGCATATATATACATATATATATATATATATATATATATATATATATTCTGAAACATAACCTCCTTGGTCTATATGAGGTTAATTGGATATTTGTTTTGAGAGCTAACCATTTATTATTGGGTAATCAATTGGTGTGCTTTTCCCTGGGCAATTTATTTGTCCTACTCTGAGCATTGCTTCATTGTCTGTACTTCTTTGTGCAGGGGTGAACCCTTGTGAGATTTTCCTGATCCATAGATTTGGCATATCTAATGCTACTGCCTTAATTCAACTCAAGATTAGGTATTATTGTTGGTGAGACTTTATGGGCATAGCTTTCAACATTACTAGGAGACACAGTTTCATAGCAAACTCCCTAACCCTCTGGCTCTTTTTTACCCACACTTTCTCTAATATTCCCCAAGTCTTGAATACAGGCGTTGTTTTGTAGGTATGATCACTGAGACTGGGCTCTATTATTCTGAATTTTGATGCATGGTGTTTTTCTGTGAATGTACTCTGCTGAAAAGAGAAATTTCCTTGATGAGGGGTAAGGACTACATTTATCTGTGAGTGAAAGGACACATATTTAGAATGCAGTCAGCGATTATGCTGGTTTAGTAAAATTGTGGTTGAAGACTCTACTCAACAATTTGTGCTTTCACTAAACTTGGATAGTTGGCTAGGTTTCCAGTAACAGAGACATGCTTCCGCCTCTCTTGAGTGAGTATTAAGACCAGTTAGAGAGCTGTTGTTTACTGCCACGATATACATACTATCATTGCACCCTTAGCATTATTATATTATGTTAGTTGTTGTCATTTTTAAGATGGGAAAACTGAGTAGGATTATTGACTGCTTCCCTCTTTTGGAAGTTAGCATGGTGCCCTCTGCTACCATAAAATTATCTCTTCCAGGTGGAGACATTTTAGGCCATTTCCAAGTAGGAGCCTCTAAGCCTTGTGTCTGAAGTATTTGGTGTTTTCAGCAGACTTACCTGTTACCTCTGGAGGTAAGAGGACAATAGCAGTAGGCTATATGGTTTGGGGGTCTCGTGGAAAACTCTGACCAACAACACAAAAGGAGTTTTCTTTTGCCTGGTGCTGAGAGTTTTATTACATGGTCTTTTGTTGTGTCTTAGGGTTTTGTTACATGGTCTTTTGTTGTGTCTTTTCCTAGTCTTGCTGTTAGGATCACACTGACCACATAGAAAGAGTTTGGAAGTGCTTGCTCTCTTCCTTCTTTTAAATCGTTTAAGGAAGGATTGGCCATACATCTTTGAATGTCTGTCCCTGAACATATTTTTTTCTTTGAAGTTTCATTCTCCTTACTTGTTATAGGTCTGTTTAGCTTGCTGGTTTCTCAGTTTAACATTGGTGGTTTAGCTGAATCTAGAAATTTTTCTGTTCCTGTTACCAAAAAATGCTTATGTTTATATTTAGGGCAACTAATAGTAGGAATGCTAACAAAATTGAGAAAAGTTATTGATAGAAGTTCTTTGCTTGTTCTAAATTTTCATCAGCTTCTGAGTTGATTCTCATGACTATATAATGTGCATATTGTTTATTTTTCATTGAGGAAATGGTTTCCTAAATAAGTCAATGAACATCCGTTTAATGACAGTCCTAAAACTGTAATTCCAGAATTCACTGCAGAGTTAGTGATTTAAATTTTACACTATACTAAATTGTCTTTACTGCCCCTATAGAGTTGGGTCTATGTATACAATTTTAGGTTTTGTTTTATCTGATTATATTTTATTTTGTTAAATTAAAAAACTGGATGAGTGGGTGGGTGGATAATTAAATAAATGAAAACCTACTCACGAGTGTAAAGATTAATACCTGAACTAGTACTTATACCTTCTGGGAGAGAGAGGGTGTGTTTTCTCCAACAGAGTGACAGCGGATACATCAACCACTCCAGGGCAGGCTTCATGTTCAGGAGTAGCTGATCAACATAGAAATGACTCTGCAGTTACTTTGTGCTTTTGTTTAAGAAAGAACTTAATGTTGTGTGGGTAGGGAAGGAAAGAGGGTTTGAAAGGACAGGAGGGAGGAAAAGAATATAATCAAAATATATTTAAGTTTAAAATTTTTAAATAAAAATATAGTAAAAGTTATAAAAATTTAGTTAACAGTAGTTTTTCTTCACTTAACATATGAATATTGATAAATATACTGCCTTATACATACAAGGAACGAACTCATAACATGTTAACTTTAAGGGATTTGTTATAAGTCAATACTGGCAAAGTTGCTTCTAATTCCAATATTATCATAGGCTGAATTTAGTGTTCTGGGCGACCACTTTCTCCCGTTGCTCACGCTTCTAAGCACCTGTCAATTTCACCTGGGTAAATTTTACAATGAACATTATTAGTTCACCTACATTTACTCATCAGTAAAGAGTGCTATAAAAACTGGTTATTGACCTGTAGGAGACTGAAACTAGATCCTTTTCTCTCTCTGCATACAAAAAATACAAATAGATCAGAAATTCAAAATAAAACTATAAAACGCTAAAATGATAAACCACAAGTAGAAAATATAGTGCAAGGTTTAGGCACAGGTAAGGACTTTCTTAATTAGTAAGGCAAAGCACGGTAAACACCACATGTTTTCTTCCATATTTGTTCCTAGTTATGAATCTTTTATACATATGTTTAAATTGAAGCAACTGTAGAAGCCGGTAAACTGGAAAGGGACCACAAGGAAAAACATTTTAATTGGAAGTGGCTAGTTAGTAGAATATAAGAAAGCAAAGAAAACAAATATTGCGGGTGGACAGGTTCAAGTAGGGATCTGTGGGTGCACTGGGCAATAACAGTTGGGCTAAATAAGTGGAGAATTTATGAAAAAAGCCTGGAAACCTCTCCCAGGTGCCTTTTTATGACAAATATGCTTTCCATTCATCTCAGAGCCTTGGCCATTTCAAAGATGTAACAGCCAGTGTAGATAGTTGTTTGAAATGTCTGTGGATTTATAAACATTATACCCATTACCAATTCCTCTCCCCCATCTTACTCACACACATATACACACATGGAGGTGGGTTTACACACACACACACACACACTACCACCACCACCAAGCTGAGACTTCAGTTGTTTTTTCAATTGATTTTTAATAAGCTCTACATTTTTCTCTGCTCCCCTCCCCGCCTCTCCCCTACCCTTCAACCCAAGATCCCTATGCTCCCAATTTACTCATGAGATCTTGTCTTTTTCTACTTCCCATGTAGATTAGATCTATGTATGTCTCTCTTAGGGTCCTCATTGTTGTCTAGGATCTCTGAGATTGTGATATGTAACCTGGATTTTTTTTTTTGCTTTATGTTTAAAGCCCACTTATGAGTGAGTACATGTGATAATTGTCTTTCTAGGTATGAGTTACCTCACTCAAAATGATGTTTTCTAGCTCCATCCATTTGCCTGCAAAATTCAAGATGTCATTTATTCCTGCTGTGTAAATGTACCACATTTTCATTATCCATTCTTCCATAAAAAGGCATTTAGGTTATTTCTAGGTTCTGGCTATGACAAACAATGATGTTATGAACATAGTTGAGCAGATGTCTTTGTCCCAAGATTGAGCATCCTTTGGATATATACCCAAAAGTGATATTACTGGGTCTTGAGGAAGGTTGTTTTCTAATTTTCTGATAAATCGCTACACTGACATTTAAAGGGGCTGTACCAGCTTGCATTCCCACCAAAATGCAGGAGTGTTCCCTTTTCCCCACAACCTCTCCAGCATAAGTTGTCACCAGTGTTTTTGATCTTGGCCATTCTTACAGGTGTAAGATGGAATCTCAGAATTGTTTTGGTTTGCATTTCTCTGATGGATAAGGATGGTGAACATTTCCTTAAGTATTTTCAGTCATTTTAGATTCATCTGGTTGAGAGTTCTCTGTTTAGGTCTGTACTCCATTTTTAATTGAATTATTTGTTCTTTTGATGACCAATTTCTTGAGTTCTTTGTATATTTTGAAGATCAGACCTCTGTCTGATGTGGAGTTAGTGAAGATCTTTTCCCACTCTGTAGGCTGTCATTTTGTCTTGTTGACCGTTGTCTTTTGCTTTACAGAAGCTTTTCAGTTTCAGGAGGTCCCATTTATTAATTGTTTTTTTTCAGTGTCTGTGCTGCTGGGGTTATATTTAGGAAGTCTTTTTCTGCCTAGTTTTGTGAAATAAAAATAATTTTCACTTTAGGCCTCATTATTCTTTACAAACCAGATGAATTTTCCATTTATCTTATGATGTTCTGTTTGTGCTAGAGTTTTCCAAAAGTTGTCTCGTGTATATTTTCAAAGAACACATTGATAAACTGAAGTACATCCAAAAGAAGGTAACCAGAAGAGTGAGATTTCTACCAGCTCATGTAAGGAACACAGCTGTATCGTTGCGTGTTCAAGATGTTGATGTTGGTGAGCCTGCAAGATGCTCTGTGTCCTGGTGTAGCCATGACAGCTCCATTCAGTGAATTGGAGAGCTATCAGTTATATACTAGTAGTTATAGAGAGCAATCATTGGACCAACGTGTGACAATTTGTCCAACAGTCAGAGCTGCTCATTCAGCTCAGTTGGTGCCAAGAGAGTTTCAGTGTATACCATCTTGTCAAACCAAAATCATCATAGTGAGTAGGGGACAGAAGGGATTACCTACATCATTCATGACTTGAAGGCTGTGTTATTATCTCTGTCACTAAACAATCACCCAACAGACGGCAATCAAACTTCAATGAGCAATCCTCACTTAGCACACTCAGGTGAAGAGTGTTTTGGGGAAGACCATGCTGCTAGAATCTACTGTTTATGCCAAGACACCTGGTTATATACAGGCCCAGGCTTCACAGAGCACTGAGTCTATTATCTTGAGGTGATTCACTTCTACCAAATCTCCCTTACCAAAATTCTGAAGCTTTTACTATAGCAGTAGAAAAAGTTCTCTAGAAAACTTGTCTGCATTGATCTATGGGGAAAAATAGAATGCATTTAAAATAACCCCTTTCCCTACTATCTTTTTAGGTTAACAGTGTATATTCAGGGCAGCTGATATAACAAAGCATAATTTAATGAGCTACACCTATGAAAGTGCTAGAAAATGAATCGAAGTGTAACTTATGCCAGAGGTTTTTGAATAAATAAAGGCATATTTTGGTATATTTGATATAGTGTCACAGCAAGACAACATATATAATATAAGTATTCGTTCACTTCTCACTGTTAGAATAGAAACTACATATTACACCGGGGTGCTTTGTGTCATGAATCTGACTCAAGTTACAGTGTGTTCTTTTATCTTTTTCTTCCTTTCAGTAAAGCAGCAGTCAGAGCTCATATTTAGGCTTAATACAGATTTCATTGAGCACACTGGTTCCAGGATGGAGCTCATTTTATTAGACTTTCCACTCGATACAAAGCATCAATTGCAGAGGGTCACACTGCATCTTTCTAGCTGTCACACCAATATCTTCCTGAGTGCCATCTGCAATGTCTTAGGCTCTTTATTTATACTGGAACTCATTTAGTTTGATACAAGCTATTTTCAAAGTGCCTGCAGTACACAAAAAAACACTTTATCTCCAGACAGTCCTTTGCTGTGGGGATAGGAGCAACAGCAAGATTCTCCTTGGTTGTGGAGACCCAGACAAATGATGATACGACCCATGTGATAGAGCCATCTTAATTCTCATAAAACCCATAACAAATGTGAACAAAAAGGTGGATCAAAGACAGTTGAATACATCAAGCATAGGCTTTGTTAGAAACCAAAACTCAGTTCCCTACTTCTGTTATTTCAGAGCCTGTAACAATTTTAGTAATAGGCTAACACTATTCTAACTCTGATTTAAAGATCTAATCTGATAGAACTGATGGAGGGGCTCGTGTATGAAAAAGAGACAGTATTGCTGTTGATGAAGGTTAAACAGGTGAATTGCTGAGGAAACTGTAACTGTGTCTAGAGGTCAGAGATTCAGTGAGTCAGAAATAGACTCAGCAATGTCCTTCTTTCAGGGAAGTCTAGCTGCTGTCTATCAAATGGTACATTACTGAAGGTCATCAAAGCCTGAAAGAAGAATTTGAGTACTAAAAAAAATAAATAAGATTAAGTTTAGAAAAGTGGATAAGAAGCAAAGAAACATTTGAGAACGAGACTAGGTAGAACAAAAGATGAACTCTAAAGAATTGGAAGCAGGAAAATTACTCCTAAAAGATAATATTTCAGGGCATGAAAACTCTTAGATTCTTCCTCATAGGAAAGGGTCCCCCTTCATATTTGTGACACATATACACATGGCTATATACTGTTTATATTTTTCCATTCATTCTAGTCTAAAATTTTCTCAATTTTTGTTTTTATTCCTATACTTGAATCATGAATTCTCAAAATTTTTTTTGCATGTGCTCTTGGAAAGAAAGCATTTTTCAGAACAGTAGATTCCCAAATATAACCAAAGCTAAGGTGTTGTGGTATAGGTCACCTGTATGTTTCCTTTCAAAGAAATGGCTTCAGATAACATTTGAATTTGCAGGAAAATATATGAAATGATAGGCTGAGTCTCTGGAGTATTCAAAACAAGATGAATCATACTAGCCTATTGATTAGACTGTATCTTTTCCTTGTTAAAATTTCTTGATTAGATTTTGAATACGTATAATAATGACAAAAAACGCTTATAGGTACTAATTAATCTCACATGAAATTATAACATTGCATAACCTATTAAAGTAGACAATAGTAATTCAAATGTGATAATTGAAGTAACTCTAAAACTTTTCCCCAGATCTTATTTTATAAGCACCTGTAAATAGCATGGTTCAGTAGTTATCATATACTCTGGGAATAGTGCAGCAGTATACACAGGGGGAGAATGATGATGGCAAACATAACACATCATCAAGCCTTTTCATGTTTTTAATCTCAGCAGTATGAAGGCAGAGTCTGGATGTTTCTGAGTTTGAAGCTAGCATGGTCGACATATCTTCCAGGAGAGCTAAGGCTAAGTAGTATGACCCTGTCTCCATAAAACATATGACAGTATGGGAAAAGATCTTCACCAACCCCATATCAGAGAGAATACTGATCTTCAAAATATACAAATAACTCAAAAAAACTTGACATCAAAAGAACAAATAATCCAATTTTAAAATTGGGTACAGACTTAAACAGAACTCTCAACAAATGAATGTCAAATGATGGAAAGGCAAATAAGGAAATGCTAAACATCCTTAGTCATCAGAGATATGCAAATCGAAACAACTTGTCAGAATGGCCAAGACCAAAACACTGGTAACAGCTTACGCTGGAGAGGATGGGGGATAAGGGGAGCACTCCTCCAGTGCTGGTAGAGTGGAAACTTGTACAGCTGTTTTGGAAATCAGTGTGGCAATTTTTCAGAATATTAGGAAACAACCTACCTCAAAACCCAGCAATACCACTTTTGGGTATATACCCAAAGGATACTCAATCATACCACAAGGACATGTGCTCAACTATGTACATAACAGTTTTATTGATAATAGTCAGAACCTGGAAACAACCTAGAAGCCCCTAAACTGAAGACTGGATAAAGAAAATGTGGTACATTTACACAATGGAGTACCACTCAGTGGTAAAAAAAAAAATAATGATATCTTGAAATCTGCAGGCAAATGGATGGCTCTAGAGAAATCCATATTGAGTGAGGTAACCCAGACCCAGAAAGACAAATATAATATGTGATGTGGGATTCCCCTCTGTATGCTGTGAATATCATTGGTTAATAAAGGAACTGCTTTGGCCCTGTAGCAGAGCTATAGGCGAACAGAGCTAGGTGGGGAAAACTAAACAGAATGCTGGGCAAAAGAAGGGCAGAGTCAGAGAGACGTCATGGATCCAAAGCCAGAGACAGAAGTTGGAAACTTTACCCAGTAAGCCACTGCCACATGGCAATACACAGATTAATGGAAATGGGATAAATTAAGATGTAAAAGTTAGCCAATAAGAAGTTAGAACTAATGGGCCAATCAGTGATTTAATAATATAGTTTCTGTGTGATAATTTCAGTTCTGGGCAGCAGCAATAAATATTCTGTCTTCTCCTACAAATATGTACTCACTTGTAAGTGACTTTTAGACATAAAGCAAAGAAAAAACAGCCCCAGAGAACCTAGACAACAAAGAAGACCCTAAGAGAGACACACATAGATCTACATAATAAGCAGAAAAATCCTAGATCTCCTGAGTAAAGTGGGAGTGTGGAGACCACAGGAGAGGGTAGAAAGGAAAAGGGGAGGAAGAGAGGGGAGTGAAGAAAAATGTATTGCTGGACAAAAACAATAAAGAAAAACAATAAACATGGTAGCTCAGGTTGGTCTAGCATTTCTGGTGTCCTTGTCTTATTCTTCAAAGTCATAAAGAATTAATATATACTTTGGTGATAGAGATAAGTGCAAATCCATTTTATGAATAAATATGGTTTCAAAATATCCCTTCAACATAGAAAATACCAAACCCACAAACTAGGTTAATCTCTACTATTGTTTTTAAAATTTATGAAACCAGTAAAAGGTATGGGAACTCCAAATATTGAGGCATCATTTCATTTTCCTTTTTCTTCCATTTTTTTTTCCTGCAGCATAGTAAGAGAATTATTTTAAGAAGTCTCTAAGGCAAAGAGCACAGGTGGCCACCACCAGCATGAGTAGCCCGGTTCAAATTGGTAAGTGGATAAATACGACTGTATGCTTCCTCTTCTCCATGTCCTGACTTCTGTTGGTCCTCTTTTTGTTTGTTTACTTAGGTTGGTTGGTTGCTTGTTTCTAATACAAAAAGTGCCATGGTATATTGACTTTAGAAGTGGCAATGCTTCTACGATTTTGTCTGTGAAATTTATTGTTGTGATTTGGAAGACGTTAATCTCACTGAAATTGTGCTCCCTTTAATCAGTTTCTCCTCTAAAATTCCTCCTTCCCAATGCCCTGAACCCTCACGAATCTGATCTATATTCTAATTCTATTGGTTCAGTCTTTATAAATTATGCATATGAATAGACTTACGTAGCATTTTGCTTCTTGTTCCTTGATAAAGTTCTGTCGTCCCTGGGGGTGTGTGGGGGAGAGTAAGTTTTGTGTAGGGAAAAGTAAAAAGCTCTTATAAATTGACAAGGTCTTAAAGTAGTGACGTAATTATGGGAAAATGTTGCATTTATTGATATTTAGTTTCTTCATTTTATAGCAGGGATTATATTTGCCTGGTTAGATTTCTTAAGTGTTAACCAAGAAATGGCATGCCAACAGTCTAGTAGCTTTTGCTACACGTAAGATGAATTTAAAGACAGCAGGTTAGCTCACACTGAACATTTTCCACAAAGCCAAATAATACACCCAAGATACTTTACTGCATTGCTTTGTTTACCTGTCACTAGACCCTGAAGCGTGGTAGATATAATGACCCTTGCATTAGTAGATGGAGAAACTGCACTGTCAACAAGTCAGTGAATTGCCTTTAAGTCCCCGTATTTCCTGGGAACTTTCTGATCCACTTCTTTTTTCGTGGCAGTCTCTGCTCTTACATTGATTTATGAAGCCAACATTTTGGATTAGTTAAGATCTACTAAGCCTTTGAACTGAGATGCCACACTCCTTATTATTACTTAGAATATGCAACTTGTGTGTTTATATGCAGTCCTATAACTTATAAATGGCTTATAAATATGTAAACGCATCTAGTATTCACAGGCTGATAAGAAAACAGGGTGGGATTCGTTCTTTCAGTTTTCAGAGATATAGGGAAGCTGCAGTCCTGAGAGGTTAGCTGGCTCACTGGATATCTTATTGCTCTGAGCTTCTCAGACTTTCTGTAGTTCAGGGTCAGTATATTTTTTATCCTTTGCAGACTGAGTGTTTTTGTGAGATTACTGAAGAGCATTTGCAAGAGATGTGAGAAGATTTGAAAGCAGGAGGTACAAGCATTCACTTTTAATTCTCATCATTGTTATGCCACAAATAGAAAATAACGGCAGTGCATTTTTTTTAAGAATGTGTCTAACGCTTTCTCTCAAAATCAACATTCCTTAGAATGTTGTCAGCAAATGGCAGAAAGACATCAGTCTGTAGACCAGGGAGCAAAGTGGTCAGCACTGACAGAGGAACCCCAGTAAGTCTGATGATGAGTCCTGCCGTGAGCTTCTCATGTCTGCTCCTGTTGTTCAGTAACACACAGCAGGAATTCCACCTTTTGATCTAGGGAGAAAGAACTGAATTCCAAATTGTTAAAATGAAGCCAATGCAAGGAAAGTGGCAAGGACAGCTTTCCTGGAAAGAGCAGCTTCAACCAACTGACAGGCAGCGAGAGGCCTTTGGACTCTATAGGAATGACTTCTTAATTCTTATAGGTGACTTCTAAAATGTAAAATGCGTTGTTGGATTTCTCAAGGAGTCTTGATTTCTTTTTCTTTTCTTTTCTTTTTATATGTTTTTATCATTTAACGAAAAGTTAGGCTGTGTTAAGAAGACCAAGCCTTGTCAGTTTCCAAATGCTGCAGACTTGGGTATCCTTTCAAAACATAGATGTGGCTCTTGGCCAGCTCTGAAATGAAAATAAACTGTTTCCCCCTCTACACTGAAGAGGCTTGAAAATAAATGTTACTTGTTCATTTCAAAAACAACCAAAGTAAACTGCAGCACTTTTGTGTGCACAGAGAAACACAGACTGAAGGAAGCAGCAGTGAGAATTTTCTTTGCTAGATGAATTTTGTGACTTTCTTGGTTCTTCTGAGATTGCTCTAAGTGTTTACATGTACTATTTTATTAATAACTATTTTATCACTGTGTTAAAGTATTACTATACATGTGTTCATAAATAGTTTATGGTTATGGGCAGGTATTATTAAGATTTTGTTTTTTCCTGTAAATGATGTTGATTGAATGTCTTCTGTTGTTGTGTAAGATGTTAGCAAAACACATTTTTTGTTTTGTTTTGTCTTTTAAGTTTAACCTGATTAACATTGCTTTATATTTGCTTTATATGTATGAAATGACTATACGTAGGCTGGAATTATGTTTGTGGATGTTCTGCTATACACACACTTCACACACATACATACACTAATACATACACACATGTACAGGCTGCAAGAGCCTTAAGATAAAGATGAAAATTTATTAACACTCAGTCATCATCAGAGACACTTCCTCCTAAAGGAGAAGGTAATAAATACAGACTTCACAGCCAGACATTAGGGAGAGAGAGAGAGAGAGAGAGAGAGAGAGAGAGAGAGAGAGAGAGAG
>JABTXL010000001.1:21188993-21254849 GCA_025134845.1 Neodon shergylaensis | reverse complement strand
AGAGAGAGAGAGAGAGAGAGAGAGAGAGAGAGAGAGAGAGAGAGAGATAGCTTAGAAACACATAGCACTCTAAATAGGAGGTCTCCATCAAATTCCTCCCCCAACCCCAGGTCTCAGGAGACCCTTTAGAAGAGAAGGAAGAAAAAGTGTAAGAGCCAGAGGGAAGAGAAGGAACCAAGAAGACACTGGCTTCTAAATACAGCAGAACTGGCATACATGTGATCTCACAGAAATTGTAGCCACATGCACAGAGCCTGCACCAGATGGGGGTCCCAGAGAGGGCCGGGAAAGTGAAAGTGGACACAAGCTCCCATCCCTAACCTAGAAGCTATCTTCAACTGAGAACTTTTCACAAAGGAATAATTAGTTGTCTCCAAGGAAGTCACAGTCTATACAAACTGCACTTGAAGGCAGGTTCCATGGGTAGCAGTAGATAGCCAACCAAAATAAGCTCACTCATAGTTTTGGAGGTTTCTTGTCTCATAATGTTTTGTCAGTACATTTTTCCAAATCTTACTGGTCCTCTGCATATATATTATGGCTTCTGGCTTTGTGATTTATGGAATTTCTGTGTGTGCAAAGATGTGTGTCTCTGCATATATATGTGTTTCTTGACTTTTTTTCCTTTGGCTCTTTTTTCTTGTTTGTTTGTTTGGTCCTATCCTAGTTTTGTTTGGTTTTGTTTTATTTTCCTTATTTTATTTATATTTTTAGGTGCCTATTTGTTTTCTAATCAAAGAGAGAAAGAAAGGGTGTGGATTTGGATTGGAGGGGAGGTTGGATGGAGGTGCAGGAGGGGAAACTATAATCAGAATGTATTATATGAAAAATGTATTAGTAAAAGAAAAATGGAAAACAAAATTTATGGCAACACTTGAAACAATGACATTAATATATATTTAGCTTCTGAGAAGACTCTACAATGTTAACCTGAAATTCACAGTTAAATAGATTCTAACTAAGGCCTTAAGTAAAGGAAGGATTTAGCTGGGTGTGTTGTGTCCAGGAAAGGAGAAGCAAAAACAAAGCAGGCACTGGAAAGGGAACAAGAATTGCCTGGACATGTATATATAATACTCTGTTAGGTTGAAGTGAGAGGACTGGACAGCCAGGAAAGTAGAGATTCTGCAAGCATACTGGTTCAGGCAATGAAGCATCTGGATTGGACCTTTCATGTCTTCATTGATATTAGGGCCTGGAGTTGTTCATGCCAACGTAACCTTTGGTTGCCAAGTATAGACTCCTGTTGAGTTCAAATTAACTGGGCAGTGGTGATACATGTCTTTAATCCCACCACTTGGGAAGCAGAGGCAGGCGGATCTCTATTAGTTCAAAACAAGCCTGTTTTACAGAGTGAGCTCCAGGGCAGCCAGGACTGTTTCACAGTCTCAAAAGACCAACCAACCAATCAACAAATAAATAAATAAATAAATAAAATAAAGTTCAAATTATCAGCGATGGAAAGAGTTGAAATTTAATTTTATCCACCATCTGCTAGAAAGTAAGACATTTTCTAGAAATTTACAGAATTTCAGATATGCAAAAAAGCTCAAAAAACAATAGCAAGAATATCAGTGAAACTTGTCTAGACCTAGATAATGACATGGGAGAGAGATGAATGCCTCAGAGTACAAGCCTTTGTAGGAAAATGAGATAATAAAGAATCAGAAAAAAAGTACATGAGAAAGTTATTTGCTATTCCTCTATATTTATTGAATGACTCATGAATTAAAGCTAAGAGATTGGAGAACATGAACTATGTAGAACTGAAAGGAAATGTAAATGTAAAAGAGCCCTTAAATCTACTTTTGGAGACAAAAAAAAAGGATAGAATCATCCATGTAATAAAAAAAGATTGGGTAGGCCATAGCTTCTTCAGAACCATGGACAGCGAGGGCAGATTATGTAAATAATGAGACAAAATTGATCAAGACTGGAAAGAGACAAAGAGCAGCCAGAATTGTTATTTTAAAATAGAATTTTAAAAAAACAGGAAGTTAAAAATCACCAGGTAATTATTTCGTTCAAAATATAAATCCCAAATGATTTTTAGCATTCTAGAAATTATCTACTATGATCTCAGGATTTTGTGTGTGGGAAGATGCTATTGGGGTCTTAGGTCATGCTGCTAAAAAGCTTGGAGACTGAAAATAGCATACAGAAATAGACTTGTTTACATCTTGGACCAGAACAAGAGACAGAGAAGTTCTAAATCTTTTTCAGCCTTGCCCTTAAAAGAGTTAACAATTTATATTTAAAATGATAAAAAAAAAATACATGGAGTTCCCTGAGCTCTGAGGGGAGGGATTTGATGGAGACATCCCATTTAGAGATGTGTGTTCCAAGGTCTTCTTTTTCTCTTTGTAATATCTTTCTATGGGTCTCTGTATTTGTTCCCATCCACTGCAGGAGGAAGCTTCTCTTATGATGGGTGAATAAGACATTGATCTATGAGTATAGCAAAACATCATTAGGAATCATTTTATCACTAATTTTTTTTTCATCAGTGTTATTTGACTTTATCCTAAGTCTATGAGCTAGCTAGTATCTGGTTCTTAATCATTAAAGCAGTGTCAGGTACAGGCTCCATCTTGTGGAGAGGGCCTTAAGTCAAATCAGACATTGCTATACGATACTATTGCATTGGCTTTTCTTGGTGGCATACCATTGTAGATCAAAGAGTTAGTGTAGTTAGTGTCCAGCTTGGTGTTTGTTTTTCTTTGATAACCTTCAGAGTACCTTCCCATACCAAAAACACTAGACTGTAGAGTGAAGGTTCTAGATAGATACCAGCTCACCTTCTTCACATTCAATGAGTTCTAGGGGTGTTGTCTTCAGCTACGGGCCTTACTGTCAGTTTGTAGAGAGCAACATATGGTGTTGGCAACAGTCTGGTTGTTTGGGAATTTCCATGGGATCTCTTTAGCCAACAGCTCAATTAGATGTAACCCAGTACCAGTTTTCAATGTTTCATTTGGTGACAAGAGATGGCCGGTTGAAATTCAGTCTCACCTACTATTTGGAGAGTGCGCTAGGATTGCCTCATAAATTTTAGGATGTTTCCACTGCACTAGGTTTTTATACCACCCCTCAAATTTTCCTCAATTCTAGATGTTTCTCCCTGAATTCCCTTTCTCAAACCCACCTCACCTCCCACTTCCTACCCAATCCCCAATTTCCTGTCCCCCACAGGTAATATCTTTGAGTACATGACATATTTATACATATAATTGAGTACATATCATATTTATCTTTTGGATCAGGGTTACATAACACTGAATAATATTTTTCCTAGTTCTATCCATTTGCTCACAAATTTTATGATATTAATCTTCTTAACATCTGATTAATGTTCCATTGAATAAGCATACTACATTTTCTTTATTAATTTCTCAGTTAAGGGAGGGATATCTAAGTTGTTTCCAGTTTCTACCTATTGTCAATAGAGTATCAATGAACACGGATGAGTGAATATCCTTGTGGAAGGATGAAGCATCCTTTAGCTATAAGTCCAAGAAAGGTCTAGCTAGATCTTAATGTAGATTAATTGCCATATCTTTTAAAAACTGCCACACGAATTTCCACAGTTGTTGTACAAATTCACACCCGTAATGTACATGTGTTCTCCTTATTTCACATCAACACCAGTGTGAGCTCTCACTGGGATTATTGACTTTAGCCATTCTGATAGGTATAAGACAGAATCTCAAAGTAGTTTTGATTTGCATTTCCCCCATGGCTAAGAAGTGTTTTTCGGTCATTTGATATTCCTCCATTGAAAATTCTTTGTTCAGATCTGTACACCCTTTTAATTGGGTCATTTGGGTTTTTGATGTCTAATTTTGTTATATATATTGGATATAAGTCTTCTACCAGTTGTGAAATTCATAGAAACTATTTCCCATTCTATAGTCTGCCAATTTGTCCAAATAGCAGTGTCCTTTCCCATACAGAAACTTTTCAGTTCATTTATTAATTGCTGATCTTAGTTTCTCTATGAATGGTGTTCTGTTCAGAATGTTTTCCTTTGTGCTATTAATTTCAAAGCTATTCTCCATTATCTTGTCTATCAGACCCAGTGTATTCTACCTTTATGTTAAGGTTTAGATCATCTAGCAGATGTCATTTTCTTGATTGTTAAGTGTATGATTCTAAAGGGTTAAATACATTGCTACTTTGTACAACTCCCTATATTTTCAGAATTTTGCCATATATGAGTTTATCCTTAATTATGTATTAAAATTTTACTCATTTATTTTTCTTCCTGATTTATGGCATTGATATAAGCATATTTATATACTATAAATTATGTTAAACAGATATAATTATTTTAATTTGTACATTTCATCTTATGAAAAATAGTAAGGGAAATGCAAAACAAATTCTAATAATTCCGTTATTTGTCGTTGCCCATGCACTTCCTTTGCCTTATGTTTTCATATGGCTAGGAGTTACCGTCCAGAATATCTTTACCTTGGTTTGAAAAGACTCCCGATTACACTCCTCATAGGAACATCTTAAGTTTGTTTCGGAATGCCTTCATTTTGCTTTTGTTTTTAGAAAATTGTGAGAAATATGGACTTTTAGAGGGGCAGATTGTGTTTGTCTTTTCTTTATCATGCTAAATATAGCAAGGTTGAACTCAGGACCTTAGGAAGATCAGGCAATGCTCTTAACCGCTGAGCCATCTCTCCAGGCCCCCATCATTTCTTCATACAATCTTTCTCTCTTTTCCTTTCTTCCTCTAGAATGTCTATGTTGTTTGGCTTCACCATGCCCCATTAAGTCTCATGTGCTCTACTCTGTTTGCCCTTTTTTATTTCCTATTTTCGCTCCCTAGACTAGATCAGCTAGTATTCATGTTCACTGTTTGTATTCAAGTTTATTGCTATGTTTTGTAGCACTTTAAAATTGTTGTTCAACATCAGTAACAAAAGTTTCAATTCAGACAATGGATTTTGTGGCTTCACAATTTATATTTCATTGTATGTCTTTTTTTGTCCTAAGACAGGAGACTGGAAATATGGCCACTTCTTTCCAATTACAAAGCATTACACAGCTTAAAGACTGGGAAATAGGCAAAGAAAACTACAGAGTTTCTCATCAGTATGAATGTGGCTTCTATGGCATATTTGGTTGGTTTCTGTAAATATTGCTCTATCAATGATCATATTGTTTTAATTCAATCAATAGTTGCTTATTTGCCTTGCTTAATACTGTTATTTTCATATGGTAAGTAAGGAAGTTTTGAGTTTAGTAATTGTCCGCCTTGCTGATATTCTTATTTTTAAAAATTTCATTCCTATTCATTTTGAATAAATTAAAAGAATATATATTTTGTATAACATTTTGATAAATGGTTTCAGACTTCTCAGGAGAACCCTACTGACCAAAAGTATAAGTTTTAATCATAGGAAAGGGAGAAAATGTAAATTTATTATGACTGTAATGCCTACAACATTGGTTGTTACTTTCATATAGAATTAGAGACAATTAACTAAAGAGTTAACAGGTTGAAAGGCTTAGCATTTTTTCAAATTTATCAATTCGTCTTTGTTTCTTATGATCAGAGGTAGATTAAAATTAATACTCATTAAACAATAGTTGTAATTAATTTCACCAAACTCTTTTTGTAGTTAAACATGATATAAAGAATATAAGTTAATTTCATTATTTTAAATGTCTCCGTTGTCATATCATTCAAAAGAAACAATCTTAAAATTCAAGCAACAAATTCAGAAATGAATGTTTTTAATCTTAAGTGGTAAGCTATTAATTAGTTTTCAAAATGAATTTCCCAACTTGAAATTAAATGTTAGTGATAAGCTTTATCAAAACATAATAATAGATTAAGAGTAGAATGAAAACAAATAAAAGGCTATGTTAGTAAAATTTTTGTTATGTTACTCTCACTAATACCTGAGAAATGATCTTAGAGGAGATCATTTCCAGTTAAAAATTTCAGCGGTTTCAGCCCCATTGTTTCTGAGTCTGTAATAAAACAAAACACTGTTGCAGAGAGAGGGAGGGGGGCTATTACTTAAGAGTTTGATGAAGAAAGATCATTAATATAAGCCATCTGGGGCTGCACGGCAAATTACAACCTAGCTTGGGGATGCTTAGAATGACACTGGAGTAAAATAGTTAGAACAAGGGTCTGAGTCTCTGACTGCATTAGTCTTAGCCATCTATTCAATTAGCATCTATTATGTATTGTTATCTTGTCACGTGTTGTGGTTTGAAAATAAAACATCCTTTGTAGAACTACATTTGGTCTCCAGCTGGTGGTGCTATATGAGAAAGTTGTAGCACCTTTAAGGCATGAGACCGTGCTGGAACAAGTGGGTCAGTGTCGATGGCCTTCAGGTGATATATGCTGCCTACTGCACATGCAGTGTGATCAGTTGTCTTTCATCTCTGCTGCCATGTCTTCCTTGTCTTGATGGACTGCATTGCTTCTTAAACTATGAGCCAAAATAAATCTTCCTTATGTTTTGTTAAAAAAAATATATCAGTGTGGATCTTGTGCTTGTAACCACAGCTTCTGTGAGTGTTTACAATGAGCATGTCATGTCCATCATCCAGTATTTCACAATTTTTTTCCAGCCTTTACTTTCTTCCGCCTCTCTCAGGAAGTTCTCAGAGAAGATGGGAGTTTGATACAGGTGACCCATTCACAAATGAGCATGCAGCGTTATTTATGCCAGGTTCTTTGACCAGGTCTGAGTCTCTGCATCAATCCACTGCAAAAACAAAGTTTCTCTGGCTAAAGTTTATACCACTAGCAATTGAAAGGTATGTGAATAGGATATATGGGAACATACAGTCTTTCCATTCAAGAGAAACATTTAATCAAAGCATACAGTAGAATATAGGTGACATGGAAGAGAAGAGAGAATATACAGAGCTAAATGTTTATGTCGGGATGGAGGATTTAAGAAAGGAGAAGGTAGGGGAGTGAGTTAGTCATAACTAAGGGTACATAAAGAAGCCTATGGAAATCCACAAGTTTGTGAGATGGAACACGCCAGTTTCAATAAAATCCCTGAATAAATGTCACGAGGGATGAATTTTGGGGAGACAGCATAGAGGCTGAGAAGAGGAGGTGTATAGACTTCTTATAAGGCAGATCGAGAATTTCCTTACTGCCTCAGTATGTTAGGTGATATATTTTAAAGTGCCCATCCAGAATATTATTTTGATTTGTATTCCTTTAGAATCAACTTCAATTTCCAGTGCTATCATCTATCATTTTATATTGTTGTAAATGAATCAAATATTTGTGGCAGACTCTAGGTTTCTTTTGTCATTAGAGGCAGAAAAAGATAAAGAAGAAAGAGAAACAACAGGAGGTTTGCCCAAGAATGTTTAGGATGATGTTTTTACAAGCGTCTCCTGGTGTTTTTTTCCCTTTAGGTATTCAATTTGTTATTGTGCTTATTTTAATAATATTGAACAAAGGAGGAAAAGAAATGTTGGGCTACAGATTAATTTAATACATTTATATTGCAAAGCTGAACTCCTTTCACCTGCCACTTTTAATACCTTTCTTAACACAACAATAAATAGCCAAATTAGATACATTTGCCACTGTGGAATATTGCCCACCTTTAACCCTCTTTAAAACATGCATTCTAAAGGAATTAATTTCCAGAGTAAATTAGAAAATTAATTATGTTATTATTAAATATGTATCGTAACTTTCCTTACTCATGTTTTAGTTTTGAGATTGTAGTATAATTAAAACATTCACCTTTTTTGTTTCTTCCTTCTAAACCTTCCTATATACCCGTCTTGTCCTTTTTCAAATTCATAGCCAGTTTTACATTACTTGCTATTTTATGCATATATATATGTATATTCCTAAATATAACCTACTTGGTCTGTATAATACTACCTATATGTTTGTTTTTAGGGATGGCCATTTGAAATTGGTTAAACTGATGTGCTCTTTCCTGGGGAAGGCTGTTTCTTCTGCTCTCAGTATTTTTTAGTTGTATGTGGAGTTGAGGCTAATAGGCTTTTTCATGTTCACTTTGGAATATGTTTTCATGTTGTTGTTCAGGCCATGTTTGGGCAGTCGCGTTGGTGAGATTTTATGGGTGTAATTTTTCAGAGCAGTAGAATACAGTATCAAAACAAACACCCCGATCCTCTGGCTCTTACAATTTTGCCATCCCCTTTTCAGCAATGTTCCCTGAGCCTTAGGTACTAGACTGCTGTGTATGTGAACCTGTCCATTGGGATTAGGCTCTGCAACTGCATTTTGATTGGGGAGTAGCTTTCTGTAGTGGCCTCGCTCTGAAGACAACACCTATCTCTGAGTACAAGAACAAATGTCTAGATTGTTGTTAGAGATTATGCTGGGTTAGTAAAGTCATATAGAATCTCCAATAGCCATTATTTCACTAGCATTGAGTAGTTAGCTTGACTTCTGGTCCAAGCATTACTTTCCTCTTGTTGAGCAAGTATGAAGTTGTTTAGTGAGTTGCTGGTTACCACCAAGCTGTACATATTTCTACAGCACCCTTAGAATTCTGAGGCCATGCATGATACAAGGAGGTACCCCAGGGAAGAAGCAGTCAGGACAGTTCTGACTCAGGGGTTTCTGGGCCCTGTTTCTAAAGTGTAGGGTGTCTTCAGCAATTGGGACCTACTTTAGCCCTCTGAGGCAACAGAGGGCAGTATTAACAAGGCTGTGTGTTTTGAAGTCTTTTGAACGTCCCTGGAAAACAACTCTGAGAGGGCTTCTCATGCATTATTTTACATTGTATCTTTAACATTTTTTTTTAAATTTCAGGACTAATGTTATGATTATTGACTGAGATGATTATATTTATAGTTTTAGGAATATATATATATTATATATATGCACATATAATAATAGTTAAAAATAGGCCATGAATTTGAAAGAGACAAAGGAATATATGGAAGGTGTTAAAGGGAGGAAAGGGAAGGGGGGAAATAATTCATTTCGATTATAATGTCAAAATATAAAAATGGTATTACAGATGTCTTTAAATTTTCTTTTGTAGTTGATATGCACGTAATAGGGTAATGCAATGCGTCGATTCCTATATCCACTGCCTAATCAGGCTAAATATATCTATCTCCTCAAATGCTTATTAGTACTTATGGGGAAAACATTTACAATCCTTTCCACCTTTTTAAAATTTATACAGCAAATAATTATATCTTTAGCCATGCTACTGTTTGATAGGATACTGTTCTCATTTCCACTTATTTGAAACAATACCCATTGCCCAGCATTCCCCCCACCCATTCCTTGTCCCCATCCCTATCCGCCATCATTCTCTCGAAGGGTTACACTTCTCTAGATTCCTCCTAAGATTAATATCATGTAGCTTTTGTTTTCTAAGTCAATATTTCATCTACTCTGAAGACATCCAGTTGTATCCATATCACCTTAAGAGACAGGATTTCACTTTGTATAGACCAATGTTCAGTTAGGTATGTGTACTGGTTTTCTCTTTATTCATTCCTAAGCCAATTGATCAGACGTTTTTGTTATTTTTACTCTTTTTGTGACTAGTGTTTCAGTAAACACTGGGATTTGAATGACTCTTGGAATACTGATTTCGTATATTTTCAAAAATTTGTTCTTTTTAATATTTTATGTGTATGAGTGTTTTGTCTGATGACATATATGTGTACCCCATGTGTGTCTGGTACCCCTAGAGTTCAGATGAGAACTTCAGATTCTCAGAGACTGTAGTTACATTTATGTGGTGTGAAGTTGGGTGCTGGGAATTGGGCTTGAGTACTCTGGAACGCTCGGTGCTCTTAAACATGAAGACAATTCTCCTTTCCCTATGTCATTTCATTTACATACACTAAGAAAAATTTAACAGGACTTATAGAAATCCCACTTTTAAAATTTGAAGAAAGCCTAAATTTTCAGATCAACTATATTAACTTGTATTACATAGACATGAGCAAATTCCTTTCCTCAATATTTTAGCCAACGCTTGTTCCCATTGTTTCTCTCTCCTAACACAGCATTTAAAATAACTTTCTTACTATTATGATATGATATATAATCTAAATTTTATTTGCATTTCTCTATGACATGGACACTTTCTAATGTGCCATTTGACAGAATCTTATTCTGGAATTCATGTTAGTGATGTTCGAGTGAGAAGTTTGTTTGTTTGACTATTGACCTTGAGAAGATTCTTGTATGTTCTGTCATACAGAGATTGGACATATTGTCTTTTATCCTCTAGGTTGACCTTTCATTCTTGTGATTATTTAATTTGGTTTGCAAACTTTATTGTGTGTATAGTCTCCTTTTCCATGTTTAATTTTGTTTTTTAGTTTTTATTTGTTTGCTTGTTTTCTGGTCCAAATAGCCCATGCCCATTGATTATCTCAAAACATTCTCTTGATTTCTTCTACTGTTTACATTGTTACTATTCTTATGACCAAATATTTAATCCATCTTCTGTTGGTTTTTCTCCATAGTGAGTAATAGATGTATTTTGCATATAGCAACCTAGCACCATTTATGAAAATCATTGTTTTCTTCAAATATATGTTTTTAGTATCTTTATGGACAATAGATACTTATTTCCTGACTGTCTGTTGAGTTTCACTGGCTGGTACCTGTTTTTATGTCAATACAATGCTACTTTATTATGACAGCTGTATAACATATTAAGAAATTACAATAATATTTTGTAATGTTATTCAGTGTACTCCAGTATTTTCTTGGCGAATCAAGATACTTTCTTCCGAATTTTAGGACTTTTTTGTCTCCAGTTAAAGGAAGTCACCAATAGTACCACAGGAATGACATCAAATCTGCAGAATATTTTGGGTAGTGTGAACATTTTATTGATTCGTTCACTCCTTAAAAGGTGATGACTTTCCATTTTCTTGCATTAATGTTTTATGATTTTCATCACAGATATATTTCATTTCTATGGTTTGATTTATTCTTAGATATTTTATTTATTCTTACATCTATTTTAAATGGGTTTGCTTTCTTGAGTTCTGTTTCAGGTAATTCAGTGTTACTATTTACATAGAGTCTTTTTGTTGAAAGAACATTTTTCAAAGAACGTGTTCTGGAAATTTTCAGACTCTTTACATCTGAACAGTCTGAAGCTCTGTGTTTGCTTTCTGCCCTAATGGGTGTGATCCTGGCAGCACTCTTTCTCTGCAGCAAGTAGCCTACAGTCTGGGCCTCGGTGTGTCTTCACAGCAAGGCTTAGTTTTCAATTTTGAGAAGTAAATTGAACTTACTAACATTTTCACTGCAAATTGTAATGGACACACTACATTGTTGTGGTAGTAACACAAATGCTTTAAGACCTATAGATGTTCCTAGGACATTTCATTACATAAGATCCCACATCTTGTTAGTATGTTTGCTGCGTTTCTTAAGGGGACCAGGTACACTGTCTGCTACTAAGAAAAGTAATTGTAAATAAGTCAATATTCCTAGCATTATGAAGTTAAAAGTCTTTATATAAGAAAACAGGATTATGTGTATATCCATAATGTATGTATGTCTTATTAATTTAAAATCATTAAGTGAGAACATATAGATAGGAAATTTAGGAACCTGATGACTTGGTTTAACTAGTTTTTGATAACAATGGCTCAAACTACTATTTTGTTTATAATGTGCAAATATCCAGGGAAAGGTAATTTAGCACTGTTCCTATTGGCCTTCAGCGCCATACTCTCTTTTAGTTTAGAAACATCTGTTTTAAGGTGGCAAAGGAATATTTCACTTTGGAAAGGAGAGTAATGATTCACATGGGAAAAAGCTGTGTATTACATAGCAAAAGTCATTTACTACAAGATTTGGATTTCAGATCTCTGGGACCCGTGCATAGCCAGGTTAAATAACATATATCTGAAGTTCCAGCACTGCTATAGTGAGATAGTTGGTAGAGAATCTCCAGAGGCTCTTAGGCCAGTTCTCTTGGCATGCACATCAGGGAACAAGAGGCATTGTCTCACACAAGGTAGAAGGTGAGGCCAGTACCTAAGGCCTTCCTGTAACATTCACATGAATTCCATGGCACATGCCTGCTCTAACACACACACACGTGCACACTATAAATATATAGACACACGTGCACACTATAAATATATAGACAAAATTTTAAAAGAAATAAATAGCCTATAGATTTTATTTACCAAGGTGTCAGATGAGAGACAGAGATAGAGACAGAGAGAGAGACAGAGAGACAGACAGAGAGAAACCGTTGATGGAATATGGTTGTTGACTTTTGAAATCTACTTTTTTGTTGTTTTCATAATTTAAACATCATATTTTGCAAAATGATGTTGAATAGTTTTGCAGGGTACCATTAGGAGTTTTGGAATCAGATATCTGCTTAATGGTGCCAGAAGTTTATAGATAGTTAGTAAATAAATCATGTTGTGGCACTGGAATACAGAGTCATCATTCAAATTCTGACTTTGTGTCTTTTAAATGAATTCCCATGTCTCTCACATTTTCCGAGGACTGGAACAATGTGTGTTTCTTATTTTCTTTTGACTTATGTTCTCTCTGATACTTAAAGTATATAGCCTGGAAGCACACTTCAAAGTGAATGAGTTGCTTTGTATCCAAAGCATGGTGGAGCTTCGTGAATATGCAGTTGATGAAGAGAGACCCAGAAATAGAACATAGAAGAATGTGAGAATTCTAAAATTGGTCAGGTCGATTTGGCAGCCATCTTCAGAAAGGTGTCATGGGACTAGGGAGCAAACACGAAGCCCTCTACTCCCATGATGACTGGGCTTACGAGTGCAAACTTCAGATTTTAGTAGAATCCAAGGGAGATAGAACAATAAGGACTTAGTTAATGGAACTTAAATACATTTGTCATGATTGGTTAGAAGAACACTTGTTTAAACAGAGGTAAAAATGATCATGTGACAGAGAACAAGGTTGATTCTCTGGAGTTCAGAATAGATGTTAGCCATGTGCTGTATAAAAATGCAGAAACAAAGATTGTTCAAGAATTTTATACTAACAGAAAATCCTCCTGTATAAAAACATATTTATTTTATCTTTGTTTTTGTGTTTTTGAGATTGAGTTTCTCTGGGTAGCTGTAGAGCCTGTCCTGGAAATTGATCTGTAGACCAGCCTGGCCTCAAACTCACAGAGATCCTCCCGCCTCTGCCTCCCGAGTGCTGGGATTAAAGTTATATCACACCACTGCCCAGCTTTGTTTTTAATCTCATAAAAAATTATAGCAAATTGTATAGGCTGTCATGAGATATATCACACATAATGCATCCTTTGATTTAAGACTAAAATAGCTTGTTTTTCATTGATTAAAAGTATTTCTACGATTTAGTAAATTCCTTTTAAGTCTTTTTTTTCCAAATAGTTTTCCCCTTGCAAAGTATAAACCTGAGTAGCACGGAAGGAAATTGATAATTATAGTCCCCTTTGTATTCAGCCTTGTATAGTATTCTCATTTAGATTCTCTTTTGCTACCATGCCTAAATTGCTAATTCTTTTCAGTGGCGTTGCTTTGGCTGAGTTGTGTCATTAATCAAAATTTATGCCTCCTACTAACTTTTTCTGTGTGAGGAAAAGAAATTCGTGTTGACACAGGAGAAAAAAAAAGCATTAATATGAAATTTACATGTAATGCTGCTCCTGCTACCACCACCACCCAAGCGAGAAAGTAGCTTTATATTCCTGGAACTAATGTCTACATTAAAAGTTTGTGGCTTGGTAGAATATTAAGGGTTTAAGTTTGTGCCCCATTTGTCAGTTTCATTCTTATACCCTGATGCTCCACTCTGTGCTTTGCCAGTATTTCAGTCCTTTTTGACAGTCTCATTTAACCCTGTGTTGCACTGTATAACTGCTTATACTGCTTATGCAAGAAGACAGTCATACACAGAGCTAATGAGCGTGTCTTAAACCATTGTGACATGTCAAGGTGTCTCTCTTATATCCTTGGCTTTACAAATTTCCATGATGTACTACTTGACTGGCTTGCTTCTGGAATTACTCTGTGATGGATCGTGTTCACTTATAACTTAAGTGGCTCTGTAACACTTGAACAATTTCAGAAAATTACTCTATCCTCTAGATTGCAGAAAACGTTTTACTTTCATTGTTTTAAAGACAACATTTAAAGCATGCCAAGTCATATATTATTTTGAATAAATACTATAAGCATGAAATATAAGATGATCCACGTACAAAATGATCCCTACACTGTTACAACAGTGGTCATCATTATGACAGAAGCGTTTTCCTTTTGAAAGAGTGCGATACAAATCATACCACTTATTTCACAGTCAACTGTAGAACTCAAAGCTTCAGAGTAAGAAATACTTAATATGTTTATGCATTCAGTTTGCATCATACATGTCAGAAGAAAAACTAACTCTAGACATCCAAAGGCATGGTTATAATAGAGAGATGGCCCCAATTCTAGTCGGTGTGTTAAGAGGCAGGTCTCACACCTGTGCTTTGAGAAGTAAACAGAACGGAGGAAAAAAACTGAATTCAAGACTGTTACAATCTCCAATTTCGACTTTAACACTCTCTTCACATTTTTACTCCTTTTCCTCTTTTGCTCAACGTCTTTTTGTACGTGGAAGAAAGCTATAAATGGAAGATTGCAAGAATGGAGATGTCCAAGGAGGTGTGCTAAAACTGAATAGGAGGCATTCCTGTAGAGAGAATTGAAGGCGTAAGTCACAAACAATGCCATACCAGTTTGGAATTATGATTAATAGGGTGGTATTTATTCAAAGGGGAAAAAACTTACAGATCACCGTCCCAGACAACAGCCCTCTGCGCAACCAGGAAGGGAGTCTAATCGCCGGACGCGGAGCAGGAAGTGAGAGAGAGCAAGGAGGGAAGACGCCCGCTTTTTTAAAGGGAGAGAGACCACGCCCCAATGGGCTGGTATCTCAGCGGCTATAGGCTGGAGGAGCGGAAGGACCTTCCGCAACAGAGAATGCTTGTGCTATGACTGGAAGCATATGAGCAGACCGAGCCAGGTCAGCCTCTGGGGTTACTAGGTTTAATCCTGGACAGTGGGTCGCTTTCAAGGTTGCTCCTCTTTACAGAGTCATAGCAGCATTGACCCTCGTGCAGTTGATATGACATTGATTGGCACAATGCTTGTATGGGATATGCCACATACCTAGTTTAAAATCACCACGACTTATCACATGAATACTAGAGATGAACCATACTGGTTGTCATTTTAAATGCAACATGAGTGAAGACGACAAGGGAAAGTGAATAGTGAATAAATTACTTGGGGAGTAGGAAAGTAAAAGTACCAGTCTACCGAGTGGAGTCTTTAAAACACAACATATCTACCTGGCGAAAAAGGACAACCCTGACCACACACAAGGGATAACAGAATAAGAGAGTAAGGAATATGAGGAGAAAATAGCATGACATGGGATGGAGATACGGCTCAATGATATAGTCCCTTACCTAGTCCATGCAAGATCCTTGCTTTCACTCTCTACTCAATAAATAATAATGATAGTAATCAATAATTAAATAATAATAATAAATATGGTATGGGTCAGAAACTACATAAAGGATATGATATTACATCAATATTCTGGGCATATAAGGGTAGAATGACATTGATCAATTATAATAAAAGGGCAACATGCGCTGTTCCTTCAAGACTGTCACGGAGCAAAGGTTTAAGTAATGAATGTGTTTTCGTTGGTGCAGCCTCTTCTCAAAGTCCTCCTGCTGTGCTATTCATTTTATTTTATTATTATTCACTCAGATGTATACACCCATCTTTTCCCTTCTTGACTCTTGACTTTAATTGCATCCTGCACTCATGCATTGATTTTGATTGCATGTCTGGACCCCTTTGTCATTTAGCCACAAACCCAGTTTGGTTGCTGATTACCTAAGTGCAGATTTCCTGTTAGCACATTAGAGGAAGATTAGGCTTGTCTTCATGGTTCTTGCATGAGTGTTTTGATAGAAATCATGTTAATGTTCGGATTACTTTCTCACTCAAACTTTGCCCACGATATATTGAATTTACATTAAAATGGAATCACTTGTGTCAACAGTGTTTTTTAGCCGAGAAAATAGATCTACTTGAAGAGTGTTTTATAAAACAATATATGTTTTGTAAGTGTGTTCTGAGAAAATTGTGAAGTCAGAACCACTGCAGGAATTTATGTTCATTGTTTCTAAATGAATATCTTCCACCAAATCCTACAACTCATATATCTATACAGCAAACATAATGATACTTTTACAGCCAAGAAGTGTTAATATCAAAAAGCAGAAACAAAATACTGCTAGTAAAGATGTCTAAAAGAATACTAGAAATATCAAGGAGAAGGGAAAATGATTGGAGCAGCCATTAGTGTTGACTCTTAACAGCAACAGTGGCATTTGGAAATTCAGGTGAAGAAGCTGAGAGGTGTCAAAGACAGTTCATACTGAGTCCTGGCAGATGGTTAAGTAGTATTTTTTCATTAAACAATCCATCTGAAGTTCTTTCATCTATATTAAATTTGTCTCAAAGGAAAGAAGAAGTTTTAGATATGTTTGTGATCCTTTATTTGGGAGCAAATGCATTTTCTACGATTTCTGTCAAGTACTAAAACCTATTTAAAGGAATTAACTGTGATAATTCACTGCTCTGAATGGATTTCTTTTGCAGTATTGTTCCCGTGTTTTCATTATATTTCATTCAACTCAAGAGGCTTCATCTTGCAGCTCCATGCCCCAAACTATAAACATACATGATCTGCATGTCGCTTGTACCTACATGCTCTCTCTCTCTCTCTCTCTTTCTCTCTCTCTCTCTCTCTCTCTCTCTCTCTCTATATATATATATATATATATATATATATATATATATGTGTGTGTGTGTGTGTGTGTGTATTGTAAATACCAAACGTGTGTTTCAAATGCAGCACCCAAGCTCTTCCTTTTGTCATCCTTACTCTAATAATGATTTATTGTCTGTATTCTAATATTAATTTATTGTCTCTGCTTTGATTTTTGAAAAACAATGCATTCTTCTTCAGTGATTCTATTAGTTCTTTTATAAATTTTGAGTTTACATTTAAAGATATTGTGGGTGTGTGGGTGTGCGTATGTATTGTGTTGCTTTAATGTGTGTGTTGGTCTGTCTTTGTCTTTTTGTCTGTCTGTCTAATTTTTTTTCCTTTGGAGGAGCAATGTAGACACTGCTTAAAACTAAACACAAAAGTTACAAAACAATTTTAGTAAAGTATCATGGAAGATTATTGACAAAAATGATGGGTGTTTTATACACTGACCTTTATTGTGTATTAATCTTAGATTTCACATCATGTGTGTCACATATATCAACTTTTTGAACAATTATTCTGTATTCCAGTGCCACTGGTATTCAAGAGGGACATTGGTGTGGCTCTTGATGAGTCTGTTCCCAAGCTCTTATTGCTTCTTAATATTTCAGGACTCTGATTTGAACATCTCAAACATGAATGTAACTATAGTAAAAAAAAAATACACTAGTCAATATGCAATACCTACCTGGTTCAGATGAGCCATCTGAAGAATGAAGAAAATGGCACCAACCAGAAAAAGGAATCCAGTGACACTGGTTCTTATACAGATTTGTGAATCTATTTATATAATATTCTATGGCCTCTGAAGGTAGTTGCCAGGGAGGATTTATAACAGTTGCAACAAGAACATCAATGAAATAAAGAGATAAACACACATTTGGAGAAAATCAGGTTTGATTTTCTATACATGTGAATTGGAATTATATACATACACACATTAAATTTGTCTTTGAGGTGTATCCTGAATCCCTTGTAGCCTTGCAGTGTTTCGTTTGCTTCACCATCTGATAATGGATTGAAAATTTTCAATTCAATAAAGTCTTATGCAGTAGAATGTTGCATCTATACAACATTTTAATCTGCTTGACATACATAAAAAATTCATTGAACTCTATCTACTTTGCATAGCTAAAAGATTATTGCTTCTTTACAGGATGAAATATGAAATTATAAACTATCACTGTATTTTGTATCTTTGTCTCACTATCATAGCTAAAATATTGAACTTCTTGAGAAAAGGGAATCTTTATTCTGTATCTCATATTTCTAGGGTCTACAACATAGAAGATGCTTAAGAAATTTTGAGAAGTATCTATGTAAACTACAAGTTACAAAAGTTTATCTTAATTACATATTGTCATTTGAAATTCTTATTCTAATCCCACCTTTTTAAACCTGTTATCTACAGCTTCTGATCATAATGGGTCTTAAATAAACCCTACTAAGAGTGTTTCTAACACTATTTATTTGTCATATCTATCTATGTCTTTCAGAATCTTATGCAATTCAACAAAAATAGGGCACAGAAACCTACTGTTGTCAGCTTCATGTTTCCTCTTCTACTTTAAATTTTGCTTCTCAAGGACTCAGTGTGAGCTACATGTGGGCTTTCACACAGGCTCTTATACTTTTCTTCTGCCTTCTGTATCTAGTAAATTCCTCCTCATATTTCAAAACTTATCTTGGGCATTTCTGCAGTTTTAAAAGCTTTCTCGACTTCTAGATTTAAAAAAAAAAAGCCCTCCACAATCACTTTCCCAATTTTTACTTTTATTAAGAGAGTCCACGGACCATGCTCCCGGTACACTGGTTCTCTAAGAGCATAAGAAATACATCAAAAGGAGTCAGAGAACAGGAAACACACGTCTTAAAATGAAACTGAAATTGTGTGTGTGTGTGTTTTAAGAGAATGAAGTTTTAATAGAAAGAATAATCAGATCCTCTTCAATATTTATGTTCTTTATGACTTTCCATGAGTAATCTCTAATATGTAGTATTTCTCATGAATGTTTTTTTGCAAACAGTTTTTGCAAAACACTAACCACCAGCAGGGGTGGGCTTTTTACAAACATACTTTATGAAAACCTTATTCTATTATTTTGCTTACTATTCTATAAAACCTGTGAGCTCTGTAAGTTTGGGTAGTATGTAATACCTTCTGTTGCTCTAATTTAGCACACTGAGAATATGGTGTTCATTCTGACTTAGTTTCCAAGTGAAAATATTTCTAATCACATCTGCATAGAAAGATGGAAGCAAATAACTTATATTTTCATGCACATTTTTGCTGTGTTCATGATGGATGTCTATATATAACCACTGGATAAAACAATAAAGCATATGAAAAAGATGAACCATCACTTGTATGGTAATCTATATTTTTTTTAAAGAATTAGAGTTATTCACCATTAAAGAATATTTTCCTTGTTAATATTTTTAATTTAGTTTATACTGAAGCATTAAGGTATGCATAAAACTTTAAGTATTAACATTTCTGGTTTTTTTCTCTTTTTTTTATTATTTGTCACCATTATTAGCTGAAAAGTTTAAGCTTATATTTAAAACACTTAATATAAAAGAAGGTCACATATTTTTAGCTGTACTTAAGCCAATATTTAAAAGACTTAACAGGCATATAGACATATTAACATTTGTGTTTTGACACAATGTTATATAACAACAATGTTCACACAGACTAATGCAAAATACTTATCTTATGTTGCACACTTATACTGGCAAATATACAAACATAACAAATGTAGATTTGCATTTAATTTTAACCCAGTCTAAATAGACTACTAATATTGCTTGTGGTTTGCTTTAATAATGTGTCTTATGAGTAGATGGTTGAAAACATTCAAATATTATTTCAGCTCATTCCAACCCAATTGTTGGCAAGGCAAAGTGTGTGTGTGTGTGTGTGTGTGTTTGGTGTGTGAGTGTGGATGTGTGTAGGCATGTACGCATATGCTTTCTACCTACAAGATTTCGCACTGAACCTGTAGCTAGACTTGCAGCACATTGCAAACCCTAGAACTCTTCCTGTCTCTGCCTCCAGTAGTGTTTGGGATAAAGCGCAGTGTCTAAGCCCATTTTTGTCTTTCCTGTGAAGCATCCTGACCCAAGAGGATTTTCAAACAACAAATTTACTTTTTCTGGGAAAAAAATCATTTGCTTGGGTTGATTTTTTTCTCCTTTTATTAATTAATTGATTCAATTAAAATGTAAAATTTGGACAAAAATTTTTGCATATAAATTGTATCCCACGTTCTTTGCACTACTTTCTTAGTATTAGACAATAGCCTGAAAGATCATACAAGCTTTTTAATACAGTTTCTCTTCTTCTATTACTCCATAAATCACATCATATAGTCTTTATTACTTTAAAATACAGAAATAGGTTTTGAGAGTGATGTTCATAGGGAACATTAAGAAAATTTTATAAAACTATTTCCATTTAAAACACAGGAGACTCAAGTTCACTCACGCTGTTTAATTAAATGAGTAAAATCATCAGGAGAATGAATGGGGCATTAGAGTACTACCAGCAGTAATAATGTCAGTGTGCATTAGCATTTCTTAAAAGATTAAATGTGTGTGTGTGTGTGTGTGTGTGTGTGTGTGTGGCTTTGTGTTGATATGTGCACATGAGTCTAGATTCCCACAAGGGTTCCCCTGAAGCTGAGATTATAGGCAGTTGTAAGTCACATGGCTGAAGTTCTAGGAACTGAACTCTGGTCCTCTGCAAGCACAGTATGTACAATTAAGCCATCACCCCAGATTCATGATTTAAAATTTCATAATTAAAAGCTATAAAGTAAAAAGAATCTATTCCAATGGCGATTTTATGTATGTTTGATTGTTTATGAAAATACGTATTTTATTAGTAACCGTTCAACTCAAATTCATAGTCATGAACACGAATTTGTCTATGTGCTACAAGGACTAATCGAAGCAGGAAATAGTGTTCCTCTAGTAGATTAGTTTCATAAGTTCTTGAAATCATCAGAGACATATTTAACTAACATGTGACTTATCATAATTTAGTTTCGTATTCTTTTTACTTTGTGTTTTTTCTTCTGAGTATCATAATTAAAAATAAAAGAGGACTCTAATCTATTGATCTAGCTTAACCTAAGTTTCAACTTAATATCACAATCTAGATACTTAGGTTTGAGGGTCATGGTCTCTTCTCAAACTTCTTTCAATATTTTCTGTAGCTTATAAATACTCAAATATTTTGAGACTATTTAAACTCAAAAGGACTTAATAAAGAGGTGACGTCATATAGAGCAGAGATACTTGAACTTAAATAAACACGAGCTGCAACTCAAAAGCGTGTTAGAAAGAAAATGCATGGAATTTAAAGCTCAAGATTTTGAATAATACAAATTAAGTTCAACTTGGGGATCTGAGATGAAGCCCTGTACTAAATACATGTCCTGATCAGGTCACAATTCAGAAACATGGAAAAAAACAGTGACTACTCAGCAAATGAAAGCCAGAAGGTAAACAAACTTATATGAGTTTCAGATGACATTTTAAATAAGGAGACAGTCCCAAAGACTGAACATAGAAGGAAGACAGAAGAAATGGTATTACGTGGGTTGCTGGGATATGTCAATAGTACATGATGGTAGTCACTATGAGTATAAGTAGACAAAAACATTCCTGATCTCCCTCTTCTCCACAAACTGAGGATGTTTGAAAGTCATAAGATTCAACCATATCAGTTATCAAAATCAGTAGAAGCTGTGAAATAATTTAGCTTATTTTTATGAGTTATTTCTCATAACCCACTTGATGGTGAATCCAAGTTTACATGCTTATATTTATCTCAGGATGGATTAAGAACTTAGAGTATACTGTCACCAAAGGTTAGGATCATAAAATAAAACAAAATAATTAATCCACCTTCTCAGAATTCACACCCATGATTGTGACTGCATTTTGTCAAGCTCTTCTTCCGACTTGGCATACATTGTTCCAGATGTAGTTTGTCATTCAGACTAACTTAAATTAGGCTTCCACCCTAGACATTAATTTTGCTTTGTGTCTGATTTTCCAATTTTCGATGTATTTATCCGGATCATTTTAAAGTTATTTTTTAAATGAGTGTCTTTTCCTTGTATGTATATCCATATGTGTGCTTAATGTCCTGGGAAATGAAAAGAGGATGTCAGACCACCTGGAACTGGGGTTAAACATGGTTATGAGCCACCACGTGGGTGCTGGGAACCTAACCTGGGTCCTTAGGAAGAGCATCCAGTATTCTTAACCACTGAGCCATCTCTTCAGCTCCAGGGATCAAGTCTTTTTGGAAATCATAATTTATATGGTATCAAGGCCTAATTTTTTCATTCCTGGTATTCTCTTCTCCCTATAATTTCCTTTATTAACAAGAGTATATGAAAAATGAGACTTGACATTTGATAATCAAAATGTTTTCTGACTCTATATGTCTATTAATAAAAGTAAAACTGTGCTATAATAGCCTTCAAGTGACCTTTTGGCTAGCGTTTCACTTTCAGCAACAGCTGTTCCACTCACTTCAAAAATTTGTACACCACCTTCTTTTAACTCACGCAAGACTTCTCGATTTTGTGTTTGCATAATTTTCAAATGAATGCAATACGCCAATGCTGTTTTACTTTTCCTCTTTCCCTTCTTTCAAGATATTTTTGGACTTAATGAATTTTGCCAGTCAGTAGGCTGGGTCTCTGCCTCACTCCCCACCATTTCTCTGTTCAAATTGTACGCTCAGAGAAGCTTATCTTCTCTGTTGTTAAGCAATTCATTGATTAAAAAGGAGCAAGGCATAAAAGGAATAAAGAACTCTTTTCTTGTTGGCATCCATTGAAACGAGCACATTGCAAATCTTCCAATATGGCTAGAGTTCTCCATTCCTTTTACAAAGACACCATGAGAATACATTTCACTGACTTTCTGTAATCAACATATGTTCTTGTTCATTTTTTTCAATGTGTTTAGCAAATCCCAATGTAAAGAGAGCCTCGTCTATACATGGATCAAATAACTGAAGCTGTGTGTTGTAAGGCTGTCCATATTTTTGCAATTTATATAGTTATCTGTGAATTTAGTTTTTTCCCGCTGACATTATTTTTTCCGTTTATGGAAAATGGCTCTTTTCTCACATAATATATCCTGATTATGGTTTCCTCTCACTCTCCTTTCCTCAGTCTCTCCCCGTCTCCCTTCCCATCCAGAGCCATTTCCTTTCTGTCTCTCATTAGAAAGGAACAGGCTGTAAAGAGATAATAATAAAATATAATAAGAGAAAACAAAACTTGTCCCATCAAAGTTAGACAAAACAAACCAACAGGAGGGAAAGAGGCCTAAAGAAGGCACAAGAATCAGAGACCTACTGAGCATTTCAGCTTTAATCAATCCTGACCGAGAGACACTATTAATTCTTTCTAAAGAAGAAAAGCTAACTATTTTGATTTCATATGTTATGTAAACTATACCAGATACATTGGGATTCTGCTTCATTTATTTTGCTTTGTAGCACCAAAGGTCAAACTCATGCCCTGTGTCTGCCAGGTAAGTGCTCTATCATTGAGCACAGACCCAGGTTCCAAATACATTTTCATTTTATCCCTTGCTGAATAACAGCAAATTAACTTACATCTGTATGTTTGTACTAATTGCCTCCAGTTTACTTTTTCTATGGTTTAAATAATGCTATCTAAAGTGAAAATAGTCAAATTAATATAAATCAACACCTACAATAACTGGCAGAAGTCTAACTTTTGTCAAAATAGTTATTAAATAGTGATGGTTGCTACCTAATGGATGAAAGGAACTGTGCCCAATGCCATAGATATACTTCATTAATCATTACCAGAATCTCATTAATAAATACATTTTTATTTTATTCTACAGAAGGCATCCTGTTTCACTCATATATGCAATACCTGTTTATAACTCTCTGTGCCTCTGGAATATGATTTTCTCTAGCAATCCCATTAAATATATTTAGATAGAATGTAGAATTTTTTCACGTTACTGAAGAAAATTTAAGCAACTATTTTCCAAGCAAATCAATGGTTTGTTGCTTTCTTAGTCCATTTGAGTTTCTGTATCAAAATCTAATAAACAGCATGATTTATGAATAGTCTTAGATAAAAAGCATCAGTAGACTTCATGAATGATGAAGAATGGCTCTTCAGCCTCATTTGTGTCATCTTCTAGTTATGTCCTCTTTTGATGGAAGGACAGACAAGCTCCCCTGGGCATCCTTCATAAAGACAGAAGTAATTCCATTCATGAGTGAGTTGCTTTTATGATTAATTATCCCATAAATGCTCCATTTCTTAAACTGAATATTCAGTTTCAAAATATAAATAGTGTTGGAAACTACTAGAATGGAATCTTGTGCCATATCAGAAAGCATAACAAGAAGACCTGCCTATTTCTGAGGAATCCTGTAGTTGGAATTTCATTGGACTTCCAGCTGTTCACAGGAATTATACTTGGATATATGGGCCTCATGTTAGGTATTAAATGTAGTCAGACCTTTTTTGTACTGCCAGGTCCCAAATAATGCCACGGAGACTTATTAATTATTAAAATTGGCCTTCGCTTAGACTTGTTTCCAACTAGCTCTTATAAATTAAACAATTTATATTAGTCTATGTTCTGCCTCATGGCTTGTTACCTCTTCCCCATATTGTTGTATGTTCCACTTCCTCCATGTCTGGCTGGTGAATCCCCACCTCCCAGATTACTTCCCAGAGTTCCTATGTCTGCCTAAAAGACCCACTCTATCCTCTCTTGCCTAGCTTTGGTCATTCAGCTCTTTATAAACCAATGAGAAGGTGACTTCTTAGAGACAAATCTTCACAGTATAATCAAATATCTCACAGCAGGGTGCTAGGAGGTTGCATGAAGAAATGGCACTGTATCTGACTCATAATCACAGTTGTGAACCACAAAGGGAAGAGAGACAGTGAAGTATGGAGAATGAAGGCAGATCAGAGTCAGGAAGGAGAATGTGTAAGCGGCTTGTGATAAAGTAGGATTCTAATACTTTAGGACAATAATATCAGCTACTGTTGACTGTGGTGCTGAATAAAATAGAACACAAAGAAGCTGCCCGTCATATATGGCCTTTCAGCAGGCCACCTATTAATTTTAGATTCTAGCCTAAAGGAATGTAGAATATAGATGTTTATTTGCTTGTCTGTTTATTTTAATTAGTAGTGAATTGTACTCACATCTTCACTGTGCAGAGATCGCTGTGACTGTTCTGTAGGGAATGCCTTAGAACACAGCAACATAGCAGTATGGGTAAAAGGATAACACTTTAGAGTCATTTACAGAGTTGAAGGACAACAGCAGTGCCCTTGAGGAGGTAATAAGAAAAATGAATGGGAGTCAAGAGAAGCTTGGGATCTGCAATTGGCAAAGATTTTGTAATTGGCTAAATGAAGTGATGGGAAAGAGGAGAAAGCCAAGGTTGTTGTCCAACACAGTGGATGTTAATTGAATACTTGCCCAAGGACAAACAGCTAATAGAGGTGAGGGATTTGGATCTTGTTCAAAATGTGTGTACTTAACATTATACCCCTTTGACACCCAGAGTATGACGGCTAAGCGCTGCAGGATTTGAATTTCCAGACGGAAAATGATATACTTGGCCATGTACAAGGCCCACCGGGGATATATACTGTGAATGGTCCATGGAAGAATTCCAAGTCATGTCGTTCAGAACTGGATGTGATATTTTTTTTATACAAAGCACACTGTGCATTGTATAAATTTTGCATTTACATCTCCATCTTGTTTGTAGAATAATCCTCATAAATATGCTACTCAAAACCTTGAAAAACAACCATTTCCTAAGATCCTTCAAGGAAGGAACAATGCCCTAAACGAGAAAACCATGTTTGCTGTGTAATTCTTCATATCACTCATTTAATATTAATGCTTATTATTTATTATTAGGTGATAATATTATATAACAATAAAATTATGCTATAATAGCCTTTCATATTATTATTATGTATCTAGTCTCAAAGACAAAGAGAACTAATCATATCTGAGGTTAGGGAAAATATTTTTTTAAATGCAAATAACCATAGAATGTGAGATGGCAAATCATCACCCCTTTTGGACTTTTTCTCCTCAATCAGAAGAGCAGCTGTATTTCAAATATCAAAAGTGATGTTTTGTTTGTGTTTTAACTAATAAAGCTTGCCTGGAGATCAGAGTGCAAAGCTAGGACACTAGAGGCCAGGCAGGGGTAAAACACATCTTTAATCCTAGGATTAGGGAGACATAGGCAGATGGATTGCTGTTAGTTCAAGGCCACCCTGGGCTCCACAAAATTGATCTAAAAGAGAAACAGAACTCACACAAAAGTGATCCTAGCACTTGGGATCACATTCCTTTAATCCCAGCACTAGACAGGTGGAGACAGGAGTGATATGGCTGGGTAGAGAGAGGAGTATAAGATGGGAGAAGACAGGAGCTCAGTGCAGTCTGAGCAGCAGTCAGTCTGAGGTTGCAATCTGGGCAGTCAGTCTGAAGATGCAGTCTGAGGATGCAGTCTGAGGACAGGATCGCCCCTTTGGTCTGAGCATTAGTAGATGTAAGAACTCTAGTGGCTGCTCTACCTCTCTGATGCTTCAGCTTTCACCCCCCCTCCCCCTGATAGCTGACACTGGGTTCTTAGTATTAAGAACAATGAGAATTAGTGCTACAAGCAAATTTAAAGGAATTATAACCACAGAAATCCATTCAATATGTTACCACAAAAAAAAACTTTGGCCACCAAAGTAAACATGACTTAAATTGTTAAAATTTGCCTCTACTTTATATGCCTTCAAGTCTTTTTCATGGCTCCAAATACTGTTTCACATACAATGCACTTTTGATTTAATTAAACATGGACACTGCACACATTAATGGGAAAGAACAAAGAGAGCAATAAAATATGTGTAATTATTTTAAATGTTTATAGACCACCCCAGATGGTGACATAGGCTTGTTGCCTTCCTAAGCCTGCTGCTGTGCATAGAGTTATTTCTTTTGATTGTATTTTTCCAATAGAGGTAAGGCAACACTGCCAAGTTATACTGGGTCTGTGAAAGATGAGCCAATTCTGTAGTTTTCACTGATGTACTTACTCTGTGTGGTAATGCTTTCTAAATGTCCTACCATGTGGTAACATCCTTACCACTGAACATCATGGTATCAACACATGAACCTCTGAGGAACTGACTAAATCAATCTCAACTATAGCATATATTGTTTAACGAGGTTTCACCAAAGAAGGTATTCAGGTCTTTAAAATTCAACCCAATTCTCTGCCAAAGAGTTCTTATAACTCAATAACCACATTTGTTTGACCTCAACTAAGTCCACGAAATTATGATAAGAGAATGTCTTACTGCCACAAACGTTAATGTACGCAAGCATCGATAGTGCTTAAGATTGTTAGGAACTGAAAAGGACTGGCTGGCATGGCTGAGAACCTGCCTCCCCTAAAATAATCTCTTGGTTGTTTCTGCAAGCAAGTATGTGTGTGACAAAACGTCTTTCTTATCCCCTGAAAAGAGAGATAAACAGAAATGTAGCAAAAGTTAAGCAAATGACCATTAGCAAGGTCTATTTATTTTTATAATCTGTAAAATTAATGTGCTTTCATTTACTTCAGAAAGTTTCAAAACATCTTCAGAGGGCATGGGGAGAAGAGAGAGCCTATAAAACTCAGTCAAATCAAATGGAGAGAGTCATAAATACAAAGACATTGCCCCTGGCAGAAAACATTTCTAACAAAATAATAATAAACAGGCTTAATCAATGTAAATATTTAAAAGCATTCACAACAAAAACAGTAGATGAAGTTAGGGCCGTGTGAGTTCAAGGAAGTCAGAGACAATTAACACAATTTTGAGTATGGTAAATTTGAAACATCTAATTTTTGCAATCACAGAGGTATCCAGGGAGTTATTTATTTTCAATAAATTCCACACGAGCAATCTGAGAAATAAAGGGAAGCATGGTTTACTCTTCATCATGGAAAACAAATCAATAACATGCAGTGCTCTTTTCAACCCCGTTGTTCAGGGAAGTAAAGATTATTAAGGGAGAGCATCTGGGATGCTTGAGAAAAGGATAAAGCAATGCTCAGGAGTCCAAATGGCCAGGCCTCTGCTGCAGGCCATGTTTCTGAGCTAGTAGAGCCTGGCCCCCATGATGGTGGAAATAACCTGGGACATGTGACCCTGTGCACCAAGTGAGGCTGACCAGTGTCAAGTGCTCAAGGAAGCACCTCTGGCATTTCTAATATTCACAGAACTTTAATAACAAATAATGTGGCACAGATCTCAAGTCAGAGCAACAGAAGAGTAGATTTTTACAGTTCTTCATTGACAACGACCTTCTGAATTTATCTGGAAGCTCCTGTGGAAACTTTCCCAGTCGGGAGAGTGAGGTATTGCATCACAGTATAGCTGAAATGCTGTTGAGAATAGGCAGGCTGCTTGAGCTACATCTCTAGGTCATTTTCATTCAACCTGTTTCATATATTCTGAATTAATATGTGAGCTGTGAAACCCTTAAAATGCCTTGTCTCATTTGCATAACAGATAGAAATAAAATGTTCCTGCTAATCATTGAGGCATATGTAGTGTGTTTCATCTGATTAGTTTAGTTTGAATGTAATTCCTGATTATCTCTTCTGCTTCTCCAGGCGCCCTGGATGCAATGTACAGCATCCCCTGAGATGTCTTCACCCTGTACCTACTGTATACAAGGGAAAATACTTCTATTTTCAGAATATTTTGTTTCTTTTCCACTGTGGTATATCAAAGGAAAAAATTACAATAAATTTAACTTTTGGCCTTCCATGGCTTCATCTAAGGAAAGTAGAATAGGCATTTCAGCAGACTTAGCAGAGGAGATTGTTATAGCCAATAAGAACCCGAGAAAGCAGAAACAAAGACTGAAAAACCCTGAGGGGCGTGGGAACACTGACATAAGTTCTAGAGTCCAAGGGCAGAGAGCTTAGACAACTAATGTCCAAGAAAAGTTTGTCCAATACAAAAAGAGAGACTGAGAGTGAGAAAGAGATAGATAGAGACAAAGGATCTGATTATGGCTCTCAGTTCCTGTGTTGGGCAGCTTACCACTTCGTCTCTGTGTGTGTGTATGTGTGTGTGTGTGTGTGTGTGTTCTATAATGACTTCTTTTTTTCTAAGGGAACTGTGCTCATATATGTGTACATACCCACACATTGTCGCATACAAATATACATAATTAAAATAAAAATAAACGTCTCTTTATGAAGGCTGAAGTTCCCATCAGGTTGTTCTAACCTCAGAGATGTGCTTTCAACACCTCATCACCATTCCTTACCCCAAGCCCCGGGCATGACAAACGGGATCCCACTCCAGTGAGCCCTCTGAAGGTAGCTCAGTATTTGCTTTCCAATTGCCACACCTGTACAAATATCCTCCTTTGTTTATCTCTGTCAAACAAACTATCCCAGCTTTCCTGTGGAATCCGGTTGATTTATTCAATGTCTTTGGGTTTTATGACATACTTTAGTGCTCACTAACAGAAGCAGCAAGGGTTTTAACAGCAACTTATTAACATTTCATGTTCTTATCATCTTAATTCCTCACTGATATATAAATATGAATTTAATTCATGACCTTACCAAGTAGAAAGGAAACAAATATTTGAATTCCATATAATCACATGCTGTTGCTGTGGGCAATGCTTTCAAAACCATCCAAGAGACTGTACAGTGACTCTTTATTATGTTAAGAACAGGAATGGAGACTATATATTAATAAAGATTCAGGTTAGGAACCTTGGCAACAGTTCTCCACAGTGGATCACTTCTGTGAGACACAAATAGAAACCACAAGAATGAAATAAGTGGCCAGAATGCTAAACCAACCTGCCAATCAGTCAGCAAGTATTTACTCTTCTAAAACTCCATGTTCCCAGCCCACTCTTTCCACATTGATTTATCCAAGACTTTCCTAAGTTTTGTTCATTCTATTTTCTTTTATATTGGTTCTTTCTTCTCTCTATTAACCCCATTGCATATAAAACTACCATCTTGTTTGGTCTTTTGTTAATTGCTTTTCTTTTAAGTCTGATACTTCATCCTCTGAGGAGAGATTTTATGTCCAAAAGTAGAACATATTCTCATCAAAATTATATAAATCAGGAATTAAAATCATGATACTAATGTGCTCCAGTTAAGTCTGCATTCCAGTATCCAAACTATATATTTTTTTCAATTGCATTTTTTAGATTGAAGTGTGTTAAGATGTCAGCTAGGCACCCAATTCTTTTATTCAAGTATATGTGTGTGTATAGGTGGTTTGAATGAAAGAATAAGAATTCCCCACATCATAGACTCATGTGTTTAAATCCACTTGAGAAGGCTTAGGAAGTATGTTCTTCTTGAAAGAGGTGTGTCACTGGGAGTGGTCTTAGAGGTTTCAAAAACCCATGCTAGCCCCAGTGACTCTTTCTATCTCTGCTGCCTGCTGATCAGGATGTAAAGTTCTCAGGTACTTGTACAGCTGAGTTACAGATGGTTGTAAGACACTGTGAGGGTATTGGTAATCAAACCAAGTTCTTTTACAAAAGCAGAAAGTGCTGTAACTGTTGACCCCAGAAATATTTTTTTAATGATAGATAAAAACATAGATAAGAAAGTTATGAATGGGGCTATAGAATAAAATAAAATTGACTTCAAATGATGGAGCTAAACAGAAAAGTTTGAGTAAGAGAGAAGGCTCAGCAAGCAAATTTTCACCAAGTTTGACACATGACCCTGACTTCTAAGATAAAAGGAGAATATCAATTCCCAACTGTTCTGACAATCTCTGCGCACATCTGCCATACCAAGTGCATGTGCATATGTACACACACAATAAATAACAAATAAGTAAATGTATATAAAAAAGAAAGTTTTGTAACACAATTGTTTTAATGCTTTTATCGGAAAAAAAAAACAGGCAAAAAAATCCTACTGACAAATTTTGCTCCAGGAACAAAAGAAATGCTTGGCATTTGTGGAAAAGGTTGAAAAGTGGTGTTGTCCTTCTGGGCTTCCCTTGACTTCACAGTACGTTTCCTTCTGTAGAACTGAGAAGATACACACGGTGTAATGTAAAGTAGGCCAAGTTTACTAAAGTAGATTAAGCGTACTTTTAAGGGGTGAGAAAAGACAATGCCCAAAGAGATTCTTATGATGATTTATATTGTTGCAGACTTGATATTGTTTTAAAAACTTTTAGTACAGACAACCTACTTAGGTGAACTTTTTGCCTGATGCTGGTGACTTGGGCATCGGGTTTTCAATATGTAGCTTTTAAGAAACACTCAAAACATATTATAATGACAATCTGGATTTAGGGGCAGGATCAGATTTTCATGGAATAAATAATTGACAGCCCTGTTGGTCTAATTTCTGTAAGAAGGGACAATGGTATGCAAAGTTTCCTGCTATATAGTAATGATAAGGTATAGGGCTCCAGAAATCAAGTTTAGAAAATTAATCAGTGAGTGATCATCAGAGGGTCACCCCCAAAGCCCAGAGATGTGATTCAGTTCCTGTTCCTCTGGCAAGTAATTAGTCTTGATATTCTACTCCTTGGTTTTAAAAGCTGATGATTGGGGGAGGACTACAGCCCTAAAGTTTCTGATCCTGCTAATGTCTAACTAGCTGCTCCAGACTTCCATATCCACTTTCCAATCAAGACCCTCTCCTGATTTAAAAATACGCCTCATATTTCTTCCTGGCTTTTTTAAATAATGTTTGTAGACATAAGCATGTTGCATGATTAATAAACACTCAGAAAGAGAAATTGGGGTTCAACCAAAAGATTTGAAAAGCAAAGTAGCCAGCCACTAGCTCTTACCTTGAACTCAGTCCGAAATGGCAATCCTGTTTCCACAAATCTCAAAATGAGACTGAGAGTGAGAGCTATTTCCTTCTGTTTTATACTTTTCTCTGTGACTGGGATTAAAGGCTTGCACTGCCCAGTTTCTGTTTAATTCTGTGGAATTAAAGGTGTGTGCTACCACTGCCTGGTCTGTAAGACTGACCAGTGGGGCTGTTTTACTCTCTGATCTTCAGACAAACTTTATTTACTAAAATACAAGTGGAATGTCACTACATAAGACCCTAAGGAGAGAAGCCATTTCTTCTCCATCTTCTTTTCTGATGAAGCATTGATCTCTGATATGTAAAATGTTTACAAATTATGTTTCTTGAATACAAAATGAAAGAGCTCTAGATGCTAGTCTCTATACTTCCAAAAACTTGTACTTATATGGTGTCTTAGTTAGGGTTACTGTTGCTGTTATTAAACACCATGACCAAAAAGCAAGTTGGGGAAGAAAGGGCTAACTTGGTTTACACTTTCGTATCACCATTCATTATGGAAGGAAGTCAAGATAGGAACTCATACAGGGCAGAAACCTGAAGACAGCAACTGTTACAGAAACCATGGGTGAGTGCTGCTTATTGGCTTGCTCATCATGGTTTGTTTGGCCTGTGTTTTTGAATACATCTTCAGACTACCAGTCCAGGAATGGCACCACCCACATGAGTTTGGCCCGCCCCAATCAATCAGTGATTAAGAAAATGTCCTACAGCCTTACCTACAGCCTGATCTTATGGAGGCATTTTTCTTAACTGAGGTTCATTACTCTCAGGTGACTTTGTCAAGTTGATATAAAACTCCCCAGCACATATTAATTTTGAATATGACAACCAGGAGAGATGACAGGCATAGTCAGCTTGGATTTTTTAATTTGTAAAATATGTTTGTATAATTATAGCTAATAAATACTCACCTCTTAATTTTATGAAGTGATGCTTTTTTTCATTAAATCTCTCCTGCCACATCTTCTACATCTTTTGTTACCAGTGCTTTTTAGAGACAGTGGTCATTTTCCATAATAACAGTGACAACTAAGTTAATCCATCTAGCCTTCTGAATCTTTTTTTAAAGAAACTCTAAGGTGGGCCAATATGCATGTTGGCTTTATAGGGGCCTTTCCTAACTGCCTCAAGTCTCTTTTAAAAAATAACAAAACAAGATTTCTCTACAAAATTCACTTTCTAGCAGTAGAGTTATTAATCTTCAGTACATTTGACTGATAATAAATTGTAAACACAGTCAAGCTGAAGATAACATCTCTTTTATCTACTGTGTTCTGTTATGAAAATAAATCAAAATCAAATACAAACATAATCATCCTGCGGCTTAAATGCATAAATTGGTGTAGTCAACATGGATGCTATGACTTTTTTTCTATTTTCAATTCATGATTAATAAGAGCAAAATGCAAAGAAAATTGAGGTAGAATGAAGTCTGAAATATTTGAGGTTGAAACTATTCACTGTCCTTTATTAACTCTGAAGCTATAATCCAATTGACCCATGTAAATAAATTTATTATTTGTGCATCTAAATGGCCAGCCAAATCAGTCTCAGTTCCCTTGAGCTCGAGATGATTATCATTGCCTCTTTGAGAAATAAGCAGAAAAGATTTGCTATAAGAAGTGTCTGGTATATGTTCTTTTTTTTTTTGCTTAAAATTGTAGTAAAATGTTCTTAATTTATTGGAAATCATAAATATTTTCTATTTAGCAAACAAAATCAATGCTGGTTAGGACAGAAAAATATAGTGAAACACAATACAACTTCAGTTCAAAAATATCCTTTATAGTCAAAATGAGCGTTTAGTAAGATTGAATGAATTTTGAGAAGTTGGCTCCATAACTTATCTTCCTTAGATTTCTAGTTTCTTTGGATAAATTGCCAAACCTTGGCGTGGAATCTTTTCCAAACGAAAGTCTGAATCAGGTCACATTTCTTTCATCTTTGGCCTCTGAGAAGAGCTATTCATCCTTGTCCTGTTGCCCTGCTGTATCCTGTACAGAATGTAGGAAGGCACATGCACAGTCTATGTTTTCACATGCTGTGTGATTCCAGAATATCACAGCCAGTAGTTCATAAGAAACTCAAGTTTATTGATTTGAAATCCTAGAGCCATAGAAGTCTGAGATCATGGAATCACTCCATCCCAGGACCAGGGAGTAGACAGGGGAAGAAGGGAGGAGAGGAAAAGAGAGTTAAAATGGGAAAAGATGAAATTCATCCCCAAGCATCTTTCTAATCCTCTGATGAGGATGGGACCCTGATAAGGGAATCATGTCCCTTTCAGTACTCTTTCCTAATGTTAGTAGCTTGGGAATCACAGTCTCGATATGTATTTTTTTTTCAAGAAACATCTCCAACAATATCATATGGTAATCGAGTCTGAGAATAGGCATCAGATTTTAATTATTTTTGATTTCCCATCATATTCATATTTAGAGAGAGGCAGAGAGAGTAGATTTCAAGAAAAAGGTTGCATCAAGTGGTATGGGAACAAAAGGCTGACTATCTTTTCAATTTGCTTTGAAGGAGAAATGAGCTTAAATTTAAATTCACTTTGGATAAAACATTTAAGATAATTGAACTTCTATTTATTACAGAGCATTGCAACTATAAATGTCAGTGTTTTAGCCACAGGGATCTTTGGAAGAGTGCTGAAATATCTTGTGATGAGCAGCTCCAGGAAGTGATGATCATGTTGATGTTACTTCTTACTTCTGTGATTCCGTTTCTGACCTGTGTAAGGAACACTGCCATAGACCTTCTTCTGTTAGGCCCAATACTTAAGGCTGTAAATCTAGAAATATCAATTGTTACGTACTTTCTATTTGTTATCATGATTATAATATCAAAATATTGCTCCTACCTTCCAAACAATATTTCCATAGACTGGACAATTCCCAACATTTGAGGGGTTAAGGAACAATGAGACCTTGGCTTCCTCTACTTGCCCATCCACCTCTCTCTCTCTCTCTCTCTCTCTCTCTCTCTCTCTCTCTCTCTCTCTCTCTCTTTGATATTTTCTACTCTTGACATGAGCCAGTGTAAACACAAAGTTCTGCTCTCAACACCAAGGTAATTAAAGGCAGCTTATTCTGAACAAAATACGATTATGACCCTAGAACACAGATTTACGGCAGTCCAATTAACATTCTCCAACATGGAAGTGGGAATGGGATCTTTTATAATCACAACAACTGAAAAGTCATAAATGAAGGTATTTAGCAAATATATCGGTGGGGACATCCTATAAGTGGTTACAGAAAATCATGTGTATCTGCTATAGCTCAGATGTACTGATGAGTCGGAACACATAGGTTGGTAGAAGATACAGTGATGTCACTGCTCCAGAAGTTTCAGCTGCTGTTTGAAATTATAATGTCTGACACAGAAGTGGGCAATGAATGATTGTTAAGGCAGCTAATAAGCCAAAATCACTTGGACTCTAATTCCATAACATTCTAGCTCTTCATGATTATAAAATTCTAACCGGCCAATCAACCTGGTAGAATCTTCAACATAATTATGACCTTTGCTTCAGAATTTTAGTTTATCATGAATAAAAAAAACATGGAAATTGAGATTGACTTAGTCCTTACAGAGCTTTTCTAGTTGAGAAGATGTTATATAGAACATAACATAATATGCTATATAGTTATGTGGCACCCCTGTGGTGATTAAAACTCCTAGTATTTATGTCCCACATGCTCCCTTTGTTTTCTCTGTAACCTAGAAGAACTGTGTTGCTTCTAATGACTGAAACTGTGACAGATGTGATGGGCTGTACATTTGGGAAAGCTCATCAAAAACTATGGTCTCTGAAAAAAGTTAACTGTTGTCCTGACTTTTCCTGGAATACATAAAGATATATCTCTTCACCCCTCATAAGGCACATAAAGAGCAAAGGTAAGAGTCCGTCCATGTCTAGCAGGTGATCTAGCTGTTAGAAATAAAGAGAAAGGACAGAATGACATGGTTGGTAGAAAGGAGAAGACAAGCCTTACCCTGTATAAAACCTTAGGACATGGGCCCTGGAGCAGCAGGATGGCCCTTCATGCTCAAGAAAGAGCTGCTTTGGGGAGAACATTGTCATTTACACCATACAGGACCCAGGAAGCCTTCAAAGCCCTGAATAAAGGGAATGCCCGACTTTTGCAACTTTTCAGGGTGGTGGTGATTCTGTGTCACTTGACTTGATAAGAACTATTTCACAGTCTCGCACCCCAGTCAAGCTGTCTTCTATAGAATGCAGTACCCACCACATCTCTGTGCTGGAGAACCTCAGCAACGGGGAAGAGAGGAGAGAAATAGAACTTCAGAGGTCAGGCGAGCCTCCCATTCCACAAGGAATATCAACAATCTCATTTACATTATCATGACCTAGATATCACTGTATTTACGTGTTTTTCGTTGCCATGACTGCAGGCTAGGGTATCCTGTAGGTCACCACAGCAAGCTGACTTCCTGATGACAGATGGTGGATGTTCCACAAGGAAAACAACTCCACTACAATACACGTGGCTATTTATTTAATACTCAGTAATAGATGGCTATTGTGATAGTGTAAGCAAATCCATTCATTATATACAGCATTTGAAATGCCTCAGAAAGATAATTACAGGAAAACCAGAAGGTTTGGATCTCTTTAAGATGGAGGAAGCTGCAAACCATTTTAAAGTTGAACTGAAAAGAAAAAATTTTCTCTAGGAGAAAAGCATTATTAGAATAAGGGGAAATTATTCCAGATAAAGGTCCTGTAAAGGGCAGCTCAGAAAAGGAAAACAATATGGCCTGCCGAGTACACTGGAAAGGCTTTGTCTGGCCTCTAACCTGTGGCAAATCATGGGACTGAATTCCTTTACACATCCTTTATTCTATACCAGGAAGGATGAATTTTACCCTGTGTGTCCTGAGGCATAAGTTGAAATCCAGTAGATATCTTCTATATATCTCCTTGGCATGGATGACTTCGTCGGAACCCTCTTTGCCACGCCTGTAAGAATCTTTTGCTATATTGTCCTTCAGGCAGATGCATATAAACTTTGAGAATTGCAATTTCAAAATACCGTAAATCAATCTCCCCCCCTCTCTCTTTCTCTCTCCCCTCTCTCCTTTCCCTTCAGCCAAGCAGCTGATAGGTTTCAGTCTTTAACCAGATGACTTCCTCAGCCAGTAACCATTCTTGTGAACCAGAGAACTGATTAGATATGAAAATAGCATACCTCTGGGAAACGGAAGTGTGGCCCAAAGCAGACTCCCAGCCTTCTCCTGTGCAGTCGTGGCTCTGCTCTGTCAGAAAGAGGAAGAAGGCAGGCAGGATCACCATTATTCCTTACTTATTATTCACACAGTGATTTCCTTAAACACTTTTCCTTCAGATTGCCCAAAGAGTCCTCTCAAATATCACAAACCCTTGTTCCTGATCCTGAGGTGGAATATAAAAATAAACAGATGGCTGTTTTGTTTATTGTTCTGTGAAATTACATTATTAAGAAGGGCATCATTTTTATTTATTTATTTATTTATTTATTTTTTATTAAAGACTTCTGTCTCTTCCCCACCACCGCCTCCCCTTTCCCTCCCCCTCCCCCAATCAAGTTCCCCTCCCTCGTCAGCACAAAGAGCAAACAGGGTTCCCTGTCCTGTGGGAAGTCCAAGGACCACCCACCTCCATCCAGGTCTAGTAAGGTGAGCATCCAAACTGCCTAGGCTCCCACAAAGCCAATACATGCAGTAGGGTCAAAACCCATTGCCATTGTTCTTGAGGTCTCAGTAGTCCTCATTGTCCACTATGTTCAGCGAGACCAGTTTTAACCCAGGCTTTTTCAGACCCAGGCCAGCTGGCCTTGGTGAGTTCCCAATAGAACATCCCCATTGTCTCAGTGTGTGGGTGCACCCCTCGTGGTCCTGAGTTCCTTGCTCGTGCTCTCTCTCCTTCTGCTTTGGACCTTGAGGTTTCAGTCCGGTGCTCCATTGTGGGTCTCTGTCTCTGTTTCTTTTCATCGCCTGATGAAGGTTAATGTTCAGGAGGATGCCTATATGTTTTTCTTTGGGTTCTCCTTCTTATTTAGCTTCTCTAAGAACCCGAATTATAGGCTCAATGTCCTTTATTTATGGCTAGAAACCAAATATGAGTGAGTACATCCCATGTTCCTCTTTTTGGGTCTGGCTTACCTCACTCAGGATAGTGCTTTCTATTTCCATCCATTTGCCTGCAAACTTCAAGAAGTCCTTGTTTTTTACTGCTGAGTAGTACTCTAATATGTATATATTCCATACTTTCTTCATCCATTCTTCAATTGAAGGGCATCTAGGTTGTTTCCAGGTTCTGGCTATTACAAACAATGCTGCTATGAACATAGTAGAGCATATACTTTTGTTGTAAGATAAGGCCTCTCTTGGATATATTCCCAAGAGTGGTATTGCTGGGTCCAGTGGTAGGTTGATCCCGAATTTCCTGAGAAACCTCCACACTGCTTTCCAGAGTGGTTGCACAAGTTTGCATTCCCACCAGCAGTGGATGAGTGTACAGATCTGGAGAAGACAATAATCAACTTTATATGGAAAAACAAAAAACCCAGGATAGCCAAAACAATCTTATACAATAAGGGAACGTCTGGAGGCATTACCATCCCTGACTTCAAACTCTATTACAGAGCTACAATAGTGAAAACAGCTTGGTATTGGCATAAAAACAGAGAAGTCGACCAATGGAATCGAATAGAAGACCCTGACTTTAACCCACAAACCTATGAGCACCTGATTTTCGATAAAGAAGCTAAAAGTATACAATGGAAAAAAGAGAGCATCTTCAACAAATTGTGCTGGCAAAACTGGATGTCAATCTGTAGAAGAATGAAAATAGATCCATATCTATCACCATGCACAAAACTCAAGTCCAAGTGGATTAAAGACCTCAATATCAAGCCGAACACACTGAACCTGATAGAAGAGAAAGTGGGAAGTACTCTACAACACGTGGGCACAGGAGACCACTTCCTAAGTACAACCCCAGCAGCACAGACAGTAAGGGCCTCATTGAATAAATGGGACCTCCTGAAACTGAGAAGCTTCTGTAAAGCAAAGGACACTGTCGCTAAGACAGAAAGGCAACCCACTGACTGGGAGAAGATCTTCACCAACCCCGCAACTGACAAAGGTCTGATCTCCAAAATATATAAAGAACTCAAGAAACTAGACCGTAAAAGGCTAAGCAACCCAATTATAAAATGGGGCACTGAGCTGAACAGAGATCTCTCAACAGAAGAAGTTCAAATGGCCAAAAGACACCTAAGGTCATGCTCAACTTCCTTAGCGATCAGGGAAATGCAAATCAAGACAACTTTAAGATACCATCTTACACCTGTCAGATTGGCTAAAATCAAAAACACCAACGATAGCCTTTGCTGGAGAGGTTGAGAAGGGCATCATTTTAAATTAGGAAGTGATACATGGCTATAACCAGCCTCAACCCGTTACCATTTTATGATGAGAGGATATTTTGCCGTGTTATAAAACTCTAAAGAAATGATTGGAGATGTTTCATGCTGTTCTTGTCTTGAATGTATCTGACTATATTATACATAGAGATGCTGCCACAAAAACCCAAGTGTGATAGTAAATGATAATGTCCAAAATGTACTGCTACGATATTTGTCTTAGTACGACCTGAAATTAACTTAGAGGCTCAATAGTATAAGGCCAAAGTCTTTAGAATGACACAAATCTATACAAAATGTATTTCTCTTTTTAGTTGCCTGAATTTCAGTGGATGACTTAGCTTATGTAAACAGTTGAGGTCCTTGCATATGAAGTGCAGATTTTTACCCTCATAGAATAATAGAAATGATTAGTGGAGAGCATCTACGTCAAATACTGGGTATGTGATGTTGTTCAATAAGTAAGAGGCATTTGCTTCAGTGAGGAGGAATTCATGTTCTTATATACTGTCTCTGTATCTCTTCAACCAGGGCATGGTGGAATGGACTAGATCCCTTGCTGAAGGCCCTCAGAGATCCACCGATGTGATTGAGCCTCAGGCAAGAGGCAGTTTTAAGTGGAGCTCGACTTCCTTTGGATTATGAGTGTTTTAATGTTCTTATACCCCATGCAATATCTAGCAGGATATCTGATGTCCAGGAGGTACTCAAATTGATTTTAAGCAATAAAACAATAATTGTGAAAGAAAAGACGATTCTTTCTGAATTGAGAAATAAGGAGCTGATTAGGAATTCCTCTGCATTGCCTCTTATGTACTAAATGCTGTTGCCTTCATTCATGAATTGTATTAGCAAAAACTAGAACTCACAGATCACTAAACTTTTAGAACACACCCCACCCTGCAGAAAAATACTTTAATAAGTCACCTGTCTCCCTGACTGCAAGAAGCAGACTCTAAATGCCTTTGTTTAGTCCCCAGATTACAGGACAAACTGTTGCTGTATTTCATTGCTTTGTCAGCTACTTAGCATTGTTTTCAGAGATATATTCAGTCTTTATATAGTCTTTGCTGTAGTCATAGTATATGACTGACCTGATGTTAAAACAAGCATCCATTCCATCTTTTGGCCATACTAAATTTCTTTTCTACTATACACACAGGCTCCACCTTACTACTAAGAATCCACACATTTTGCCCTACTTCTTAAGCCTCTAAGATTCATATTGAATTTCTCTCTACCAACAAGGGCTCTAACTCCACAGTATAGCTCTTTCTTTCTTTCTGATTTCATAGAAACTGGCTGTTCACAGCAATATATATGGTAATCGAGCCATCACATGTATGCACTTTATTGTATCTCAGTATATGTAATGGCTTTTCTGGTTAACTTATATTTTCATTGTCCCTTAGGATTTTCTCTGGCTTATAATAAGTTGGCAGTAAGTACTGGCGGGATCCATGATGCAAAGCAAAGACGCTTAAGTTCTTGGTCTGCCCTTTGCCTAAGAAGAGTCAGACGACAGGCTGATGCTGAGAATGAGAGAACATTTGTAATAATATTATAGTAAAATACAAACTTTCCAAGAAAACCTTGACTCAAATTTTAATCACATAGGAAAAGAAGAAGAGTGTAGGGTCTGAATTGCAACTTGATTATTCATCTTTATTTTAAGAACATGATAACCTATGTTCTCCTTCTTGGTTAAAAGCAAGTAAATAAACAAAACCAGAAACTCCCCAAGCATAAAAACAGAGACAGATGCCTGATGTCTTCTACTGCTCTGATAAAACCAATATGACCAATAACAACTTGGGGAGAAGAGGGTTCATCTCTGTTTATATGCCCCAATTACAGGGCATCAAATAAGGAAGATGTTTATTTGGAGGTGAAATGCTTTTTATGTATCATTTCTGTTTATTGTTAGGGTGAATGATTGTCATACTGTACCAAGTGTGCATCACTCACTAATCTGCTATTTGATCTCTATATTGGCCAAAGAAGAATTTCATTTTAAGTGCCTGATTTCAGTGATAAAGATCAAAGTGTCTTAAATGTGTTCAACTTCAGAACAAATGACTCTATCTTCTCTGAAGCAAAGCAAATTATAGTTACAGATGGATTTAATCTTCAAACGAAACACAGGAAAAGTGGATTTCAGAAAGAGTGGAGCTGAATGGACATTTCTAAGAAAAAAAAGCAATTGGTCTACATTTAGCAATAACAAAACAAAGCCAGTCAGACTCAAAAGAAATTGCTCTTTGAAGAAGTTTCCATCTTGACTCCTCTGGATGCCTGAGTTGTGAAGATGCATTTGATGAACATAGGTCATAAGCAGTGGGAGCACTGAGTATTAAGATATTAATTTTTAGAAAAGTTACTTCAGTAGAAAAGACCTAAGATTTTTATCTTTAAGTATAGCACTCCCTTTGATTTTCATGATAAGTGATTTCCCCTAACTGTCCCGTATTGCTGTAGTATCATATATTACCCTCATCAGTGTAACCACATGATGAGGCTGTTTCATGTGAAGATGTAAAAAAGGCCCTGTAAGATAGTACTCAATGTGTGGAACTCATCAGAGCCTGTCTCCAGCACATCCTTAGCATTCTCAGGGCAAGGAAAGGACCTTAACTCCCTGAGTTGTCTCTTTTGTGCTCTCTTGTTTCAAAAATATATATTCTAATAGTAGCCCCCTTCTAATGCACACATCAAATGGTCCAATAGATATTAAGACACATATTTGTATATTCAAAATATTTCATTCTATTTTTTTCTTTTTCTATAGTCACTTTCTTATTCCATCTTAAATATATTTACATTCATATGTATATCAGTGTGTCTGAGTGCAGGTAGCCCTTTGCCAAGAGGAACATGTCAATTCTCTCCTCTACCTCATTTGAGGCAGAGGCTCCATCGTTATCCACTTAGTGTGCCAGGGTAGATGAAATAAAAACTCCCTGGGATTCTCAGATCTCTGCATCATTTCACAGGAGAGCACTGGGATTGCAGTTACGGCTATAACTTCTGGATTTATGTGAGTTCTTGGGGCATAACACAGCTCCTCATAGTTTTTCAGCAGGAGTTTTGCCCACCGACCCATTTCCCAGCCAACATTTTCCTTTTGTTTTTAAGATGTAGAAATTTAAAAAGAAACTGGAAATTATGAGAGTTGAAAAGTATATTATTGACCTAATATTAATAAGAAATACCAAAGCTTCAGTAACATGATAAAATGCTTGAAATAAAATACCATGATCTATTATACATGAGGAATTAATTGTCAAATGGTTTATCCCAGGAATCATGTTATAAAGTGGATACCAACATGAACATTTATTTTAATGTGATATCATTATTCTACATTTATTAAAGAAGAGGTAAATTAATTTCCTTATCAAAGACCATAAATCCATCTTATGATACAAAGAGTTCAGGCAAGGTCTGTTTTGTGCTGGGACTTGACCAGTTAATACTGCATTATAATGTCATCCATGAATCATAATCCTTATATGGAACTCACTGATAAGAGTACAGCAAGCAGAAGGCCTGCATTTATAAAGAATTCACAAGGAGAGTCAAGCCTATAAACTTGATGAAATTCTATATCACAATTCTTTAAATGGATGTATTCAGATGACACAAATTTGGTGTATGCTATCAATCTATTGCCTCATAAAACACTGCCCCAAAATATGGTGAAATAAAATTAACTACCATTTGTTAATGGTTGTTCGACTGGTCTATTGCTTTGATTATGGAAGCACTCTGCTTATGTTGGTAAGCTTCATCATATATGTAGAATTAATTGTATTGTCTGTGGACTGATGGGCTGCATAGGGCCACCTTAACATGATCTGAAATGGAATAAATGTTGGGTGAGGCCCCTTGGTTCTCTCATCCATGACCTGTTTCCTAACAGCCTAGTTTGGTACTACTCCTGTGGTGGGAACAGTCCAAGAGTCGATGCCAATAGGTCTCCTGATACTTAGATGTGTATAAATTACTTCCTTCAACTTTACAAGGTCAGCCCAATCTCAATGGTTAGAAGATAACAAAAAATATTATTCTATATTTTCAATTCTACTGTAGCTTATATGGAAGATGTCTTACAAAATGACTTAGTTGCTTTATAAAACAGCATGTCAGATGATGTGAAGATGAGGAAAATCATGCCTGGAAATTAGTGGCATGAAGCCACGTGATCAGTCCTCTGGGAAAAGACATGCCTTTGATTGAGGCACTCCATGGGAATGTTTACTTTTCTTGAAGTCAAGTAAACACAAATTTGCTAAACACCATCTAGGCAGTAAATAGGCAAGAGAAATGTTACCGTTGACTTTAATTCTTTCTATACCATTTCCTACAGTGACTAGCTAGGTTGCATAGTCAATAAAATTTAGGGCTTTACATGTATGTAGTAATATAGATATCATCCAAAAAAATGAACATATTGTTTTAAATTAAATCCTAGATATTCTTTACTTTATACTAACAAGAAAATATTTAAATAGATCAAATGCCGTTGTCATAGGCAGCAACAGTAGAGATGACTTTGTCCTTTGAAAGTGGTAGGCGGTAGGCACTTATGGGTTTTGTTTAGAAAGGCTGTTTGTCTACAAAGAGAAGAACTACATATGGTCTATTGCCAGAGTCAAATCACCTAAGCAGCTGCTTTCTCTGTACCAGGCCAGCTTGATGACCTGTGACGGCGCAACCTAGAAATCAGAGTCCTGCAGAGTCAGAGACTTGTTCTTTGAAATCCTCACTTATTTCAAGTTGCTCTGTGTCTACTACATACCAGTGTGTTCAGTTTGTTGGGATTCTCCATGTTACTTGATGATATCCACATTGATCCAAATGTAAATTCCTAGAGATCTTGCTGGAGAACTTAGGGAAAAAAAAAACATGCTTATCTAGTTCCATCTCAAGTATTTTCATTCTTTCTTTAGGGATTATTGCTTTCTATCATTTTTTTATTCATTAGATTTCTTGTCCTACATTTTTGTTTGATGGCTGGAGCCATTTGTTACACACAGCACATGGCCATTTGATGGTGATTCTCTAGCACCTTCCCTGTTCCTTCCCTGTCAGGATGAAAGTTTTATAAAGGAATGAGCTGCCATACTATCAGAGTCTTGCTGGTGTTTACATTGATGGGGACTAGGAAGAAGTATTTGCTTATTTTCTTACTTTTATTTCTTGTTATCATGAAGCCAACCTGAATATCCACTCTCCCATTTTGTTTCTTAAATTTCTTTGTAAGAATCCTTCATCTCCTCTAATTAGGCCTAGTAATAGTAGCTGAACTGTATTTTTTAACATCTCCTTTAGTCCCTGGTTCAGGATGGCTGAGTCACTGTCACTGGATCACAGTCGTTGAATCACTGGCATTGGATCACTGGCATTGGCAAAGCAATCCCCCAAATGGAAGCATCATAATCAACTATAAGTGACAACTTCATAGAATCCATAACAGTTATAGTTAGCTAGCTTTATGCATTTTACATTTCCCAATAATGAACTTCAAATAACTAAACTATAGAAGAATCATATCAGATTATTAGTTTATTATTATTTGTTATATTATTTATAATTCCTGAAGTTATGGTAATAGAATATCAGGTATTAACAGGGAAGGTGCTCCTTTTTCTTTATGATTAATCCTTTCTTCTTAGAAAAATGTATGAGAAAGTAGAAATGTGTATTTCACAGTATGGCATTAAATGTACACTTCATTTTTTGTCAGTGAATAACTTTTGCTCCCTCAGTAATATCATAGTAATGCTTTTATGCACAGCAATCTTAGACTATGTCCTTTGTCGATGATTATATAATTTCAAGCTCTTTGTTTATACATGTGTCTAATTCATCATTCCTTACCAATCCATGCTCCAACTCTTTATCTTCATGTGGAAGATTCCAGTACAATTATATTTCATACTTAACTGTCTTAAATAAGAACAAAGAGTTCTATAGAACATTTTAGTCTTTATTTCTGTCTATTTAACCAAATCCTAAGACCATCTTGACTCTAATATGTTGTCAATTTCTGAACTCTAATGGGGCTGAACAATACCCAGGTCTAATTCTTCCTAATAGAAGATGGTGTAATCCATTTCATTCTATGCATATCTCCCTACTAACAGTCTACAGACAATCGAACATTGGCAGAATCCTACACAAGCTCATTATTTTTCTAGCTTCATTATTTATAAATTTTACAGCAGTATGTAATTAAAATAGACTCTTTATCTGGACTCCTCACTATATTGAAGTAAATGGTTTTTTATCATCATTGATTTCTTCTTCACTCCAATCTAGTTACAATCTCCACAATCATGTTCTCCATCCTTGCAGTAACTATATATTTACAAAGGGTGATGGAGGCATATAAAAGAAAATGTATGTCTCCATGTATAAGTACAAAAAGTTGGATTTATATGTATAGTTCATAACTTTGAGTATAGTAGGAAAAATGTGTATAGTAGAAGTCTTTAAAGGTGCAAAGGTGCTCATCAGCTGCAGAAGTTCTCTGATAGAATTTTTGGGGTCACATATGTATATATCATATCATGTGAATAATGATACTTTGACTTCTTTTCTATTTGTATCCCCTTTATTTCCTTTAAGTTGTCTTATTGCTCTAGCTAGAATCTTAAGTACTATATTGAATAGATATATAGAGAGAGTATGTGGGTAGCCTTGTCTTGTTCATAATTTTAGTGGAATTGATTTGTTTCTCTCTTATTGATTTTCACCCTGAGTTTGATTATCTCCTGTCATCTACTCCTCTTAGGTGTATTTGCTTCTTTCTGTTCTAGAGCTTTCATGTGTGCTGGTAAGTCACTAGTATGAGATCTTTTCAAGTACTTCATGAAGCCACTAAGCAAAAAGAATTTTGTAATATATGCCTTTCTCTTAAGAGCTACAGATTAAATATAGTCTATTAAAAGCAGATTTTTTGCTGTGTCTCTTTATCTCTACTTTTCCTTGCTTTCCAAACAAAGTCTGACCTTTTTCTAAGATACTTACAGGGAAGGGATAGATAACATGTCAATTCTTTCTCTTGACAGAAATTTTGAGTATCTTGTAAGGGGTTTGATGCTGAGTGCTCTGGAATAGAATCCTTCTCATTGTAATTCATCAGGAATACTTTATAATCTTGAATATCCCGATCTTTCACTAAAAAATAATTAATGTTCCACAAAAGGTGGTATCTCCTAAAGCAAATTTAATTTAAAGTCTGTCTTAAGTGATAATAGAACAATGGTAGCAGACATTCAAAATGCTGTGAGGAACAAGTCAATCATGTGTGTGTGTGTGTGTAAATGGATACTTTCTTAAATGAGTGTTTTAAATGGAAAAGAATCACAAATGGAAAAACCATAGAGATTTTGTTCTTTTCAGGAATGTTCTTGATTATAATGATAACTAATGTCCAATCTCAGTAATCTAGTACCTTTAATTAAAGTAAAAAAAAATGAGGAAGTATATTTGTTTAACAGAAAATATTTAGATTTTTAGAATATACTTTTGGCTTTGCTTATGCAAACAAAGAAGTCAGATTGTTTAGTGATTTACTATAACTACTTCCGATGTTGATGCAATGGTTAAAGTGGCATTTTCCTAAGTAATCATGGGGAATAACATGTTTATTTTATCATTTCCATACCTTTTCAATAAAATTAGAGTTCTTTACTTAAAAGGAAAAATGGTTTGTTCAAGCATTTAAAGAGTAGTATATTCTATGAAGTAATACTTCATAGTAATTTATAATAACAAATTACTGTTGGTCTGCCTGATTGTGATAGAGGCAAAACCTACAATTCCTGTGATTTTACCAAAGAGACAAGAGCTTCCTTGATACACCAATATAGCAATTACTCTTATGTCTTCTATGATCCAGTTGCTGGATAGAATGGTACCAACCATTACATACATGATTGTAACTCGTGTAAGCTGTAGTCCAACACGCCCTTCTGTAAAAGCCCTAAAAGAAATATAAAGTAATTTAGAATTTAAAAGAAAAGTTTTGCCTTAAGAAAGGAGAATTATGGCCTCCTTTTTCTAGTTTCAGATTGTATTTGAGATGATAATTAAGCTCTAACCTGAAAATATCAGCCACCGAAAGAATATTTTAGGAAAATGGAGTATATACCCAAAGACTGGGTTGGAGGAAGCTTAGGAAGTACTTGGCCTTTAGAGCCCTACAAGCTACAACTTGAGTGTAAGGGAAGAAGATGGCAATAGGGTCAGGGCTCAAACAGTGCCCTGGAGGCCCCAGAGAAGACTTTAGAATGCCATTGAGGGTATTGAAAAGTGTCAACTTCCAAATTTTATTTTAAATAGATCACACAATATAGTGTCGCCAGAAGAGTTTTTAGTTTGTCAAAAGGAAAGCAGAAATGCTGGAGAGGTAAGAGGAAGACTGTTGTGGTTAGAATGTACAGAAACAGGAATTTGAAAGTTTTCTCATCCACGCTGCTCTCCAATGTGAGTGACTCTTACCTAACTAAAGACAGAGGAGATGACATGGGGGAATTATCCAAGCTATAAATATATTTGGAAGAATTTGTTGTTGTGCAGATTTTTGTGCAAGTTCCTCTAGGGCAGTAGTCCTCAGCCTTTCTAGTGTTGTAGCCATTTAATGTAGTTCCTCATATTGTGGGGACCCCCAAACAAAATTATCTCTGTTGTTACTTCATAGCTGTAATTTTGTTACTATTACAAATTGTAACATAAATACCTGATACCCAAAATGTATTTTCATTATTACAAGTTGACCCAAAGGAGTTGGGACCCATAGGTTGAGAATCACTGCTCTAGGGTTTGATGTCTAGTATGCACACAATTTGTTAGCCATACTGGGTATATTATCATTTAAACGTGTAATTAGCATTTGGTGACTTCCTCAATTGCAGTCCAAGATATTTTATCCAGTAACTGATGGAAGCATAGAAGAAAAGGGGTAGAGGATTGGAGGAGAGGAGGGATGGGAAACTGGTTGGTATGTAAAATAAATGAAAAAAAGTTATTTAAATAAAATTAAAAAGAACAAAAATGTATTTAGCAACTACTCTTCTATATACTTATAACATCCTATTTTAAAATAATTTATTATTAACTATGTGTGTAAGTAGGAGAGAGGGATATTCATTTGCCTGGTGAGTCTAGAAAAAAATGTTAGAGCCCTTGAAGCTGGAATTACAGGTGTCCATGAGCTGCCCGGATGTAGAAGCTGGGAACTGAACTAGAGTCCTCTACAGGAGAATTACACATTCTTGACTGCTGTTCCATTCTTCTAGCCCTGGTAATGCCATTTTTATTCAAGTTTTCATTATTTATATATACTACATATTTAAATATATCAATCTTTTCAACTCAAGGTATACTTAATCAAAACCTTAATGAATATCCATATTGAATTCTTAAAGATATATTATTTAGGTGAAATCATCACTTTCTCAGAAGAAAATAGTCATCACTGCCGTGGTTAAAAATATAGACTCGTGAAGTCCAGTGCAAGCACGGATGTGGAGCTTGGTTCTCTCATTAACAAGGGGCTCAAAACACATGGTCAGTGCCCTACCCCTCACATTTTATTTCAGACCATCATGATTCAAACTTAGAATTGAACAATATAGTCATCAAATGTCAGGCTTGGGAATATTAACTACATATTTGGTAAGAGATATATTCTTCAGTCTCCTAAAACAGCTCATGATTTGAGAAAATATTCACAAATATAAACCTATTCGTTGTTATGCTCCATCTGCATCAAGTTGTTTTTTTTTTTTGAGTATAATAGAAGGTTATTTATTTAGGGGTAGACTCACAGATTACAGTCCTCTGCTCAATTGGGGAACATCAACCAAATCCCGCAGCCAGAAAAGAGGCCAGAAGCATATTGTACATTGACATTTATATAGAGAGGCCACTCCCAAGTGGGCGGGTAACTAAAAGGCTACTTGCTGTAGGAATTCCTATAGCAACTCCCCTTTTTGTTTAAATAAGACAGTTCTAAGCCTAATACAAAATTATATACAATAAGAACAAATCAGATATAAAAATTGGAATTACAACAGCATAAACAATATCAAGCAAGAAACATGTGATACATGTTTCAATGATTAATCTTATCCTAAGCAGTTTAAGTCTTATATTATAAATAACTTAGCCAAGTCATGAGAGGAAAGTAACTACAACTATCTAGTCTTCAACCCCATCGAAGAACGGAGAAGGGACATTTTGGAATTTGCTTGATTGCACTTCCTGCTTACTCAAGTAATATTATTTCCCTTCTGCATCAAGTTTTAAAGTTGAGCAGGAACAAGCAATCCAAACTCCTGAAAATCTGTGATCTGTCTATTATCTGTCCATCTCCTGTTGATTTATTTATCTATTGTTGGCTTTATGTTTTTTACCCCTATTTAACATAATGTAGCCTCTATTATTTATCTCTAAGCAAAATTTCTAGGACATAAAATGCTAAACAAAAATTATATACTAATGGAAAATTAAAGTTTCAAAGAATCAAACGCTTTCTGGTTTTACAACTTGTTTTACAGAATAAGTAGAGATGAAGTGGACAGATGCATGGGTTTTGGAAAGAAATGCAATTCTAAAAAAAAAATCAGCAAATCCTGCCTCCAAAATACTGACTAATGACCTCCTATTTTCAATTAGATAGCTAAAATCTATCTGAATCTATTTCTGAAGCCTTGTCAGAAATCCTAGGGCAGAAAGATCATGGAATCCTTCTTTCTCATTTGTCAAAAATATAATAAAAGACAAGCTGCTATTTCATTTATATGCAACAATAATTTGGTACAAAATCCTTTTCTGAGGAAATAGTTTTGTAATCCATCAGATTAAGAAAGAAGTATAATGTGAAGATAGTAATTATTCAAGTAATACTAGTCCATGTAATAACACTTCTTCCTTTTCCTAAAGTAAGTTTTCAAAGACCCAGTCTTTTCAGAGTTATAACTCAAAAATGTAAGCAGCTTTAAATGAATTCTGACTTCAAATGAATCGTATAATCAAGAATTAATCTGTTACACAGGTAGGAGCTCAGCCTCTAGGAAGTGTGAATGTGCAAAGTAGGGGCATCCATTGCATCTACACAGCCAACCCTTTTGTTCCACGTTCCAGACCCCAGACTTTATCAGTCCCTGACATAAGCTGCTGTGCTTTAGGTCTCTGGAGCACAGTTAGTAAACCACCATAGCTGCCTGCGGAGAACAGATGGCAGGAATGAAGAACCTGTCCATTTTCTCATTTTTTCAGATGAGGAGAGCAAGCCGCGGAAGAGTAATGGTTAATTTATTACTATGAGACTACTAAAAGAACAGTGAAGGCCTATGGATGATGGAGAGTGTTTTCTGCCTAAGGAAGTTCAGTTATATGTGCAAATTATGAGATGCTAGAGTGGAAAGGGGCAAGGAGCCTAGAATATGGAAAGATATAGCTGTGAATCCATTTACTAACCTATAAAATCAAAGCTTCATTTGTACATAAAACACAACAGATACAAAATTGAATTATTCAATTTATTTGTTACTTAAAGGAAATGGCAAAAGGAAATTAAAATTTGACTTTCAAATTTATAATTCTAAACTTCAAAATGCATCATTCACTTAGCATTGCTAGCCCATATTTTCTTCCAAACATATTTTGATAAAGATTCATAAACAGCCAGGAACTGATTTCCTCATTTCATTTCTATGTTGGCAGTTCTGTATTTGTGGGACTATGCAACTGCTGTTGTAATAACTACTGCTATTCCACAGCTTACTTTGGGTACTGGTTCTAACATCTCTTCTGGAAGTTCTCATTATAAGGTAATATCATTCAAATAAAGAAATATGGTAGTTCTTTTCAATTTGGAGCTTTAACAAATCTATGTTCTAGTTTAATTAGCCCCTCTAAGACTTTTAGATAAATAATCTATTCATAAATGAGCGAAAGATTGGAACACTTTTCCAAAAGGCACACATGAAGAGATGTTTCACATTATGGCTTACTCAGGCTTTACAAACTGACACCCAGTGGAAAGACATGCCATACAAAGGACAGGAATACTGTTGAGAAAATAACAGGTATTGTCAGAGATGCAGAGAAATCAGAAGCTTTGTGCACTGTTGATAAGATGTAAAATACACCTGCTGCTTAAATAGAAGAGCCGGATTTAGAACAATGGACCAGCTTGTAGACTGAAAAGTGAGGCTTCAAATGGAATTTCATCTCCTCATGTTCATAGTAGCATTATTTACAAATATGGAAATATGAAAGCATCCTCATTGCCCATTAATAGATCAAGGACAAGCATACCTGGCAGGCTATTATTGCTCAGCCTTAAAGAAAGAAAGGAATTCTTATATAAAATGCCACATAGATGAGCCTTCGAGACATTGTGCTAGATGAAATGAGCTAGTCACACAAGAGCAGGCATTGTATGATTACATTGATATGAGGTACACAGTGTACACAAAATCATACAGACAAGACTGAATGGTCGTTGGTAAGCCCTATGGGCTGTAAGGGATGGTGCTCTTTGGTAAGTAAGGAAGTTCAGTTTTAAAAAAAGAAGCATTCTGGTGATTAAACAACAATGTAAATGGATCTTAATACTTACTGATCTGCATTTAATCCCCCACCACTAGATGAAGGGATATAAGCAATCAATGGTTGCTGAAGCACAAAAAATTTATCTTCAAGGACAAGCATCCTGATAGGTTATTCAATCCTAATTAATCAACCTTAAAGACATACGCATATCAGCAATACTAAATGGACTCATCAGAAAGAGAGAGAGAGTGTGTGTGTTCATGCACACATGCACATGCCTGTAAGAATAATAAAGAGGAAGTTATGAGGACAGCATACAAGGAGTTGAACAGGGAGAAAGTGGGGTAGTAGTGATGTGAATATAGTATTCTTATATCAAACTATTTTAAAAATTAAAATTATAAAATTAAAATAATAAATATTAAGATGGAAATTTTTATTATATGTATAATATTAAAATAATTATTAAAATATTAAATATTTTTAAATGTAATGTTTTTAAAATGCTTAAAAATATTTTTTTAAATATTTTTTATTCGGTGGTGGCACACGCCTTTAATCCCAGCACTCGGGAGGCCGAGGCAGGCAGATCTCTGTGAGTTCGAGGCCAGCCTGGTCTACAAGAGCTAGTTCCAGGACAGGAACCAAAAAGCTACGGAGAAACCCTGTCTCGAAAAATCCAAAAAAGAAAAAAGAAAAAAAATATTTTTTATTAATGAAAAATTCCAAAGAGAACCTTTTCAATTCTAAACCCCAGACAGATTCTATATTAACTTCTATAAAGGGATACACTGTGGACTAAATATCTTACTGTGGATTTGCCTGGCCTTTCGATGTTTCATCTTAGCAAGTTTACACATTCCTGTTACAATCGCCATACATTTGTTTTCTGAATTCCCGCCTAATATCTGATTTCTAATGATGTGCTGTCATGTTTACGAAAGAGAAAACGAAGATTCTCTAGGATCAGGGCTTACACTGGGGATCCGGTTCTGCACCAACAGCCTCCGAGGTGGCGTCTGTGAAGGCTAAGTGGCACCCTGAATCTCCGCCAGCATGCGTTGTACTTGCTGGCAGTGGGTGGGAAGCAATTTGTGGGAGAACCAGACGGTTTTCCTCATCAACAAGCTACTGTGAAATCGTGCGCTTTTGTTTCATTTGCAGAAGTATTGAATGAAAAAAATGTTTAAGTTGTTGCCCGACAATTGACTTCTCATGTTTTTATAGGAACATGAAGGAAAACAATCAGAATTTCAAAATATCACAGTAAATTTCTTCAGCTTCTTTGCAATAGAGCGCCGGTTGAGCACAGCCTTGCACTGCCTCATCTTTGTGCTGGAGTACAGACCTGCATTGCCTCCTTGTTTTGCTGGCGGTTCTGACAGACAGCCGACTTTCCCTGCTGTAATGTCTAGTCTTCGTCTTTGTGATAACGAGCCACTGGCAGTTACACAGCAGCAGGCTCATGCGCTCCTTAATCACAGGCATCTCCTGAGACTCTTGGCTCTGGCAGGGTTGTTTAGTGGTATGTCTGTTTTTTACAGGCGAGTAAAACATCTAAATAGACTTTCATCTGGTTTAGGAAATAGCAAAATCTTCCCATCTTTATGCCTTTGCTGTCCTATTAACGACTATCGAACTTCAGGATGAGAAGTCTTGTAATCTTTGTAGCCAAAGGCCCCACTGTAACAAGCAACGGTCTGACTGGGAGTATTTAGTAATTTACTTGTGGGCAAACTATAAATTAAAACAATTTTTATTGCATTTTTTTCTTTCGTGTGCACATACATGTGGAGAGTTGGATTTCTGCTTCCAGCATGTTTTTGGTGATCAAACTCAGGTAGCCAGGCTTGGAAGGACACCTAGCTTATTAGGAAGTACCTGGACCCGCTGAGCCATCTCACCAGTTCAACAGTATGTCATTTTTAAGAGCATTAAATCTAATCCTTCTTTCTTTTCCTCTGTCCCTCCTTCTTTCTTATCCTCTTCACCTTCATTATTTTACTTAAGTTCAGAGCACCTGATTTCCATCACTAACTCTAAGAAGTTACTGGGTTGTTTGATGTCTACAGTCCACCCTGGCCTAGAGGAACTGACATTCTAGTGGCTAGTTCAGGAGGAATTTAATATTCCCTTAGCATGTGTGCACTGTGAAGTAACTTGGATTCTGTTTTCCTTTGCCATGATTTTAAAAAATCACTAACACACATGCATGTATAAATGTTTATTAAGCAAACACTACAATAAGAAGGCAGCTTCTAAATATAATTGTCAATTGACAAAATAGTCATATATACATACATTCATATACATACATACACATATACTATAATGGTGTGTGTTTGTGTGTGTACATGTTATTTCCTTACTTGAACACAAAGTGTCATGATCAAATCCATAAATGGCATATCCATTGCCATAAACATTCTTTATTATACGGCAATATGCACTTTCAAAATCCTGTTTACTAGCCATTTATATAGAAATATGTATTTATTTATAATATATGCATATGTATATAATTCATAGTTACTGTGTTCTGAAATATTAGAAATTATTCTTTATATTCTATTGCACCCTTCTTCCTCTTCCTCTTCTTCTTCCTCACCTCCAGTCTCAACCTCCTCACCCCTTTCTCAGGTACTGGTGACAGGATTCTATTCTCCTCTTCCATGAAATCAACATTCTCAGCTTTCACAGATGAGTGCTTATCTATGTGTGCCTGGATTGCTTCACTTAACACAACACCCTCCAGATTCATGCACGCAGAGGCTAGCGAGAAATTTTCATACAAATAAGAAGAAACTGAAACAGCAATAAATTCCCAATGAAGAAATACACAGAAATAGATCACTTTGCTACGGAATTCTACCAAACTTTTGGAGAACTATCCCTAAGTTACAAACTATTCCAAGAAATCGAATTTGATATAATTTTTGCAATTCTTTGAACAGAAGCATAAACAAGAATAGAGTTAAACTTTTAACACTCGAAAAATCCACATGGGATTAAGTAACAGTGGCCCATATGTACTCAGCATGCTTGAGTATAAAGTATTAAAATTATACACATGTGCATGCTATCATAAAGAATGGATAGAGATCTGGTTTCCTTTAAACTAGGAAAACTTAAATAGCTGTTAAAATTATATTGACTCGTCTTTCTGAAAGGTGAAGTGCAGGACTGTTGAAAGATACCCATCTCTTGAATGACAATTTAGACAAGGAAATGACCTCACAATGGGTTACAGGGTTAATTACATCAGCACCTGTGCTCATGATAAATATTTACTTCCTCTCAGAAAGATTTAGTATTTAAGCACCTGACCCATGCATTCATATCTAATACCCACATAAATATGTCTATACGAAAATAACTTTTAGACAAGGTGTCTAGTGGAACTAAGATGATATGAAAATTCAGGAAATTATTGGAAGTCTAGTCTGTGTTCTAAAGGTTGTTCATTAATAGGCTAGATAAAACATCAATCCAGATTAATTTTACTTCTAAAATTTATAGAATCTTTTTCAGAAAATGCTAAAGATTCAAATATCATCCTTGAGGGTGGTTAGTTTTTAAATTCTTCATCCTTTATGAACTTCGTAACTATCTTCTCTTTTGGCATGTTGAGAGGATATGGAGCATGAATCAGAAAGGTATTATCCTATTTGGATCACATTGAAAAAACTGGCCAGTGTTCTTGATTGAGACTCCTTGACTCATCGTTTGAAGGCTTTCCCCAAATCCAACTCTCCATCCCAGATAATCCCAGGGATGTATGAGATAATTCAAGTACTTCTCTTTTGTCCTACGTTGAATTACATACTCTGCAAAGTGATCTCAGTCAAGCAAACATAGAAAGATAAATATTTTATTGATGATGATTTTTAATTTATATGTAAATAAATTGAAATGAAAATGAGACAACTGGTATACCACAGTGCCTTTGTAACTTACTGACCTCATCTGAGCTAGGCTGCATGCTAATGGAGATATGTTGTCTATTAGTCCTACATCACCCAGCACAACCTTCCTTACAAAAAGGATAATGAAACAATAGATCTCTTCCTTTTTTATTCTTTCTCTTCCCCTTCTTCAACTCGTCCCGGTGTATCTCATTATGCCATGATTTATTATGACTAGGTTCCCTGTACATTATTTCAAATCCACTCTATTTTACTAGTTTTTGCTGTCCTAAAATTCTGTGGTCAACTACGATTTTCTTGGAATGAATCCTATCTGCTTGCTTTCACAGTGGTTTATGAGCAAACTCAGACAAAAGCTTATTTAGAAAATTACAGTCATTCAGTGGGCAGTAATGAAAGGAAAGGGCTACGGTTGACTATAACAAATTAAGCACCCTCTTAAAATAGAACCATTCTTTGCTTCCTCCCTCCCGTTCCTCTCTTCCCTCTAGCATGTGTCATTTCACACTTTCACACTTGTTTTGCTGTGTGCTGCAAATTAGCAGCAACCCTTGAGAAAATTTGCAAGTGTTGGCACCATATCCAAGTTTCCTTTCTCAAGTTGTTTGCTGGGCTGCAGCCTTGGAAACCTCTCTTGCTTGATGAGAAGAATGTTGGCTGTGAAACTGGAAGCCTTACCTTTAACTCTGTGAAATCAAAGAACACTGCCCCCCACAACAGATCACCCATTAAAGAGCATTAAAGAACCTTAGAATAATGCCCTTAAGCAAGACAGTACCCCTTTTAGCCTCATCTTGCTGAGATGCACAGAAGTTAATTTTCTATATCATAAGTGACTTGTTCTGCAGCCACACTCTGACTCTGGCTTTATTGTCCTTCTATTTTGTCCCTTTTCCCTCTTTGCTTCAATGTTTCTTTCATCTGTCTCTCCTAGGTTTCTTAAAAAAAAATTTCTTTTTTCTCTCTTTTATTTTTTGGTTCTTCATTCTTCCTTAACTTAGATTCTCTCTCTCTCTCTCTCTCAGTATCCATCCATATATATATATACATACATATATATGTATGTATTTATGCTATGTCAGCATAAGAATTCTTTAGAATATGCTTATTCTAGAAATGTAATTGTAGCAACTTCATATTCCTGTGTTTATAACATTTAGCTCCTGCAATATCAGAGTTATTGATTTAACCCAGCCCATTGACTGTTGTTAATTGAGCCTTTTAAGGTAGTCATTATTTTTTTAAATTCATCTTCTTATTTGGCATCCCAGCTGCAACCTCTCCTCCATCCTCTCCTCCAAGTTTCTCTCCCCAATTACCTCCCTCCTATCCCAAATCATCTTCTCTTCTTTCTCTATCAAGGAAAATGCAAGTCTCGTATGAGTATCAATAAAACATGACATATCAAGATGGAGTAAGATCAAACACCTTCCCATGTATTAAAGCTGGGCAAGGCAACCCAGTACGAGAAGTAGGATTTCAAAAGCCAGCAAAAGAGTTAGGTACAGCCTCTTTTTCCACTATTAAGAGTCTCATAAGAAGACCAAACTACACAACTGTAACATATATACAGAGAGTCTAGATCAGTCTCATGCAGGCTCCCTTGTTGTTGGTTCAGTTTCAGCAAGCCCCTATGAGAACAGTTTAGTTGATTGTGTGAGGCTTTCTAAAGTGTCCTTGAACCCCCTGGCTCCTACACTCATTTCTTCTTTTTCTTAGCAGATTACTGAACAACTCCTAATGTTTGCCTATGGTCTCTGCATCTGCCTCCATCAGTTTCTGGTTGATGACTTTCTCATGACAATTGGGCCAGACACGAATATGGTCATAGGAGACTTCTATTTATCCACTATTGCTAAGAGTCCAAGTTGGGATCCTCCACATAGTCTGCTGCAAGAATCCCTTGTCTTCAGTTTTCTTCACCTTCCCCAGAAATGCTACCCTAGCTGTCCCTCCATGCCCTCCTCCAACCTGAACGCTCATATTCCTATCTCCATCTACCCTCAGTCCACTCATGAAATCTCTTCTCTTTCCCATTTCCAGGGATAGTTGGGTGGCCGCCCATGAACTATCCTTACCTACTCTCTCTGTCTGTGAATCATAACATAGTTATCCTTTATTTTACAGCTATTATCCACTTATGAGGGAATACATACCATGTTTGTTCTTGTCATTCTGGGTTTGAGGTAGTCATTCTTGAAGGTCAGAAATGTAGACCCATTACGAACTCCAACAGCCAAGTTTCAGTAAAAGAATACAGTGTAAGCATTTAGGAGACTGCTAACTAGTATGGTATCTTTCATCCCAGTCAATCCAGTTGGGAAAAAAGCACAAATCTATTCTTATTATGGAGCATATCCACCTAACTGGGTATTTAGCCAAGTCACTCAAGATCTGATAGGGAGTTATTTATAAGATAGCTTTCTTGGAGAATGCTCAGACAGCCTGTCATTTGTGACAAGATGCGTTCGAACAAGTCTCTTATTGTCAGAATCTCAGGGAACTTGGTGTATTTGTTGTGTCTATTTAATTTTTTTTAATTTATTTATTTATTAAAGATTTCTGTCTCTACCCCGCCGCCGCCTCCCATTTCCCTCCCCCTCCCCCAATCAAGTCCCCCTCCCTAGTCAGCCCAAAGAGCAATCAGGGTTCCCTGCCCTGTGGGAAGTCCAAGGACCACCCACCTCCATCCAGGTCTAGTAAGGTGAGCATCCAAACTGCCTAGGCTCCCACAAAGCCAGTACATGCAGTAGGATCAAAACCCCATTGCCATTGTTCTTGAGTTCTCAGTAGTCCTCATTGTCTGCTATGTTCAGAAAGTCCGGTTTTATCCCAGGCTTTTTCAGACCCAGGCCTAACCCTTCCATACCTCCTTAAGAAAAGGATCATTCTCTTTCATTGAATTACAGCTATTTTATCCAATTGAGAACTAAATCTCTGATCAGCTCCAAATGGAAATCTTCAATGTGCTCTCTTTTTCTATCTGTCTATCTGTCTCTCTGTCTCTCTGTCTCTCTCTCTCTCTCTCTCTCACACACACACACACACAACTGGTATATAAAGAGACAAAAATAAAGTCCAGTCACTGTATTGTTGCATGTTTTTTAAATTCAATGTATAGTCCCTCTTGAAATCTGTTCTAAGTGTAAAATAAACAAAAAGTAGCTGGACCTCCAAGTCTTAGTTTTAGCATCATGCATTCACCAGCTAATACTTTCTACTGTGAAGCTCACTGCTGCTCACTGTGGATGAAGTGACTCTGCTGTATGGAGTTTACTGTGGCAAAAATAACACAAAGGCCGATTATAATAAAGAGCTGACTTTCAAAATGCAGCTTGAATGCAGATGCTCAAATGATACAAATTCCCTTTCTAATAACACATTTCAAATGCAGAATGTTTTGATTCTCAGTGGTCACATCTGAAGTACCTTAACAAACTAGTACTAATAGTAATTGCTATTACATATGACTTTATTTGGTATATTGTGACAAACAAAATGGCATATTTCACTCCAGAAAACATATTTGTGGTATTTGAAATGAAAATAAAATTAGAATTTACCTTATTAAAATAGATTACCTAGTAGGATTAGTACTTTCCTTAAAAATTAAAACAGCATATTAATTTAATATATAAGTAAGCTGACTTAGTTCTCTTTAAACTTATTTCCAAAATGATTTGAGAGTATATATATTTGGTGTTAAAATATTGCTTTTTAATATCAAAGAAATAGAGTAATGAGCAATGAGAGAAAGATCAATTACTGAGAGGGCTGAGTGAAAAACGCAGATAAAGGTACAGTGAATTATACTATATTGAAATTTATAGCACACTTTAAGAGATGTGTTGAATGAAAATTATGAAACTCCATTATCAACTTGAAAATTTTATTTCTGTGTGAGTGTTGCCCACATCCTCCTGGCTTTTGATGGAAGGAGATTTTGGCTGGCTGCAATAGCTGCTTTTATACAAAATAAAAATCTAGGTAGTGAGATAATCAGAGATAATTAAAGCCAGCAAAGAAATTATATTCATCTCGATTATGAAGCGTTGTGGAGAGAAAAACAAACCTGCTAGGAAAAATACGTAATTGAGAAAAAATTACTTTCACACTTGGTGAGCAAATAAGAGTGCCAAGTGCTGCAAGTGTTAAATTGAGTACAACCCTGTCCCTGACCCCTAGAAGGACCATCATTTTACAAGCAGATACCAGATTCTATTACACAGACTTCACTACTTGTCAAAACAAATTAAAACTCTCTGCCTTTAATCTGGGAATCCAGTAACAGAGTCAAATAGTAGCTGCCATTCCTTTAAGGACAGAGTACTCTTGGAATAAGCCTTTGCACAGGTAGTATTTTAGCTGCTCTTTGAAGACAAGGTAGGTCACCTAAATAAACAGAAGATCATTAAATAATGGCATTTTAGCAAAGACAAAAAGTGCTGTTATGTCACCCGTCAGAATCCAAGGAAGACAGACGGCACTCAAATGGCAGGACAGAAGGAACCTGCAGAGGAAGTCGTCAAACTGAAAAGTAGCTGTAGCCATGGGGAAGAGCCATCTGACAATTACTGTGTGTTTTTTTTTATGGAGTAATGTAACTCATGATATCCGGCTTGGTAGCAGGGAGGGAACAGCGGAAGTAATATCCCAGTCTGTCCTCTCCCTGTATTCCTTCTCCTGCAAGTAATACTCTTTGCCTTGATCTTATCAGAATTAAGAAGGACAAGTGCCAACTTATTAAGTCTATGAAATTCAACCTCACATGATGTAGAGCCAATGGAGTAAGGAAAGGAAAGATTTGCCAGGGCAAAGACAGACTAGCTAACACAGCCATCATCTTTATGGCCTGAAGTCAGCAAAATCCTCCAATATCAGAATGAACAGTTTGCATTGTTACTGCAGCATCTCTCACAATGATCCTCTTTCACACAGTAAAGAGTTGGAGGCATTAAAAAGCTGACTAACTCACACTTCAAACCATAATGACTAAGTGGGAGAAACCAGATATGAAATTCTGCCGAATCTCTGCTCTGTGAACTATACATTCTGCCTTCTTTTCAGCAAAGGCGTGAAAGCTGGGAGTCTCTGAGACATGACTTCTTGTCTGTATATTACTGAGACTTATATTTCACTGAAAAAAAATGGAAGAGAGAAGAAATTCTGGCTCCTTTACTCTGTATGAGTTCAGATGTGTGTCTTACCAAAGCTACTTCAAAAATAAGGACAAGGTATTTCAGGGTAGAATGAATATAAGCAAAGAAATAAGGCCTAAAGAAAAACACAAGGAGGGAGAGAAGGAAAAAGGAGATTAAAAGGAAGGACCAAAGGAGGGAAGCAGATGGACAAAAAAAGAGAGTGAAGGAAGTGGCAGAAAATGGAAACAAAACCCCTACAACCACACAACCAGCAAACTCCACTGATGCAGTGAGTGTCAATGTGGAGTTTTGCTTCTCTGCTTTATACCCAATACTCTGTCTTCATCCTCTTCTTTCTTTCCCAGTGTTTTAACTTCCACATGGTGTAATATTTATATATGATAGGAATATACCAGATAAATCTTGTTACTTACCAATTTCTACTTAAATAAGTGATAAAGTTTTGGAGGAAGCTGCTAATTTGTCCCAGCTGCCCAGAACCGAAATTATCACACAGAAATTATACTAATTTAAACACTGCTTGGCCCATTAGCTCTAGCTTCTTATTAGCTAACTCTTATATTAATTTAACCTATTTCTATTAATCTGTATATCACCATGTGGTAGTGACTTACCGGCAAAGATTCTGCATGTCTGACTCTGGTGGCTCCATGGTGTCTCTCTGACTCTGCCTTCTTCCTCCCAGCATTCTGTTTAGTTTTCCCCACCTATCTCTGTTCTCCTACAGCTCTGCTATATGCCCAAAGCAGTTCCTTTACTAACCAATGAAAGCAACACATAGACTGAAGGAACTCCTACACCAATAAAGGGTGAAAATACGTGTGGGTTTACAAAGAAGAAGCAGATTCACCTGGTTCATAAAGCTTTTATTTCTTCCCTTAGGAATGCTGCAAGCAGCACATGTAAGATGAGGAAATTGGCAAGGTGGGGGCTCTAGGTGGCACTGGTCCCTCCCATCAGTGGTTTGGGAATAGTTTATGTAGCCCAAATGTGTCAGTTAAGTGACAGAAAAGCCAGGCCTTCCCTTTGGGGCCTCTGTGCTTTTCAATCTTAAGAAGATTTGAAAGCTTAACTGTTGTCTTGTGTGGTTACTGTGTATCCTTTTTTTTTTACGGATTTATTTATAACAATCATATGCTTATATTTTATACTTGACTTTCTAGGGTACTTGGAAAATACCTTTGATAATATTCACATTTTTCCTTTTGACTTTCAAGTGTTCTTGTACTTTGGCCTAATTTGTTTCCAGGAAATCTTACATGCTTCCTTTAGCTTACCCATGTGGTTCCCATGATTTCTGTCTTTCATTAACATTTTTTGCACCTATGTAAGTTTTAAGCTTTAGAAAGCAACCTTAACCCTTACTAATTAAGCAGTCCTATCAACTCTTTTACTTTCATTGAAAGAATGAATAGCTTTGATAAGTATTTGTTGAAGATTGGAGCAATCAAATAAAGTGCATAAAATAACACCACTAACAGAACTTTCTAAGGCATGCTACATTTCACCAGGTACTTTAGAGCCTCCTGTTTACACTGTTCTTAAATTAACAACCAATTTTTTGAACCAGTGGCATTGATTGCTCTACCACTAACTTTTTAGGAGGGGGGGGCATGGGTATGTAGTATTTACTGGTTTCCAGGATATAAATATATACCCCATTTCTACTGTCAAATACAAATATAATATTTTGGAACACAATACAAGGAAGAACATTCAGAATTGACTTTCACCACCCATTATGAGCCATTTCTTCCACACAACCAAAAATAAACTTGGGGAAAAATTCATGAGCTGTGTAAGCTTCCCAGAAGATACAAGGCAAAACAGCCTCTTGGATCCACATATCTCATTCTCAAATAAATTCTATTCACAAATAATCTGATTCAAAGCTATGATTGCATCTAGCACTAGTCTTTCTGGTGCCAAAGGGTCACAATAGAGCTACTTAGTTTCAGCCCCTGCCATAACACTCTGATGCCCAGCTGCATCATGTCCGCATTGTGGGACCCAGCATTGCACTTTCTTCCAATAAGTCATGTGGCAAAATTAAATGGATTGCTGTTGTTGGGCCATAGACCTTTCCTGTTCCAGTGTTATGAACTAATTTCTAACTCAGGTGTTGTATCACTTATTCCTCATACTCATCCTACAGGACACATCATCCATATGTTCGTAACAGTTTGAGCTTTAAATTTTTTCCCATCTGCAAAGGTATATAAATTAGGATCTCAGAATATTTAAGACAGAATGACCCTTAAGCACCCTTAAGTCAAATCCCATAATTTAACGTAATAATTAATATGTTCCTGGGGACTCTTCTGAATACTCTGCAGTTGCAATATAAAACTTTCATTGGCCATGACCAGAAACATTAACACTATAAGATATGATAGTCTCCAATGATATAATTCTATTGATTAAATTAGTATTACCATTTTATTGATGTTTTCTGGTTATTTTTATTTCTTCTTTTAATCTTTATTATTATTATGTTTTCTTTATGTTTTCCTACAATGTTCTTTATATTTTTCTATTGCATATTTTGAAACAAGTCTATAATTTAGTCTAATCCTATTTTGCCTAACCATTCTGTTGATATGATAATTATATATTTTATGTTCATTATTTTATGTTAATATGATGTGATAAAAATCTGTTCATATTTATTCATATTTTCCTATAATGAGTTTCTAGAATTTGACTTGAGGAACAAGTCACAGGGAAATGAATATCTTTTCAGATAGTGACCAGACTGTGGTCCTATGTTTTCTAGGATGCTTTGATTTGCAGAAGAATGGATGTTTATTTAGTATTAGAAGCTTTATATTGATAGAGGTTCTCTATTTGTCGGAAATCTGAATATTTTAATCTTGTTTGTCATCAAGGAGGTACATGGATGTCAAATTATCCTAATCTGGGAGAAGTTAACTAACTAATTAACACATTTATTATTGTTTTATTTCTTTGTCTTTCTATCTCTTTGTTAGCATTGTGTGAATGCCTAGACATGAAAGATCTGAGTGGATTTAGAATCTCTATAAATTTTGTCCCTTAAGAAATTGATTTAAGGAGAAAGAGGATTATTCTAAGTAATAGCACTTTTGGGCAGTGATGGAAACTTTAGATTATGGGGCACAGTAGAAGAAATTAAGCTATTGGAGTCTTGCCTTTAAAGAAGCTAGTACACCCCAAACACCTTTTCTCTTTTTACTTCCTGACCATCTGGTAAATTAGCCTATTCCACCATACAACTACTGCTGGACATACCAGGACACATGCCTGAAGTAAAAAAGCTAAGTGAACACATCCTAAAAACTTACATAAACATGAGCCCAAATTAATCCTCCCAAGATCGAAAGCTGAGTGATATATTCACATTAGAAAGTAAAACTAATAGAGTTGAATGTTAGCCTAAAGGTAGCACTGTAACTAGTAAATTATCCCTATTGTTAAAACACCTTTGGAATCCTGTGCAAGTGAAAGGACACAATCCCTACCTGCTTTATTACTATCTGTTTATTCTGGGCACCATTTGTGAGGAACCACAGCACTGATGGTTCTTTTGGTCTCAGCCTCAAACTAGCATTTATGGACACATTCTTCTAACAAGCAAACTTCCCTCCATCGTTAATTTTCTCTCATTTGACACTGATGACATCGTCACTCAATGCAAATAGTGCTTGCTAATGAGTATTGAAGTACGTGTTTAATAGCAGCACTACATACTCCAGAGGGATGCGAAGGTCAAGGGGCTTGAGAACACGTTCCTCTGAGAACTGTAAGGTAAATAGACGTGGAAGACACAGGAGATAGCAATAATAGTTATCAGCTACTGAGGTCTGCGAGATGCTGGACAGAAAGTCAAGTGGATTTGCATGTCTTGCATATAATATTTTCAATAACCAAACAAGGGACATGTTCTATTTCCATTTCATACAATGGGAGAGGAAGGTCAGAGAAGTCAAGTGGTGTCTCCATGTTCAAGTAGCTAGAAAGGATTAAAGCCACATAGTGCTGCGTTGGGACGCACAGAATATTGACACATTCTCCTTCTCTGAAGAACTCATCTACATTCTGCTATACATATTAAAATGCATTCCTTCCCTAAATTATATGCCATTTTCAGACAAAATTTCCATAAGCATAAAAATAATTTAAAATGTCATTCAAAAATATAATTTTCTCCTTAAAAACTATAAAGCTTTTACAAATTTGCTTTTAAAGATGATTGACTTTGATTTCTCTGAAATTTTTGTACTGGTAAAATTATTGTAAAATCATTTTTAAATACAATATTTCTCTAAGTATAAATTTTATTCATTACATAAATCACTATAAACATTTTGTAATTATTATATTAAGCATTTCTTAATACTTTCCTGGGCATATTTGTAATTGTTAAAGATAACATAAATAATGAAAATATATTATGCTACTCTTGCTCACTTCCGATAATACCTCCACAATGCATTTACATTCTGAATTGTTCAGATTTAAATTTATTATACTTTCTATTTCCAAGCAGATCTTGAAAGATACGGATGCGATTTTACAGTCGCTGCTTCTTCTCTGCATGCTAGTATGAATTATATATACTAAAAAACTTAGCACATGCTAACTGATAAAATTTAGGAGAAATAAAAATATCTGAATGTTAAATGTCTTTAATTACTCTAGAGGCTGAGGCAAGAGGAATCCCAGATCAAGGCATTTCCTAAGTTAGTTTTAGCCCATCTTGTTCTATTTAATGAAACCCCACCTAAAAGTTAAATTATAAAACATGAGCTTTGGATCTCTGTCAATGATACAGCACTATTTTTCATACAGAAGGACCAGGGGTGACTACCCAGTCTTAAGGGAGAATTAAAAGAGAAAGAAAACACTGATCATTGAGTTTAGTGTGGGAACAAAAATAATGTGAACAGTGAACTGCTTTTAAGCATTCTCTCTC
>JABTXL010000001.1:21136105-21188983 GCA_025134845.1 Neodon shergylaensis | reverse complement strand
CCCAAGCATGTTTCCATCTCTGAAAACCTGCTCATCTGTTTTGCCTAAAATTCCTCCAGATAGCTAAATGTTACTTCCTAATCAAAACAAACAATTCCAAATATAATAGAAAACAAAGTACGTGACTGGATTTTCTAAACAATCCCATCTATCTTTATTTTTAAGTGGGATTTACTTTGCATAGCAGTCATGATATTCATAGCAGTCATGATATTCATAACTCACACATTTATCAAAAAGCTTATATGAATCAATATATGCAAAAATGCTTAGATCAGAACCTGAGAACTGGTCATTTCTTCTACATAATTTCTAAGTATTCACTTTAACATGATTTCTGAAGAGGAAATGAAGCTAAAGAAGTAAAGTGAGACATGGAAGTGGTTGATAAGATGCTGGCTGTTCTGTTATCCAGGCTTCAGTATGAACCCTGACAATGATATTAGTTTCCCATTGTTGTATTAAAATAATGTTAGCTAGATTGCATTAAATAAAAGAGGTTTATTTGGCTTATTATTTTGGAAACTAATGGTCTAAAAAGCATGGTGCTGGCTATGAGAAGGACCATCCTGCATACTTATCGTCATGGCTGATGGCATCATTGTCAGAAACTTTTATGAGCGAGAGATCTAGCTTGGGATCACATAGGAAACTGGAAGTCAGGAGGATGGGGCATGGGGTAGTTTTACATTTTATAGCAACGCGTTCTTCGATAAAATCTGTCTTTGAGAACAGTATTGATTCTTACTTGTATTTTGAAATCAGAAACTCCAATGACCTAAATACTACTAAATATCCCCTGACCTCTGACTATTTTCCCAATATCCCCTACCTGTAACAATTGTCCCAATATCCCCACCTCTGACCATAGTCCCAATATCTCCACCTCTGACCATAGTCCCAATATCTCCTGACCTCTGACAATCGTCCCATATAGGTGCCCCATACTGCTTTCTAGAACTGTCTCATGATCTCATTTAAAGAGTAACCCACATGAAAGCCACGGCTGCAATTACAGACGCCTTTCCTGATTTCCCTTGCACAGTGGCTACTCCAATTTCTACTATGTTTTTGTTGTAGTGGTTGTTGCTGGTGTCTTTTAACTGCAACAAATGGATAGAAATCTGTTATATGATAAATTTCTGGCTTCACTAAATAAACCCAAAGAAAGAAAAAGGGAGGATCAAATGTAAACACTAATATTAGGAATGTATAGTCTTTCCCACAAAGCAAGTTTTGAAAAAAAAGTATGCTTTAGTAAAAGAAAGGTTTGCATGATGAGAGTTCAATAACCACTAATAACAAATTGGTGTGAATTTGACCTGCAGATATCTAGGCAACAGGTAAAAAGATAAAATGCAGTCATAAAACTTATGTGGATTCTAAGGGTTTATCTCAAGAAGTTACAAAATTTTGTATTCTGCATCTTAATATATGTGTGTTAGCATATATATATATATGTGTATATATATATATATATATATATATATATATATATATATATATCAGCAATGCTTTAAACTACCTGCCAAGGAAAATTGACATTCTGTGAAGTGTCACTTTGTGTATCATGTTGCTGATCTCCTGTCATGCTGATGTGTGTTGAGGGAAGAAGAATCCACATTTTAAACAGTGTGGGTTTTTGTTTTGCTTCTATTACTTCAGGGTTTTCTGTCACATTTTGTTTCCTGTATAGTTTGTATTTTTGAAATACACTTTTCACAACAAATCCAGCCTCTTGATAATCAATGTGTGTTCTTCCTTCTAATCTTCTCTAGCACACTGGCATTGAAGAAGAAATAGATCCTAAGGTTTGAAAGAGTAATATAATAATAAATAAAGTGGAATTTTCTATAGCATCTCTAACTGATGACTGTTTCCATATCATTTCCAGACTATTATTTACAAGAATGACTTTGTTACGTCCTTTGTTTCCTGTAAGCATGCAATTGACCTGGCTTTATCTACGATCCTGGGACATACTTTAAGAAATAGAATAAAAAGGCTTTTATTGGTTTGTTGGGGAGCAGGGGGTAATAATCAGCTCTGATGGCAAGCTGGAACTGACATGTTATCAGCCACATAGAAAGCTAGTGTTCAAGACAGACCCTTTTATTAAAGTAAGAATGTCTGGGTTCTGTTCTACAATGCAAAAATCAGAAGCAGTTTGAGCTCTGGTAATCTAATGAATTAGATAGCGGTGGCTGCTTGCCAAATGGGAGTTCAGTACAAAAGGGTAGGATGAGGCGAGTTCTTCTGCCCTGTAATAAAATTAATATACTCTTGCCTCATGTTCATTTCACTAAATAAGAAAATGACAAAGGTTTTCACCTGGGGATTCTACTGTCAATTCTCTTCCTCCTGTCAGCTACCCTGCTCTTATTTCGAAAATGAAAGGGATTATTCCCTTCACTAAGGAGTTTCTTTTTTAATAAGAATGTGTGTGTATGTGTAACATTGTGTAATAAAAAGGAGATCTAGGTAGAGCCCAATCCTAATAATTCTTTATTTACCTGGCACTTCTGTCTACCCCCACGATTCCTCTGAGAGATTAAAAAAACAAAAGACATTGAAGGATGAAAGATTAATCAGCTATCTTGTATCACCCTTGTAATGAAACCAAGGAAATACTTTCTTTCAAAAATGGTCTAATTTGAGTATTATTTTTACTGGAGAAAGAAGTAGGGGTGGAAGAAAATGAGGGAGGAAGGAAGAGATGGCCCCCGAGATAACATTGCCCATCTCACTGGGAGAGCCCTGGGAGTACAGATGCATGTTACTGTTTCTGGTTTTGCCTAGTGTCTGGAGGTTTTCAAACTCATGTTCTGGCACCCATGTGATAAGCATTTTACATCTGAGAAGCAATGAGCCATCTCCCTACCCCTTCTCATGGTTTTCTCTAGCTATATGTCAATTATATAATAAAGTGTTACTTCATGACATTTTCATACCTTCATTGTGTGTGTGTGTGTGTGCGCGCGCACGCTCATGAGAGTACATGAGTGTGTGTGTGTGTGTGTGTGTGTGTAATTCAGTTGGTTTCAAAGGGCTGCTTACAGAAGTGTGAGTGAAAGTTAGATTAAGAAAACAATGCTACCTCAGTTTTTTAAGGGGGAGTAATGCAACCTTCCCCACTGATGTCTTAGACAACTACAAGATCTCAGAAGCAGATTGAAAATATATTGGACAAACATTGTGTTTCTTATTTGACATTTCAAAACATGTCCCCAAGCAAAGAAGAGTACTTTCCATGCAGCTGGTACAAAACAAATGTTCAATAGAATAAAACAAAAGAAATGTTCAATAACATATAAGTAAATTGTCCTGAGTTCAACCATTAACTAGGATCCTTGCTGGCTGTTTGATTTCCGGAAATATCTTAATTTTACTCGTTTTCTATTTTTGAGTGTGTGAGTGTGTGGGGGGGGGGAGAGAGAGAGAGTGTGTGTGTGTGTGCATGTGTGTGGTGCGTGTCTTCAGAGCGGACCCATTTTCTGTAAGTCCCCATAGACGTGGGAGAACATGTATGTGGAGACCCATTGTTCCTATCAAGAGGCACTTAGGTCAAACTTTTACATTAGCTTCTCACATGCAGTTCAAGAGCTTGCCCATCAAGGTTTTAATCTAATTTTTATCAGGCATTTTCTGGTAGACTCTGCACTCAAACAGCCTTTTTCTAACAAATGTTTCCTAGAAATGTATATTTCTATGTGTATATTCTTTTTCCAAACCCACTCATATCTTTATTTGGGTGTATTGTGTTTCCTACAAATTATGGTTAAAAATATTTTAAGACAAGTATCAGATTAAATTAATTACTATTAATACTTGTCCTAGTTTCTAACACAAACCTCCTAAAACCTTTCTGGCTTCTTGAGTGAAAAGGATATTTGCAGTAATTCCTCTAAAACCTCTGTAGAGCACGCTACTAATGCTCAGACGTTAGGATCCTGCACAGTATTAGAATATGGTCACTAAATGACATACTGACAGAAGTTTGGAACTTTTTATCTCCATCCACTGGATGGAAAGAGATGCAGGCTGGAAGCAAATTGTAATAACAGGCCTTCTTCGGATGGTTCACCTGCAGAGAGCACAAGTTCACTGTGATTGTCCATCCTTCATGGCTTGACCAATACATCTGTTTCCTTTTACCTATAATGATAAATATGAGGTAGAAATCATTATTTCAAAACTACTAGGATGTATAGCTCAGGGACACTCCTTAACTAATACAGGAGGTTAGTAAATAGATAATACAGGGGCAAAGAGTGTGGCTGCAAAGTCAGTGTTGATGTGTTAAATGTGGGACATAACTTTTCTAAAACAATAAGTAGGCCTCCCTGACTTCCCCCCCACACATTGCCACCTGTCACCTAAACTAGAGAAGCTATCTAAAAATCTAAATAATAATAGCAAAAATGTTTTCTTGGCACATAACTATAGATTTAGGGTAAGATCAGGTTTAGTAAGAACTTTTTCTCCCTTACTTTCTTCCATACAGCCCATCTACCTAGAGTAGATACTTAATAATGCTATAAAAATGAATCAGAGAGTCCTGTTTTATCCCATGCTTCTTCCGTCACCGTCCAGCTGGCCTTGGTGAGCTCCCAATAGGTCAGCCCCACTGTCTCCGTGGATGGGTGCACCCCTCGTGGTCCTGACCTCCTTGCTCACGCTCTCCCTCCTTCCGCTCCTCACTGGGAACTTGGGAGCTCAGTCCGGTGCTCCTGTGTGGGTCTCTGTGACTATCTCCATCCATCACCAGATGAAGGTTCTATGGTAATATGCAAGATAATCATCAGTATGGCTATAGGATAGAGTCATTTCAGGTTCCCTATCCTCAGCTGCCCAAGGAACTAACTGGGGACTTCGCCTTGGGCTCCTGGGAGCCACTCTAGGTTCAAGTCTCTTGCCAACCCTAAGGTGACTCCCTTAACTAAAAATTGTGCTTCCGTGCTCCCCTATCCCACCTTCCTTTATCCCAATCCTCCTGTTTCCCTAAGTTTCCCTCATCCTCCCCCTCTCACTTTTCTCTCCCCTTCCCCCGATACTCCCACCCCCCCCCCCAAGATCCCAAAATTTCTCCCCGGCAATTTTGTCTACTTCCCTTAGTCAAGAGAATAATTATATGTTTTTCCTTGGGTTCACCTTCTAATTTAGCTTCTTTAGGTTCACCAATTATATACTCCGTGACCATTATTTATGGCTAGAAACCAATTATGAGTGAGTACATCATGGGGGCTGATGAAAAGCCAAGGACAATGACCCTGGGTTTTGATCCTACTTCAAGTTTGGGCTTTGTGGGAGCCTAGACAGTATGGATGTTCACCTTCCTAGACATGGACGGAGGGGGGAGGACCTTGGACTTTCCACAGGGAAGGGAACCCTGACTGCTCTTTGGATTGGAGGGGGAGGGGGAGGGGAGTGGGGGGAGGGGGAGAGGGAGGGAAATGGGAGGCTGGGGGAGGCGGAAACTTTTTTCATTTTCTCAATAAAAAATAAAAATAAAAAAAAATAAATAAATGTTAGTAATTTTTAAAAAAAAATGAATCAGGTGTTCTGATGGGTAATCTTGTTTGTTAACTTGGCAATGACTGGAATTACCTAAAATTGAAGCAACTAAGTACACACATGAGGGATTTTTCTTGGTTAGATTATCTGAAGAGGAAGACCCACCCCAAATCCCAGTCACTTCAATTCAGAATACCCCCCCTAAATTTGGTCCATACCTTTTGGTGTCAGCTTACTTAAAAGGACATGGTGGAAGAGCACTTTTGATTTTTGCCTACTCGCCCTCATGCCCATTGGATGGTTCGTCTATCCTGAGGGACTCCATTACTGGAGATAGAATCTAATTCTTTGAGATTCCAATGTGAGCTGAAAACTGCCAGGGCTCTAGGACTTCCGTAGGTATGTAGCACCAGATCAGGACCACTGAGACTATTCTCACAGACTGAACAACTACTGAATCCTTTACATCAGGAGACAGCACTTTTGTACTCTCCAGACCACAGTGTGTGAGCCAGTCTAACAGATCCCTTACTAATATATAGTTATATCAGTTCTGTTCATTTAGAGAAGCCTGATTAATACAGGTATTCAAATTAATTATCAAGTTCCTTTATGTACCAAGAAAGTATCTTGCATTTTTCAATCAAGAATATACTGGCAAAATAAATAAACATGATTTTCTGGAAAGTCTCAAATCCAGTGAATGAGCTAGATATTGAGTGGACACTCGAATACACATACACACACACACACACACACACACACACACACCCTGCAAACTGTAATAAGAAACATGTAGAGAAAAATTGGATTGGAGCAAGAAAGAATAACAAGGACTTTGGATAAAATGTGTTTGTATTTATCCATCCCATCAATACATGTCAATTATTTTAAAAAGAAGAAGTAATGGAGTAGTTGATGGTTCATACTGCCCCATCTCTCATCTTTCCAATCAGGAATTGAGACAGGGGAATTTTGAATGCAACATAATGCTATTTATTTAAACATAAGACCTAATTTCTGGTTCTATGCAGTGAAGCATGAGGAAAGTTTCTGATGAGATGAAAATATCGTACATCTTGATTAGTCTAGGGGTTATTATTTGGATTTACACATTTGTCTCAGTTCATTGAACTTTAGAGCTAACCTGTGTGTTTTCTATTATGCGTAATTTGTTATCAAAATAAAGTAGATTTAAAAATGCAACTAGATGTAAGTTATTTGGTAAGTATGAAAGCTAACTAAAGGTTAGAATTATTCTAATAATTACCGGCATCTCTATTTTCAGGATTTTACACATCAGGGAAACAGGTATTGTTGGACTGTTACCTGCATACCAATTCCTTTCACATCTCTGGCAATAGTTCTTTTCTGGCTTGTCAAATACCTAAGACATTTTTGAAACTAATGCTTCGAAGATAGAAGAGTAAGGAAGATAAAAGCTTTTTCAATGATGTGCTAGGTTGATACCCCCACCCCTTGGTTGCATTTGTGAGGTTTTATAGCGCAACTGAATAATAACAGGAACATCACGATAATGGCTTTTGTTTGTAAAAATTTCAGCTCCGAGAAACCAAATTGCTTTGCATCCATGTCTTTATTAAATAGTTTCTACCTGAAAGAAGTCAAATGTGCGTTATCACGTTTTATAGGGAAGAAACTAGGCAAGGGAAGCTTAAAAAATACATAAGACTTATATATACATCAAGATCTACCCAGGCTGCAATTGTTGCCTTTTTCCTTTATTTTGCTTTTTTCTTGCATTTATGTAGCATTAGAAATAGACCGATTTCTACTGCTTGTGGATATGTCAACATTTCAATTGGAGGCAGCAACAGAAGCTTTTCATAACTTCCAAAGCTAGAAATTTTGGTCATGCCATTTCTTTACCCCAGCCTTGATAAACTGATGCATAAAGTGATTTAAGCAGATAATTATTAAATAATACCTGGCTCCGGAGTAAACACTTATTATGCATGGAAATGAATTAAGATTTCACAGTAAAAGGTTCCTCCTTTGTTATTTGCCAAACAATTCTGAACCTGCTTGTGTTGAAAGAAATAGTTTAATTTCACAGCCACCTGCTGGATCGGACAGTGGGGAGGCGATTTGCTCACTGTGTGTGGCATCCCTCTAAAGTGGCAGGAGATGTGGAAGCAGTGACCTGAGGTAGAACACAGCTCAGGCATTCACTGCTGGATGAAGTGGGCCATCATACAGAGCTCTGAGATAGGGGGAAATGTGTCAAAACACTCATGTGTTGTCTGACAGATAGGAAGACTGGAGAAGATGGTAACTGGTATTACTAAAACGTTGTGTCAGGTGCTTGAAACTGACTTTGAGGCTAATGAAGAAGGTAGAATACATATTGCTCAGTTAAAACCACTCATGCTTCTCCATGTCAGAGGAAAGGATTTTTTTTTCTGGTGGGAGTTAAGTTAACTGAAGGATATTAACAGTGTTCCAAGTCTTAACATGAATAGATGGAATGGGAGACATGAAATGAAGAACACAGGGCAAGGACTCTATTAATATTTTTATTTGCTCTGTAACATCACTATATTGTACTCTTAATAAATAATTTAAAATAAAAACTGTATTCAACAGCACAATAAAATCTGAGATGTCCATGGAATTTAAATAGTTTCAAACTATTTTATTGTAATATCTTGTATGCATTTATGAAGTATGAAGCTGCCTTTGTTTAGCTGTCTAAAGCTGAGGTGCTTAGCTGACTGGTATTCTAGGAAAATGACTCTACTCTAATCTGAGTGGCACAGCACTGAGAGGGTTTGGCTGTGAAATCCTCTTGGAGGTGGAGCAGAAAATTGAGGACATTAATGCCTAGCTAGAGAGTCCTTGGACAAGCGAGAGCAGTATGTCTGTGCCGTGACTGTCATGTCATTATGGAAGGTAGAGTTTCAGACGTGGATTTAAATCTTTTCAAAATGTGTATGTCAAGTAGTGAGTGGAAATCTCTGGGATTATTATGTGAAAACATTTGAAAGATAAATTATGATTGAATTGTATTTATGCTAGACCATCCATAGATTTGCTGATGGATGACATATGTATTGGTTATTTTCATAAATACAAAGAATAGTTGAGATGCTTTTAAATTTAACCATTCTTGTTATTGAAAAAGTGTAATTGTTTTAGATAAAAATCACCCAGGGCTTGTAGGAGATGCGAGTCTAAAAGAGCTATAACAGACAGTTTGAGGATGCTTTTTAGACAAAGTACAAATAAAACGTCTACTCCAGAGAAGAGCAAAAAAAAAAAGGTGCCTCTTTAACCTTGACATTTAGCATATTAAAAAATAAAACTCCTTGTGGATTTTAGTAACTTCAAGCAGGTCATGATGTATGGCTTGTGGCTTAAATTTATTCTACTTAGAGACTTTGAACAAACCCTTGAATCAAATCTCAGAAGAGATCATAGTGCATTGTTTTACACATGAAATAGAATGTTATAGATGAAAACCCAGATAGCAGCAAGCTTGTTAGCCAGTAAGAAGCACATTAAAACCAATAGTAAGATACAAGATGGGCAAAAAAGTTAAAATCTCTAAATATGAAGATTATCCAAAGATGTGAACAAAGTTTTAAACTTCTGTTTCTCAGACAAATTTGAAGACCAACCTCAAATTGTCATATGGAGTTAGATACATGCATACCCTGTGATTCTCTCCCTACTTACAAACTTCAAGGCAAGTCCAGTTCACATTTTCCAGGATTTCTGGAGCACAGAGAACATCGAATAGTCATGCAGTATGATAATGTGTACCCAACAGAAAGAACACTTCATAGCTGCAGAAGAAATGCAGTTACATCTTAGAACATGACATTCAGAGTCAAAAAGGGAAAGAGGAAGTAATTCATTTTAGTTAATATATTCATGAAATTCCCAAAGACCAAATAAAAATATTATTTAAAAATCTTTCAAAAACATGCCAACTAGGACATCATATATATTTAGAGATATTAATCAAGGTGGGAATATTATAAAAAGCAATGAGATAGTAACAAGCCTCTAAATTGCAGTTAGTCTTCAGGGAGAGTAGGAGTGACTGAGGTCAGTCATGGAATCATGTGGCATTAGTGATGTTAGGAACACTCTAGTGTTTAAATTGGATATGTAGCATAGAAAGACCATACTGAATTTCTTATCCTATACACAATGTTTACAGATAGTATTACCATATATGCCAGAACAAATTTGGGGGATTTATATATTCTGCAGGTTCAATACTTGTGCAATAAACTTCTTTCCATATGTGAAACAAAGCAATTATTTTGGTAATGAGATTTTACATTATCATGCTCATGAATTATTCTAAGAAATCCATGCTGTTTCATGGGTGGTTTTTATTGTTTAGTTTGTCCTTTTTTAGAGATTTTATTTTGGCATATGTTATTGAGACTGGATCTCCCTTCTAGTCCTGGCTGGGTTGTAACTAGAAATCTATCTTCAACAGCCTACAGAGTACTTAGATTATAGGTGGGCACTAATACATCTAGCAAGCATAGGTTGTTCTAAAAATCCAGACAAATTGGAAAAGAAACATGAAAGAAATGCTCATACAGCATAAGAAGTAGTGTGGTTGATTGATGTGCTCCCAGGGGCTACATTTTTTTTTCTTAGATGAAGACCTCATGGCAATTTCCATCCTACTATGTAGTCATCTCTTAATGAAATAACATTCTCCAATAATATGTCTTTAGTATTTAGGATGAATCATTGGATTGCACATTTATCAAATTCCTCACATTTCAACAGCTATATGTAGAAAATAATTTGTAAAGTTTTGGTGAAAATAGAACACCTATACATACACAGGCAGGAAAAGAGGGAGGCAGAAATAGAAATGGATAGATAGATAGATGATAGATAGATAGATAGATAGATAGATAGATAGATAGATAGATAGATAGATAATTAGATAGAGTCCCATTCTGCATATCTTAGTAGCAAGAATAGTTGCTAGGTAGATGACTGGCCCTTGTCATTTTTACAGACAGATTATCAGAGCATGCACAGGCCTTGATGTCTGTGAGCAATATGTTTGTCTTTTCCCTTTAAAGAGTAAGATAAACACGGTGGCTTATACTTGATGTTCCAGCACATGGAGAATGAGGCAGGATGATCCTCTGTTAGTTCGTGACCAATTTGAGCTACAGCCTGAGACTCAAAAATCAAAACAATAACAAATTTAACAAAAATATATGAGGGTAGAGCAGGCACTGTACTTCATCAAATCTTTGCCAACAGGTGGTTCTCTGTCTGAGGTATTTAAGTCAGTGATGTGCATGTGACAAGGTTTCCAGTATTAAAGTCTAACACTTAGAAAAAAAAGAAGGAAGGAAGGTAGGAAGAAAAAAATAAAAGACAGACATTCCTGCTTGTTGATATTCCTCACAAAGACAATTATCTATTGCAGTTCTGTTGAGATCTCAGATGGCCCAGAACGACACTATTTTATTGATGATGTTCTGTAAAAAGGATATACATTGATTTGTGCTAGTTCAGTAAAAATAAAGTTTGCATAGTTTCCAGAGTTATGTGCTTTTTCCCAAACAAATGTAAACTGTCACCCCTCTTTTCTCCCTGGATCCATTTTCTTTTCCTCTTGTGAGTCTGTGGATAAGTCTTGCTACACTTAATAAGAAGGGTATGTTAATGAAGGCCATGCACAGACACTTGCCTATGATTATATCTGGTTTTTCACAAAAGGAAGAACAATTCATAAAGGATTTAGCAATCTGAGACTTTCCAGGCAAGAATATATTTTGAATATTTATCTTTTGTTCACTCCATTTCCTTCTGCATTATAATTTTCCCTAAGCTACAACTAGCTTTTTTCTTGCACAAAGTCTAATTTTGTTTGCCTAGAAGAGAAAAATATTATGAAAAATAAAAATATTTGCCTTCTCTACACTTCTTAATTCAGAGTAGGGGCATGGAGCTGCTTAAGGCAGTCTTACCCCAGCCCTGTTGATTGTATGTTTCCCCATGCAAACCTCACCTGAATGTGAATTCACATTTCAGCAAATGTGAGAAGACTGGATCTAGTCTGGACAAGCCAAATGTGTTTTAAGTCATTTCAGATGAAGTACCCAATCGCAAACTAACACTGACATGGTAAACAGTAACTTTTCAAGAAAATGAAAGTCAAGAAAGACTTTCTTTAAAGTCCTCCTTTGAAACTTAAAAAGAAATTTTACATAAGTTAGATGTATTCCATGAGGGGACTCTGTCCATCCTGTGGGCTTGGAGTACTACAGACAATGCACAAGTATTAAGTGAAGGAAAAGAGAATGAATAGAGAGAAATACATTATAACAACGAAACAAGAATCAGTCCAACATCAGATGGTAAGGCAGCAGCATGGGATTCAAGGAAAGAGTGAAGGGCTGTTTTCAGAGAATTTTAAGACTGAGGACACACAATTTGATGTTCAGATAATTATATAAATGTGAAGGTATAATATCTATCTCAATAATAAAATCCATTAAAACTGTCCAATGCTCATACTAGGACCAGCTAATAAAGTATTTAAATGATAAAAGAGGTAAATCTTAGGAAATGTTGAGAGTAATTAATAATAAAGGCAATATTATATTTTGTTAATTCTTGATGTGGGATTCCCCTCTGTATACTGTGAATACCATTGGTGAATAAAGAAACTACGTTGGCCTTTGGATAGGGCAAAACTTAGGTATGTGGGGAAAACTAAACTAAATGCTGGGAGAAAGAAGAGAGAGAAGGAGAAGCCATGTAGCCCCACAGGGGACAGACACCACGTGTTGATGCACAGATTAATGGAGATGGGTTAAATTAAGATATAAGAGTTAGCACATAAGGAGCTAGAGCTAATGTGCCAAACAGTGATTTAAAGAATACAATTTCTGTGTGATTATTTTGGGGCTGGGCAGCCAGGAACTAACAAGTGGCATCCTTCAACAAATTCTTGTTTTTAAAAATTCTGGAAACAAATGAAAAATACAAACCTACATAACTAAAATGAAATTCTGGAATGTTAATATCAATATTATTTTTGAGAAGAATTCAAAGAAAGCAATGTATAACAAAAATATTATTTTAAAAACAATGAGAAAATAAAATAGAAGATAATTACCCAAAATAGAGTGAAGAAGATTGTAGTCAGATGTTTCTTTCCTGCCCAGTCCCACAGTGGTTCAGTCTGAAAGAAACACACAGAGGCTTATATTAATTATAAACTGTTTAGCCTATTAGCTCGGCCTATTTTTAAATAGCTATTTCAACTTAAATTATTCCTTAATGATACCTTTTCTCAGTGAGGCATTCTCAGCTTGCTTCCTCTCTCTCTGGCTGATGACTGCATCTCTGCCTGTCCTCTTCCCAGAATTCTCATAGTCTGGTCACCCTGCCTACACTTCCTGCCTGGGTACTGGCCAATAATCATTTTATTAAGCCAAACTAATGACAAATGTTTACAGTATATAAAAACATTATCCCACAGCAGTTCCCCTTTTTCTCTTTTTAGAACAAGACCCTGATTCTAACCTCCTTTGTTTAGCTTTATTCCTGACCATTATCTATAACAACTTGTAACTAACATACTAACATACTAAACAAATATCCATAATCTGGTTTTTTGGGGGGGAGAATATGAGTATAGTTTTCTAGACAATTTCCTGATGATTCGGGGCACTGGTAATCTTAGAAGGACCCAAAGAATTAGGATAATGGTCAAGTCCTGACTGGAGTATTCTGTAAGGATGGATCATCTCAACCAATGGTCTTGAAGCTGTTCGGGATGTAGAACTCAGAGGAAGCTGCCACAGAGGTACTCTAAAACATTGGATAATCTGGGCCATCCACTCTTATCAGAGATTTTTCAGGAGGTCTCCTTTGATCAAACCTTATTTTTCTTAACCCAGAATGAATCCACAGCCTCTTCTCTTCTGTGGAAAAAAAGAGCTGCAAGGTTCTTGCAACCAGCGCTGAGTCGGGAAGTCTCTCTTAAAGGAGCCATACCTCAGCTTACCATCAACAAAGATAATCTAACAGAATAATGGTGATTATCAAGAAGCTGTGCTTGACTCTGTTCTTCTATGTCTAGAATCCTTTCTTTTTTATAAAGCTTTCTCAAGCTTTATGTGGAAATCCTTTCCAAACATTTGTGTGTCATTTGTAGACAGATATTTCTGTCCTGCCCTGTTTCTCAGCTGTTTAGTCCCAAAGAAACACACAGAGATTTATATTAATTATAAACTGTTTGGTCTATTAACTAAGCTTCTTATTAACTAGCTCTTACAACTTAAGTTAGCCCATAATTCTTTTCTGTGTTTAGCCACACAGCGTGATAGCTTTTCTCAGTGATGCAGTCTCATCTTGCTTCCTCTGCATCTGGCTGATGATTGCATCTCTGCCTTTCCTCTTCCCAGAGAAAATTCTTAGTCTGGTTTCCCTGCCTGTGCTTCATGCCTGGCTCTGGTCAATCAATGTTTTTTTTTTTTTTGAATCAATGCTAGTGACAAATCTTTACAGTATACAAAAGTATTATCCCACAGCAGAGGATAATAAATATAGATGCAGGTAAAAACATAGGATTGCCTATAATAAAATATTAACTGAAAGATGATTGAAATAGTTACTCATAATATGGTTATATTTATAAAGCTTAACCTTGATTCAGGAAAATGACTGTAGCACTCAAAGAAAAGAGAGTAAATGTGGAATCCAGAATGATGACTACCCTGGAGATCTGCTGAAAGTCTTAGGTGTCCATTTCTTAGCTATTGGTTTGAGTGATGGGTATGTGTGTTAAAATAATTTAAAATGAGAAAATGGCTTAAAACTTTTTAAAATGATTAATTACTTAAATACTCTTTTCAAATCATTTAAGATAACTTAAGGAAAATACGAGTCAATAATACAGTAATTTTATGGCAATTTAATCTTTACAAATATATATCTGTTGTTTATATAAGACTCTATTTTAGAGATAATGAAAATAAGGACAACTTTTTATTACTATAATCCAGGCCTCACATTCTATAAGTTTATTTTTCTGAATTTGCATAAATTTACATGTGGATCAACCTCAAATTGTCTCTAAACCTGAGATTGCTAGGCAAACCTGAACACTAAGGTGAGGGGAATGCATATTCAAAACAGATGTACTTTCCAGCACACAGCTTCCTTACAATGAAGTGTCTGTTTAATTAATTTCATACAGTTGTATCTGCTTAACTCTCTCCCTCTCTCCAAGCACTCTTGGGACTCTCTGAAATATTGTACAGATGTTCTTACAGAGAATTACATTGCCAAGTGTCATTAACATGAGTCAACTTCAACATTAATTTCATAGTTTAGACATGGAGGCTACAAGTTTCTCAATATTCATATATATTCATAGCTTCATGAAATGCAAGGTCACCTAAACAGTGACTTCTTACTCTAGAATCCACTGGTCTTCTCAGTCTCTACTTCCTTAAATGAATAGATTGTCCTAAACTAAATGACCTTCTTCCACTGACCACACCGACTCCATTTCCTAAGTCTGTTGTGCAAGATAAGATAGAAAAGAATGCATTCTGGGTAGAAGACTGGTGTAGAAAATAAGATGCAGAAGTCTAGTGTCTCATGCACAGAAGAGGTTGAGGTCTTCTGTATGGCAGTGGAAGTGGAGTGTGAGTGCTGGCTGCAATTTCAGCAGAAGCCACCAGCAAATGGCTGTGAGCGGATGCTAAGTTAACAACCTCTGTGCGAAGCAAGGAACAAATGAAGAAATCTGATGTGAGAACTGGAACCAGAGAACTTGACTATGGACTGAGATTGAGAAGCACCAGTCTACGGAATGGAAACATAATTCCATTACTACTGTCTCTTTTCTGCAAATTCCTAGGTGCTCATTGTTTTTGGAAATACACAAAAAGTGTGAAAAATAAAGACAGTATTGATTTAGTGATACCAGGGCACTAGCATAGCCTGAATGATTCATTAGATGCTTCTTATAATCCAGTGGGCAGAGCTTATTCTTTGCTCTATTTTACAGATTTGGAAATTAAGGCATAGAAGCCACAAAATGTGGCAAATATTTTATAGCAATTTGAAGAGTCGTGCTGATGCTATTTAAAAGCAAAGCATGTACTATGAACTTCTAGGTTTTGCTGCGTCCTCTGACGTGTGCCACATGCTTTACAGGGCTAAGGGACACTACCATTTTAGATGGAATTAAATATTAAAAGCTGTAGATAACATGTAAATGAATGCCTGTGAGATTCAAGTACGTGCTGTAATTATTGCTTACATGCAAATAGGAAATATGAAGTATACCTCATTAGTGTTCAGCTCATTCTGTCTATGGGTATTATTTCTGTCCTTAATATAAATGAGTATATATTAATAGCCCACATTGTGTTGTAGTTGTTTAGCTAATCTCATTTAATGATCATAATTATCAATGCAATTCTTTTGCAAAGACATATTTAATAAATGTTTCCCATGAAAGCTTCCATTCCAATCCTCAAAATTAAAATTTAGATGTCTGAGGTATTCTGATAATGTTTCTACAATTTGAGTATAACTGTTGATGAATTTAGTATATTGAAATAGCTGAATAATCAGAAGACTATGAATTAGGAAATGGAATCTCACTGATTCTCAAAATAAATTTTAAGGTTTGTAATCATTTGAGTCTCAGTTCCCTTATCTATGAAATGGGGATCACTCAAATGAGTTGAGAAACTTATCCATGTTTTTTCTATTAAGACTATGACTGCTGTGATCTACCTAGGTCTCTCTGAATCTAGAGACTTCCTTCATTATACTGTAATGCTCCCAGTCTGATGTAGTGGTATGATTATATATTAAAATGTAGTTGTATTAAGAGAAAAACAAGATGTTAAAAAGACAAAGATTTCTGGGGACAATAGGTAACTATTTTGGTAAAGGATTGCAGGTGGCTTTTGTAATACATATTCACATACCATTTCCTGTATGACCATCTGACATCACTGTGAGGCAGACATAGCCTCTGTCTTCTGTGAGCAGTCCATGCTATACACCGTTATCAATATTCCAAAAACATCACTTTGCTTGTGTGATTGCCTTTTAACAAAATTTCAACTTTTAATACATTTTTAAAAGATCTTTTAGCTTCCTCTTGACTACAAAATCTCCTGGAAAATATTATAATAGGTTTGTCATGGAATGCTGTCCAAGATATGTCTTTTCTCATCTTTCCAGACATATCTCTTCTTCACAGCCTCACTTCTGCCATTTCTTTTTATCCAATTTGACTATTTTTTTATTCTCTACTCACTCACATTGACACTTCTCCATTCTTAGCACACTTTAGTGTCCGTTTCTCAGTGTGTTCTCATTGAAGTGGTTTTCTCAAGACCCTTTTCTACAGGAAGCTTTCCTCCTTAAATCATCTTAGACATCAAAGAATGCACTGAAAGCATTGGGTCCAAAAACTTAATGCATGAATTTTGTATCTCAGAAATATCCCATTAGTCATCATTCAATTTATTACTGTACTGATGGAGAACCTGGTACCAAGAAAAGTCACAGACAATGTTGGATTTCTGTACTATCATCCTCTGCCATCTACTAGACAATTTTCCTATTCTTAAATTGCTTGGTGAATAATGAATGAATAAGTGAGTGTTTGGTAGATGGGTGAATGAATTGGCTATCTCTTAAAACAAGGGTTGCCATAGTCAGATTGTAAGTCCAGTCTCTCTGTAGGTTGTAGGGACTGTCTACTGCTACTGTACTGTTGTAGCAGGAGACCAGAGAAAATACCTAACCAGAGCACGTGGCCTGGAGTTGCCTAACCCTGTCATAAAGAACAAGTAACCCTGGAAAACTGCAGCCACCCTGAGGCAGATTTTAAACAGTATTCTTCCTCAGATCATGTCAAAATTCCACATAAAACACTACTACACTTACTCATATGTTCCAGTACAAATTCATGCCTTCTCCAGTCATGTTCAAGTCCTTCTGCTATCGTTCATATTATTGTGAACTTTATTAAGTTATTTTTATAGATGAACTTTGCTCCATTTGTTTGGAGATGTTGAAAATTTGGTACCCTAAGCAAAATATGATGTTTTTGTCTTCCTAAGACAACTATAAATACAGCAGCATTGTTTTCTGTCTTTCTCTGGTGCCTCCCTGTAGGTAGACTAATAAAGTTGTGTCCCACGTGTGAAGCACATCATATTCCCTGCTGTTGCTCAGTCATCCTTCAGTTGTGTACTTTGGTTGTAAATTGTATATACTGTTGTTTGAAGATACAGAGTCAGCCGTCTTGAGATTTCACTGGTGACTCGAGTCAAGGAAACGTGTCTTCTAGAAACAGAGCAGCCTTCAGTCTTCATTCACCGCATGACTCTACTTCCCCAGTACATTAGACAAAAATGATTTCTGAGTAGTTAACTGGGGTAACATTTTCCAGTTCTGTCACTGGGACCCCATCAATCAATACTAAACAAACAGCCATGCTTTCACTTTGTTGTGGTTGTTTCCACTACAACCCACACTAAATGCTACCTCTCATCCAATCACCTCTCTTGGTTCTTCAGAGCTCTTCAGAGCTCACCATATAAATGTTTATGTTAGTCCAACTACTCTGCTGCTCATTTGCAAATTTAATAAATCGCAACATATTTTAAAAATAATGTTCTTAAATAACTTTCACTCTGATAATAACTGATATGCATAATCATTTATGTTATAAAAACACTCAGGGGAATATGTGCACATGTGTGCATGTGTACATTTGTGAGTGCTGTGTATGTGTAGGTTTATAGATGTGTATTTGTGCATGTGCATGTAGGTATGTTTATGTACATGTATTTGTATGTGTGGGTGTGTTTTTATGTGTTTGTATATTTGCATATATATATAGGTGTGCTTGTATATATGTGTATGTGCACACACATGTCTATCTGTGGGTTGGTGGGATGGGGTGTGCTTATGAATTCTTTATCTTTTTGTCTGTTTTGTTGGCATGTAACGTGGTGATGCTAAATGTACCATGTTACGATGTACTCTTCTGGGAGTTGTGGGAAAATGTGATTATTACCCTTGCATCTAAGTTACTGTTCACTGCAGAGCATCTTGGTGAACTCAGGTGTACCACATTAACAGTCAAAATAACGTTCCTTTAAGTAGGCCATACATATCTTTGTGCCTTCCCACAGTGGTTTGAAGAAAATGGATCCCAAAGGGATTGGCACTATTAGAAGGTGTGGCTTTGATGCAGTAGGTATGGCCTCATTGGAGGAAGTATGTCACTTTCAGGGTGTGTTTTGAGTATCATATATGCGCAAGCCACACCCAATACCACAGATGCCTTCCTGTTGCTTGCAAGATGTAGAACTCTCAGCTATCTCTCCATCACCACGTCTACCGGCAACCTGCCATATCCCACCATGATGATAATGGACTGAACCTCTGAACTGCAAACCAGCCCCAATTAAATGTTTTTTCCTTTATAAGCAGTGCCATGTTCATGGTGTCTCTTCACAGCAATAAAGATCTTAGCTAGGATACCCCCAACTCAACAATAATGGATGGATATAATATCTGTTTCTGTCTTTCTGAAGTTTATAGGTTTACATGAAGTGAACCTGTTTAACAAACAAATGTTTCTGAAATAAAATTAGAGTCTACTCTGTGCATTGCTTATCAATTATTAGGCAAACAATAGCCTAAAAGTGTTCCTGTAGGTCAGGTACTGTGTTCAATTCAAAACTCACTCAGTGGAGCATGATAAGCCAAGCCTACTTCTTCATGGGAAGTCCTTTATTAGTTCCATGTTTCTGAAGAAGGCTATGTGATATGGCACAGAGTTGGCATGCAGCTTTCATGGGGACGCCATGCCAGTAACCACAATTGCAACCTTTCAAGTGCCTCTTGTATTTGAGAAACCCTCAAAATATTTCCCATTAAAATAATATAAACATTATTTTTTATCCATTAGCTTGAGACAGTAATACCCCAAAAGTAGAAAGCCCTTCCTTGTGTACAATTAATGCTCACTGCACACATCCACTTCTAATACATTTCTTGGGATTTCCTTATGTTGTTTTTCTTAGAGGAATTTAATATGATGTTTCACATGTGTTTTTATGTTTAAGCTCTCCCAAGTCCATGGTAGTACTGGATTCATATGAATGAGCCTTTGATGCCACACACACTTCAATAGAAAAATCATGATAATATTTATCTGGAATTAGAGTTGATGGATAAAATAAAGGAATAGAACTGAAGAACTGAGTGAAGTATCAGTCAGTGCTTAGAAAATCCTAACCACACTTTCTGAAAAAAATGCATTAGAATTAGGTAACCCTTGTGTTCTGATTGTAAAAGCTGCCTCGAGTAATGTTTTACCGAGCTATAAACTGTTCTGACTAAATTTCATGCCTGATAAAATCCTTGCATTTATAGCATAAAATGTAAGACCTTGTCCCATAACTAATCTGTCAAGTTTCTGGAACAGAGAAGTCTTGAATCTTTTTGCACCAGAAAAATTAAGCTGCTAAAAGTCATCCATATGGCTTTTTAAAACAGGCTCGCATAATTAGGAATTTTGGTCATAAGAATCTTCCATTAGTATTGAGATACATTTTATAAGATATATAGTAATACATGCGTACTTACATGTGCGAATTCATGTATACATTATGTTTTAATAAACTATTATAAATCAGTATAGTTATATAATTACTAATTTATCTCAGTAAATGCCTCTTATTTAATAGTCATATATAAATTAGGTTGATCTTCTAACAACATACTTGCCAGTATTACATAGCTTTGAATAATGCCTCTTTATTTACAGTCTTAAGTATATCATCATTGTTTATACCTACTACATAGATAAAATGCATTGCAAACTAGTTTAAGCTTTTCTAAAATGGATATGGGGAGCTATAATGGCAAGGATATGGTCTTTGGAGCCACACACAGCCATGTTCCACTCTTAGATCTATGTCTCCTGAATTCTGTAATCTTGATTTAGATAAATTTCCCTAACAATTTCTGAAGTAGAAATAATATTGCAGGCAGTTTATTGTACTATGCACACAGGATCTATGCACTATGAGGCACCTATGTAGGTGTCTCAAATCAAACAAAGAAGGAGTAGTTCCATGGGAGCTGTCTTTAGGAGGAGAAAAATCTCGGTCACCATTCACTCCCTCTGGCAGAGGGAAAAGCAGTCTGGGAGAAGAAGTTAAAATTGAACATCCATCAGTCACTCCCTGGGGCAGCTGAGGTCATGAGGACTGGTCTCAAGAAAAAGCACAATGACAGCCTGCAGCATCTACAGCTTTGTATCTGTTGGTAGTATGTGACAATAACTTATACCAAATCCTAGAAAGCCACCTTTTCTGAAGCCCATCTTTCCTGAGGCCACCATAATGAGTAAGAGTATCTTTTTCTTATCTCTTTTGAATTCTTATTTTTCTCACATTGAGAGTAGAATTTTTTTCTTTTCTCTTTTGAATTCTTACTTTTCTCATATTGAGAATTGATATTTTTATACACAATATATTCTGGTGACATCTCTTCTTCCCAAGATCCCCTGAGGTTCTCCTGACCACACCTCCATGTGCAGCCACATCCTTGTCTCCCCTTAGAAAACAAAGAGGAATCTCCTGAATAATAATAGAATAAGATAAAACAAAAACAAATCTGAATAAGACAAAAGAAAGAGAAGAGAAGGAGCCAGGAAAAAGCACAAGAAATATATACAGAAACAAAGAGAGCTACACATCGGCACGTCCAGGATTCCCATAAAAATCACAAAACTGGAAGCAATACTATATATGCAAATGACCTGTAAGGATAAAACAACAACAGCAGTAGCAACAACAACAAAAAAATGCCCTGGTAAACATTATGAGACAAAGAGCCTTCAAAGATACCATTGAGTTCATTTTGTGATGGACATCTACTGCTCTATGGTGAAACTCACTTGGATAAAACTAATTTTTCCTTTGCAAGTAGTCATCTCTTGAAGATAGGTATGCGTTAGGGAAGTGGGGTGTGTTTGCTTCTCTTCTTAGAACTGGGATCCCATCTTGTGCCTACTCATGAGGAAGATTACTAGGAAGCAGTCCCTATCTCTGGGATTATCTCAAGACTGCAGCTGATTCTTGTCATTGTCTTACCATCTTTCCTCTACCGTCCATGCTAGAATTCATTGTGTTTAGCCAGCATCTCCATTGACTGCGGTGGTTCACCTTGTGAAGTGACACCAGCCAAAAGTCTGAAACCCTTCTCACTATTACATACAACCGGCTACTGTATTTTACTATAGCTTATTAAAAATAAGCTGGGAAAGTTTAAGAAACACATGTGGCTTACCTCAATGCCAGGCATCTCCTGTACTCTCTACGGCTATAACCCCATTTTTGCCCTTGATGGTTTAGCAGCTTCTGCCTCTATTCCCAGTGGTTTGCCATGGGTATCCAAATAGTTACTATTGTTCTTTGAAATCTACAATAACTTATGATTAATGAACCTCCTATTCTGTCCCCACATGGAAGCAATTCCCCTTTGCAAACAAGGGTAGTTTCAGGCACAGAGCCCAGTTTGTAGGAATGAAAAACAATTTCCTTGCTTAGCCAACAGAAATAATGGTATATTGACTACCCAGATTTCTCTGCCTATGTTCCCAGATCCACATAGACTATCCTTTAAAGTTTTTTTTTGGGGGGGGGAGAATCATTGATTCTAAGTATTTAAATACATCCTTATGGTAGTGTCTCACAATTGTGAGACACTTCATTTGTACCATTGTTTGAGAGGTGTAGTGATTGAACGTAGGGTCGCTCACATATAGGCAAGTGCTTCAACATGTAGTTATACTTTCAACCTCAATTATATTTTTAGAAAACTGTCCTGTTACTTAATCGGGGTAGCATCTCCTGGTTCGTGCCATATGTACTGAGCTGAGTACATAAAAGGATTATCTAGCCTCAGTTCACCTCAAAAATTCCATTTGCCTTCAGTGCCAATATGTGCCTTTGTGTATTGATGTCATAAACATGAGAACTATAGTTCTAAACAATGCTGAATGCTAGCCAGGCATAGTGACACATACCAGCCATCACCTCTCCCCAGAGGACAATACTGGGGGATTGGTACTTCAAGGCCAACCTTGGCTAAAACAGGAAGTTCAGGACCTATCTAAAAACAGGCTCACCAACCATCTTAGGGAATTAGTTTTGGGTCTAGACAAATGTAGTTATTTTTCTTTCTCAGTTGAAAGTAATTGAAGTACTAATAAGACAAATGGTTGGTTGGTTGTTCTGAAGGATCTTGCTAAAATTGAGGATCAATACTGCTTCCTGTGACTGTTAAATTGGATCGCTCATCTACTTTCTCATGTGTGAGAAATTGGGGCAAATCATTAAATGGTCCTCATGGAACAGATGAGAGCTACTGAGGATGGAGGAGATGTCTTAAAAGGATAAAAATAAATGATGTGGGAAACAGATGGGACTTGTTGAAAAGATAGTTGAAATATAATAAAGCTGAAAAATGAGTAGATCTTGGACGTTCTAAGATTGTGCATGATGTAAGACAGTAACAAGAGTGAATTCTGAAAACACACTAATTTATGTATTCCAGTCTTCTTTATTTTATTTCTTATTTTGTGTTCCTTTTGTTTCTTAGTTCCCTTTTAATTTTACTCTAGGTTGTTGTTGTTTGGTTTTATTTTTTAATTAAATCGACTCAATGTGCCAAGCTATAAAAGAACACATGATAACTTGGCAAATTTAAGCAAATGAAGTTGATGAACTTAATTTATTGAATTAAAACAAATATCACTTGTATTGCAGTTGTGAGATTTAAACTGTCCATAAAGGATTTGTGCATAGAAGGTGTGATCTGTGCTGATTAATAAAAAGGCTGTGATTTGCATTCTTCTTGCTGTCAAAACCACATGCTGCCTGTCCTGCTGAGTGAGGCTCATGTTAACTGGCCTTGAACCTTATGATTGGTAGCTTCATTGAAGAGTTATAATCTGAATATTTAGTTGTCTGTGCTTCTAATGTGAATAATTTAAAAATTTATTTCTTTTTACCAAAATGTGTGTGCATTCTATAAACATTTCCTGCACTAATATTTTTAATATGAGAATGAAATTCACTTCTATATCTATTAAGATAAGCTTAAGTATTGACATCTATTCCACAAAATTATTTGTATGCAAAATAAGTTATTACACATATATAAAAACTAATTTTGGACAGTAGTAAGGTGATGTTATGTGTATTAATGTGTCAGACACACTGTAAGCCTTCAGATCATGGTGTTGAAAAAAAGGCTCAAGTCTTTTATTTATAAAGTCAGAATTCTACTTACTTCATAAGATGGTTGTGTGAGTTAAATAAGAAATCTATGGTCGGGCAGTGGTGGCGCATGCCTTTAATCCCAGCACTCGGGAGGCAGAGGCAGGTGGATCTCTGGGAGTTCGAGGCCAGCCTGGTCTACAAGAGCTAGTTTCGGGACAGGCACCAAAGCTACAGAGAAACCCTGTCTCGAAAAACCAAAAAAAAAAAAAAAAAAAAAGGAAAAGAAAAGAGACCTATGTAATTTAGATATTTCCCTATGAAATGCATGTGTGCTGTGTGTGTGACACATGTGAACCTGGTAGTGACACGTTACAAATATTAGCATCTCTTCTTGGCCTAAAGACATGTCTGAGATCCCAAAAGGGTGTTTGATTTCAGTGTTTTTCCCTCACTTCCTGTTGCTCAAAGAGAACAACAACTTGAAAACATTAGTTCGGGAAATGCTGCATTATCTTAATTACAATTTCCCTGAGAAACGTGGCTTGCAGTTTGAATATTCAGCATCATAATTATAATTTCCATAAGGAATGTAGAACAGTTATTACAAACAACACAATAATCACTTGGTCCATAGGGGAGACCATACTACTAGTGGAGTGAAGAGGAAGATGGGAAGTCTGTGGTTCTGATCAGCATTCAACAGAGTTTATTGCAATGTCCTTCAAAAATAATATTTCCCTGATTTATGGAAAAAATGTATCATGATGACATACCTACATGAATTGACTAAGCATTGTCTGTATAATTTTCCTTTTTATAAAGTTTTGTTTTGTCATTTTTGTTAACCATTCCCATAATTGCTATGCCACTAAGACATTATACAGAAGCAAACTACCAAAATAGTAAAGGCCCATCATTAGAATAGAAAGTTTTACCAGTGGTTTTTTTCTCCACAACTAAATGTTTGTTTTCATGCTAAGTAAAATGGAGAAACTTTACTAAATTATTTTAAAGATGGCCTTTTTTTAGGATGTCTATGGCTTCCATTGTCTCTAACTTTAATATTTTTCTTTCCTTTTTCATTTTCTAGATGAAGTCAAAGAAGCAAAATGCAGCATTCAAGGTTGGTACTTTCCATAATGTCTGAGCACATGTCATTATAAAACAAAGTATAAAAGTAGCAAAGCCAAATACCTTCATCTCTTCATGGATAACAGAGGATACTATGTTTTTATTTTCCCCACACTGTATAGAAATTACAACATAAATTTTAACAAAGCATAGCACTATAATTGAATATATTAGCTGAATAAAAATTTGACAATATTGTATCGATAGAAATATTCAATATTTTCCATTTGCTTGGTTGTATTTATTTGTCCATCTTTTATATGTATTTATCAATGATATTCATTGAATGCACAGTGCACACAGGACTACATCACTGTAATTCCTTCCATCCAAACTTTATTGGTCCTCCCTTTTCTAACATTGCCTAATAACTCAATAAGAACCCTTACCTACTATAATGGATCCTTGATTTTGTTATAGCTGGCAGGTAAGTATGATGTCTTCAACATTGTTTATCTGTGTTCATATGTCTACTCTCAAATAATTTTAACTCCTTTGCATGATAATAACTATTTTATTTAAATTAATGAAGTATTTTATACATATTTAATATCCATCTATGGCTTATTTTTGGCTATTGTGTATTTGTGCTTGTATATCAGGATAAATTACTAATTGACAATACAAACTATATTTCCATAAAATTCTAATATGTACAAACATAACATAAATATTTATTTATATGTAAGTATAGTACCAGTAGATTGCACAATCTCTATGGGAGTCAGACACTAAAAACTGTCTGTTAAGCAAAGGTGAGTAGAGACTAATACTAGAGTAGTTATAGGCTAATTTTAAATGGAGAGATATAGTGCTATTTTAATTAAGAAATTTTGCTATCACTTTATTTGACTAAACATTAAAGCATTTATAGATCTCATTACTACTTACTCCTTCACACATAACATCTTGTAGCATTTAGTAGAAATCTTGCCATCAGAGGTGTGTTCACTAAGAACTGTCAGAATTAAGAAGGGACTTCCCTATCAATCTGTTAATTCAATTTAATTTGATAAAAAAATCATCTCAATCACCTCGGTCATCAATATATCTAACTGCAGTACTGCAAGGCAGTAGAGAGTTGGGATCTCAGACAGTGTGCTTGGATTTGAAGTCTATTTGCTGATGTACTATTTATCGGTCTTTGAACAGTTTAACACCTGCAATCCCTGATTTGCTCAGTTGAGAAATGAAAAGAATAAAAGGTTCACATAAATTAAGAGAGATAATATATTTACAGGTCATTTCATTAGGTCATAAAAACGCAGGAGTGACAGTCACTACTCATCACATTGCTGTATTACATTTTCCATTCACACTGTACTGCAAGCAAGCAGCAACTTCACTGTTTAAAGGAAACTTCTCTCCTGGCCCCACTTTATCTTCTTTCACCTCCAGAGATGCATTCCTTATGTGATAATATATTTCTTCCATGTGAAAATAGACATAACTCGGGACTGTCCATCCATTCGTGATATCTTATTATGGATGCTGCATGTGTGTTGCTTTCTTGACAGAAAACTTTGGTAACTGTGACTATAGTGGACGAAATAAATAAAAGTTTTGTTTTTGCTAAAGAAAGAAAAGGTAACAGCAAGGTGTAGGAAAAACAGAAGGAAAGAAACTTGGTGCCAGGTTTTCAGTCTCTGAAATCAGCATGGCTGGGCCTGTGTGTGGTGACATCCCTCTTTCTTGATACTGTGAGAACTAAGAAGCAAGGAGACTGCAGATTGGTAGAATGCAGATGAACGCTAATAGATATTGAGAATCATTCTTCTCTAGCTAAGAAAGCATGAAGGAATAATAAGTCTGAGGACATAAGAAGAGAGGAAATATTAAGGAATAAAAATAAGTACCTATTCCTCTTTGTGAGGTATATAGGCATCTGTGTATGTCTTGTTTTCATGTATACCAGCATAGGCTAGGAAAGCAATACTCTCAAATATTTATATATAGATATAGATAGATATAGATATATAGATATGTAGATATGTAGATATGTAGATATATAGATATATAGATGATATATAGATGATATATAGATATATAGATAGATATTGTTATTGGCTCTCTTCTCATAGGAAGTGTCACGCTCTTCTTCTCAAAGGAAACTATTGATTTTTGCGCATAAAATTTACCTAAACTCTCTTGATTTAAGTCTGTATTTGTCTTCAAGAGGCACAATCTAGGCCCCCAGAAGCTAATTATGAGTTTCTTAATTATAGAACAGACAATGGATAAATATGACAGCTATCATATAGCATAACAACCTACTTACAATGGAGTATCCAGACCAGAAAGTAAACAAGAGAAGGCATTAGGGGATGAAAATCTTCTCAAACTCCAGACTCCATGCCAACTGCTTGCCTGAAATTGTCTCCATTCGGAAGCATCTCTTGAGCCATTGTTTTTCTCTTTTCTGACTTTGACTTATCTGATGGTAGAGTTGATGGCTGTCATTTTTCTCTATTTTTACTACATGCGAATAAATGTTGGATAGTTTCATTATGGCCCTAAACCTGGTCAAGAACACTGAACATCTCTGTCTTTATCCTACTCAATTTTATTAATTCACTGTAGATGGTCAGTGGCACCAGGGTTGGTGCAGGAATCTCTGAAGGTGATCAGAAAGCAACCAAAGAAAACTAAATTTGCCTTTTTGTTTTACACATCTATATTTTAGGATTTATGTGAGGAAGAGGGAGTCCAAATGAATTACATCAAAATGTTGATTTGGGGCTGCTGTGTAGCTCAGTGATACTGCAGTTGGCTTGCCAAACAAAACCATGATTTGACATATAACATCAATTACATGGCATCTAAACTATTGGGCATCTGCTGAGAAAAGAAAATACCCATTGAAAGCATGTATGTTTGGGAGATAACCATATGGCTCAAAGGATGAACACCAAATGAATGGGCATGTTTTTAAAATGCAGAAAAAATGTTTAAAAATAGGGAAACTAATTTTCTTTTATTATAAATCATTAATTTTTAGACATAAAATTTACCTCAACTATCTTAATTTGAATCTGTCTTTGTCTTCACGTAACAAAATCTAGACCCACAAAATCTAAATTTAATTTCCTTGGGTCTTTCCTGCATTTTTAAAAGAGGATGTGGCTCTTCTTTCCATGATAAAATGTTTAAAATTTTCACACTGACAGGATTGTGTTCAGATTTGAACATCATGAATTTAGAAGACTATAAATAATCTCTTTTTTTCTACAAAATATACAGAACATCATTCAAGGAAGCACCAATTATATATGACTATGAATTAAAGAGAACTTTAATATTGACTTGAAGACTTCAAAAAGATTGTCGAATTGATAACTCAAAGCAAGTTCTTCATAAATCTCTTTTATAACCTTTCAAATTTTTCACACTGGAAATGTTTTGAATCTTCATCCAAACATAAATGTTTCTTAATCCTTAGTTGTTGCCACTTGTCTTCTCTCTACTTTTTAGAACAGATTATATAGTTGAACCTTGTCTCTTTGCCTAAACCTTTCCTTTTTTTCTCTCCATCCTCTCTGACTTTATCTTGTCATATATCTCTGGTTTATCTGTAAGAAAAGGAGAGAAAAGCAGATTGTGGGAATGCTACATATATGTGAAGGTAAAATCATCTCTCAGTTATGTAGTTATGTGGATTTTGTAACAGAAATAAGAATGATGATAGCCTTAGGACCATGCTATTGTTGGAGGAGCTACCTAGAGGCTACAAGAATAAAAGATAGGGTGATGAATTCACTTACAGTTAACACAGCCTCTGTCTCCACTTCCTCTAAAACTTAAATAAAATTAGAATTAGGAATTGAGTAGCCATATACTCCCAGAGTACAGGAACTGGGTGAAATTAGACCTAACATCACACGATAACTTAAAAATGGAAAATGGATACAGAAGGGTCACTTATCCCCACAGAGTAGATAGTTGCAGCAGAAACATGCCTAAAAACAGTAAGTATTTGAATTGCTGAACCTTTAAATAGCTTGGGAATCAGACATATTGAAGGCAAGGTTTGTAAAAGTAGCTGACCACTGATAATAGAAGCTGAAAGTCTATAAATGGAGCAATTAGACCCCCACATCTTCATTCTCACACAGCAAATCCGATTCAAAGCCCTTTGCCAATTTCTCTGAGACTTGTGAGATAAAAGACTAGTATTGCATTCAGCATGTCTTGATCCTGGTAACTTGATTTGACAGAAGAAATGACAGAAATGCATATGGGCACATGTATAGAAAAGCTGAGGCCAGATGAGCCGTATTTGCCCTGATGGAGCGACACCAGATGCAGAGCAACCTAGAACTTCAGCAAATTTATAATGCATGACATGAGAGGGAGGGCTTAGCCAGTCTTTGTGGAAGGTGTCTGTATTGCATACTCAAAGATTCACCAGTTACCTGAGCTGAACTGAAGAAAGCTTTGAGAATGTCTGTGAGTCTGAGGAACTGGTCTCTTGTAATAATACTCATTCAGTCAGGACATCATGTGATCCTACACTTTGACTCAGGGCTTCTTTGACTCCCACAGACTATGAATGAATGAGTCCAGTATTGTTATTAAAAAATTAGGTCTTAACATACTTCTTCAACTTGGCTTCCAGAATCCGAATTAGGAAAATGGAAGACTCTTCTTCTGGAGACTCTGAACCCGGAAGAAAAGTAAATGCAGACACAGGCACACTTACAGAGAGACAGACAAACAGACACAGACACAGAAACACAGACAGACACAGAAACTCGTACACACAGAGAGAGATGCTCAGACACAGACACATTCATTTCGTCCAGTAAATTACATCTCGGTGTGCTTGTTTTGCTTTGATTTGTTTTGTTTGTGAGCTGTAGTGGATTTATTAATTGGTAGATCTCACTCATGGACCAGTAGCTTTTTGGGTCTTCTAAATCACAAGAAGGGAACTATTTCCACGAAAGAGGGAAAACAATGTAAAGAGAAAAAAGCAACCTGGGAAGAAAGAATTAGAAAAAAATGTAATGCCCTCAAATTAGGAGGCATCTTATTCTCCAAAATAAAATAAGATACTATAAAGAAAACAAAGAAAAAGTTTAAAGCTCTCAAAATTAAAATATAAAATATGTAAATAATATGAAAATGGTATATCTTGGAAGTGTATGTAGGCAGACCACCCGGAGGGTGGAGAAGAATGAGACAATGATTAAGAAAGAACAGGGATCCCTGCCCTGTGGGAAGTCCAAGGTCCACCCACCTCCATCCAGGTCTAGTAAGGTGATCAGCCAAACTGCCTAGGCTCCCACAAAGCCAATAGGTGCAGTTTGGGCTGACGAGGGAGGGGGACTTGATTGGGGGGGTGGGAAAGGGGAGGTGGAGGTGGGGAAGAGACAGAAATCTTTAATAAAAAAAAATAATAAAAAAAAAGAAAGAACAGGGAAATCTTCAGCAAAGACAATGATCCTGAATCATCCGCACTGCAGTCAGATCAGTTGAGCAGGTGAGGAGAGGGCAATGATAACTAGTAATAACTACAAACTGACTTCTAGAATCTAGATAGAATTTCCAGGCTTGAAGGGCCAGTGTTCTCCACCAACAAATGAGGACAATGTGTCATCATAAAACTTCAGAACAAAATAGACAGAGAATGTCCTCTATGCAGCTGGAGATAGAAGAAAGAGAAAGGAGGGTGCCAGATACACTGTGATTCCTCAGCATCAGTTATGGAGGTGACAATTCAATGCTCTGAAAACATGGCACGTTCCACCAAGAGAGACAAGGAAATACTACCCAGGAAATGTCTTCCAATATCCCAGTATATATAGAAGCACAGAACATCCCTGCTTGCCAGAGAAATATGTTCCCCGCTACCAGTGTGTTTTCCAGAACAGCCCATGCAAAGTACTGACTGAGGTAGATGCTCTGGGAGGCGAGTAGCACACCTAAACACAGCAGCAGCAGACCACAGACCTTGAGCCGTGCATGCCTACAGACTAAGATGAAATTTTCAATTCTGTGGGAGAATTCAGGCTAGGAGTTTGGTAGAGTCACGGATCTCATGCAGGCTATGAATCAAGGCAATTATTGATGCTATGGAAGACAAAAAATGGAAATATATTATGAAGCATCACACTGGTTAGCTCGAAATATTCCTAGAGTCATGGTACAGTGAAAATGATTAAATTTAACTAAAGTTATAATAACCATTCCTTTTTGTGTGGTTGTATAATTGAGGTAGCTGAATTTCACTTTCAGTTTTATAAATTGATAATAGTGATGATTTGTTCCTGCAATTTAAAGAACGTTATCAAAATAAACAACTGCAGGGGAGAGAGAGGAGAGTGACAGCTAATCGCTATAACAAAATATCAGACAATTATTATAATGGAGAAAAGAGGTTTCTTTCACTGAGCATCCTGGAAGTTTAATGGCTGAGGGCAGGGATCTTGGTTTGCCTTGGCCTCTGCTGAGGGAAGCAGGTGACAGCATGTCGGGGCAGGAGTACACACATGTGTGGAGCAGTCTACACCTTAGAACAAAAAATAAGAAGCTGGTTTCCTACAGACCCTTAGAATGAACATCACTGTCAGCGCCCAGAGTAGCTCTCAGTGGTCCTCATCTACCAGAAATTCTGTCATATCCCAACAGTGCTGCAATGTTGACCAATCTTGCATCACTGTGAACCTTTGTGGGAAAGATGCTCACACTTCATTTATGCTTTGGCAAAGGGGATGTGGAAGCTATTATTATGTATTGTTGCTACTTTATTATTACTGTTATTTTGACATTATCTGACTTTTTAAATGATAAATTCATAATATCTTAATGAAAAGATCAGCCAGATTTAAGTGCATTTAATATAAAATTATAACTTTCCTGCTGCCTTTCCCATTTCCCATAGGAAAATTACTTCTTTTACTGTTGTTTTGTTGGTTCATGTGTGTATTTGCTGGATTTTCTTTTCCTTATAAGGAAGCAAATGCAGGTGAATGATACCAAATATCTTACACAAAGCAGCAAATCCTCCACATTGATTTTCATTTCCCTCTTAAAGACGCTAGGAAATACGCTAGCAGTTTAAATATCTGAAAATGTCTTGTTGAAAAGAAGTGCAATTTGGACTGGGGATCCAAATGATAAATACAAGAAGGCAAAGGTTCAAGGAGTCATCTCTAGCACCATCGAAAGAAAAAGAAGGCTGTCCAAGGGCACAGGGGACTAGTGAATGCTCCTCCACAGAGTCCCTGGAGCACAAGCAGAAGGCCACAGATCAAGGAAAAATGTGGAGGTGATGTGGACACAGTTGGAAATGCAAGCATTGTGTCATATCCTCTGGGACAAACGCTGTGTTTAAAAGGCAAGATGTATACATGAGTATGGAAACTGTAAGCACTAAAGAAAGTGGGGAAAGGAGAATTAGAGAATCTGAACCAAACCCAGCCCTACATTTAACACGCTGGTATAGGGAAACAAGAGCACTGAGAATAAAGGGCCGCCCACTCTAAAAGCAGAGTGGGTCTCTGGGGAAGGTACTAGAGGAGAGTTCATTTTACCATAAACATAGGACTTTCCTCGTCTCGCCCATGTGGACCCTCTCTTACACACACTCTCGCCCCATTGTTTTCTTTTTCTCCTTTTAAAAACCCTCTGAACTTGTCTCAAACAGGATCCATTTTGATAGGGGAAACACACACACACACAAAGGACAAGGAAAGAGAAGCTCAGGTGGGAATTTCCTTTGAACCTTGCCAAACCTTGCTGCTTTTGTCCTTAATCTTTAACTCAGAAATGAAAGGAACAGCCACCACACCAGTACAGAGACCAACCCCAAACCACCCCCATTTCCTGTAGCCATGACATCTTCCTGTCTTCTGCTTTGCCTTTATCCCTTTTGTACTGACCTCTTTCTCCTTACCTGCTACCTCCATACACACACACACATACACTCACGCATGCACGCACACGCACACAGCCCAGCCCTTTTTAACTGAATAGAAACATGGTTTCAAGCCCTTACGTGAGGGGATGCAGCAGTTGCCTTTTGCAATTCACAGATAATTTTCCCAGTCTCACTCAAGTGACAGTTCTAACTTGGACCAAGATCTCTTTGCTTTAACCACACTCAATTCCACATTCTCTCTCACTATGCATTCCCTTCCCCATTTTCTGCTTCTTGACACTCACTTAATGAGGCTATTCAGGTTTCTCTCCCCATTCTGGGAAGCCAACTAACACTCCCATGTGCTAGATTCCCAGACTAGAATGCTTTGTATTCCACGACGTCATTTACACTCCTAGCAAAGCACTTCACAGGTTGTAAGATAATTGTGTTGCCGTGAGTTTACCTTTTCTACTTGTTTCTCAGATAAAACTTTCCACTCCTTTTGGTATTGACAGTACATAGCTCTTTGTGGCTTATAGCAGGACCCCAATAGATGCTATCTGAATGAACAAAATACATAAATCAAGGAGAATGTTCATTTTGTTTGCCTTTTCCAGCAAGTATTGCAAGGATTATTCTGTAGACATCTTGCACAGCTGGACAATTAAAACACGTATTCCTTAAGAGGCAAAGAAATAGTCTCCTTTTCTGTTGAAAAAAAAAAGAATTTTTGCTTCAAGAAAAAGCACATTGAAAAGAAATCCGTCGACAGTACGAGACTAAGTTTATATCTTCAGGGACATTCTCTTGTCTTTTTATATTACGGGAGTGAACAAGATTTAAACCAAGAAGTCAGTGTGATGATGTTGCCAGACAGGTAATAAAGAGGAAGATTATAAGGCTGCATCAAACGGCAGGTACCTCAGCAGACACCACATCTTAGACATTAAACACAAAACAAAGCCATACTGTTTCCGGTGACCACCAGAAGTGCTTGGTGTCAGTTTTAGCAGCATGAGGCCACTTTGACTGGGGCATTCATCTTACCTGGCATCACAGTTGGAAAACAACATAGAGAAAAAAAAAAGATAAAGCAAGCATCACTAGGTAGAGCTCAGACCAGACAAAACACCTGAAACAAAACCAGACATTTATAAAAACAGAATGAAAAATCATTTTCTGTCAATTTCTTGCAATACGTCCGTCTCACTCCTAGAACAGGTTGTTATGTCTACTCAAACAAAACACCTCAAAATGTTATCTGCCGATATTCTACATTCAAGGACTCGCTTAATAGAATGGTCTCCTGCAGAGCTTAGATTTATGAGCATTTTAAGATATAAAGGAAATAAATCAGGGTGGTGTTTCTCTTGGTACTTTATGACCCCTGGGAGTCACAGTCAGCTTCCCAAAGAGCAAATAAAAAGATGCCTCACATTTTCTGCATAATGAATATAATTACAATAGACATGTCCATGTATAAGCTTTGATTACTGAAAATGTAACTTCAAAACCATCTCCTATTTGGTGCCAAGTCAACAAAGAAGACAAGTTAGCATGGTTTAGAAGCCAAAGTAAAGAGAGGTTACACAGTATAAAGGGGTGTGAGACCAGGAGAGAAAGATTTCTTGAGCCTCTACTATATGCCAGCCATCATGCTAAGTAGCTTACAAAGCCTATCTCATTATATATGTAATATATATTAATCTAATATATATAATACAAGATTATAAAATCTACCAGTATGTGCAACATAAAAAAGCATTGTGGCTAAATCAATCTTCTACATAAGAAGCACAGATTAAGGCATTAATGTCCATGCAAGTTATAGCTAAGAATTTCAAATACATATCATGTAACAGTGAACACACTTTCAGCCCTAGAAGATATTTTGGAATTTTAAATGCTTTCTAGGAGAGGAATCTGAGCTTACAAAAGTTGCAGAAATCATTACCTTACTAGGTATTAAATATCATCTCAAATATTTTAGTCACCTGTTCTTTATTATATCTTAAATTACTTAAATATGTTCATTTGATTCAAAGCCAGACAAAAATCCTTGTCTACTTCAAGGACACCCACCGAATAGAAAACAGAAACCTGAGCAGGCAAGATCAGATAGAGTGGTATAAACCATTTTGATGTAACTGAGAATTTCTGTTCAAATGAGTATGTGCAAATAGTCTGGTCTAACTAGCTCATGCCACCAGTGCCACTTATTAATGCCCATTTGAAGAAGGCCAAATAATTTCCAAAGAAATCTAGTTTTCTGTTAGCTAATACAGTTACTATCTGAATGCCTGGTACTGGTGGCCAAAGAAAACAGATACCTATTGGACCAATGCAATTGGAACCACATACCAGGAGAGGGCTGGTCTGCCACTTCCACGGCAGTTCTGATGTTTCTTCGCACTTTTTCTCCAACCCTCCTTTTTTGTTTTTGGTCCAGTTCTTTGCAACAAGACTGCTGCTTCTGTGGTCTATGATTATTTTTACTCACTTCTGGGCTGAGAGTCAGTGGAACGGAAGCTGTGGGGGTAAGCGATCTGGATTGGAGTCCCAGTTCTTCTATTATTGTGTGTGCCTTTGGACAAGTTGCTTAAAATTACTGAACTTAAGGTTCCTCTTGCATAAAATGAGGGGTGCATCCTAAGGGTTTCATGAATATTAAGGAAGGTAATCTGTTTACTATGCTTGACCTGTCGTGGAGACTCAATTGGGGTTATTACTGTAACCACATAATTATACTGGCTTAGAACAAGACATGTCAAAGGAGATGCTAAATTCAACACTCTGACCATGGTCATAAACAGTTCCCTGGAGCTCATATTCGGAAAATGAAAATGCTGCAGACACCTCATCTTTTGCTCCAATACTAGAAATATTAGAACCAAATTAATGTTGTCAGAATTTTCCAAAGACTTGTTTTTACCTTAATTATGACATCAGAGTACAGTTTAAAGACAAGTCACTTTTCCAACAGGCTAGCTTCTGCTGTTCCATTTCTTGGTCTTTCTTATATAATTATATAATTTTGACTTGCATTTAATGTCTAGATTTATTCAACTCTTTCTGATGCAAAGCAATGCAATCATTACTTAAGCCTCCAGAAGTATTGAGGGGACTGACAGTGTCTCTCTCATGCTTTCCCATAACCACCAGTCCAGAAAAATGTTGCTCCAAATCTGACATTCATGTTCTCTGGAGATTTTTCTCAAATCATTTATTCCCTTGCGTGCCCTATATATCCTGATTCTGTGGAATCTCTTTCCGTAGCAGGTCCTACTTGCCTACCGTACCCAAACTCAACAACACTCTTCCCCGCTTAGGAAATCAAGCGTCCTATGAGGTCCATCAGGGAAGAAATAGAAATGAGTACAGTCTCTAAAGTAGATCCAATCTTCAGCCTTAGGGAATCGCTCAAGCTCTCTGGATTCAGTTTCTTTGTCTTCTGAAGTTTGAAAAACCCATAAATGCATGATCTAGTCTATCTAGATTATAAAGTTTTCTATAAAACATACATCTGAAGTAAGAAAATATATTAGCTTAATTATATTCTAGTTTCACATTCTAGCAAAAAGCAAGCTGATGTAATCATATGTGTTTTGCTCCCAGTCAAACTAATCCCTCACTCATGCTTCAGCATGCTACCCTAATTAAATGCAGTAACGCGCGCGCGCACACACACACACACACACACACACAAAGAGAGAGAGAGAGAGAGAGAGAGAGAAAGAGAGAGAGAGGAATGGGGGAGGACACGAGAAGAAGAGGAATTTGGTGGCAGAAGAGGAAGATAATAGACAATAATGAGAAATGAGGCCTTTTACAAAAAAAAAGACCCAACAATAAAATTATAAAAAATATATTTAAAATATCTTAAAAACAATATGGGAAAATCAAGACTACATAGTTGTAACTTTTGATTCTTCCAGACAGAGTAAGCAAGTCAAACCTTGTCGCCTCATCATTCTTTATTGGGGCATTCAGCATTTAAAAAAAAAATACAGCAGAATGGAATGACAGGAAAAGTCAGAACTCATCAGAGATGCTTGGCAGAGAAGTTTAAAACACTGTTGGTGCATTACTGTCCTCTGCACCCCTCAGTTATGGAATGAAAGGGAGCCATTTGTTTCTATGTTTAATTTTGTAAGTTGTAAAGGTCATTACAGAGGACATACTTTGCAGGGATGAGATTAATGGTTGCTTATTTCTAAGGTGATCAACTATTCTTTTATTTCCCTACCACCACTACCTAACCCAAATACAGGGTAAGAGTGCAAAATTGAGCTCTTTCTTGGGCTACCAGGCTGAGAAAATAATGCTACTATGTCTGAAAATGAGATTGTGTTTTATTTTTACTCTCTTTTGAGCAAATACTTGTAGTACCTAACAAGTATACATAGTCAGCAGAATACATCTTGTGTGGTATTTGTTGGCTTCACCAAAGACCAACATTTTGTGAACTATCATTTCCTGGTCATTGTGCTAAGTAGTTTACAACTCTAGTTGCAAAACCATAGTTGTACAAAACACAGTTGTAAACTTTTCCTACTGAAACACAGGGAGAGAATTTTTTATGTACATGCTTTGTTGGAGATTTGTCTGAAGCCCCCAAAGAATAAGTAACCAATTTACAATAGGACCAAGGAATAGAATCAAAATCCACACCCACTTATAGTCACTTACCTTAACTTCCTGCCTCAGGTCCCAGACCCAACTAATGCAGTACACTAATTTGTGCAGGTTTCTGTCTTTGATAGAATTGTTTCTTTTTCTTTTTTAAACTTATTTTTATTTGTATGTATGGATTTTTGCTTGCATGTGTGTATGTACACCACTAGTGTGCAGTGCCCACAGAGTCCAGAAGAGGGCATTGGATTCCCTGGAACTCAAGACTCTTGTGAGCCACCTTGAGAGTTCTGGGAATCAAGCCCCTGTCAACTGCAAGCACAAGCAGTGGTCCAAACCACTTAGCCATCTCCCTAACCCCTCATGTGACTGTTTCAAATTTGGAAGCATGCCTGCAAACTCAAACAACCATGGTCAATCAAAGTGCTGTGTCTTACCCAGTCAGCCTCTGCTGTGAATTCTCAATGACTCAACATCTTCAATTCCTAGCTATACATCTCGTGTATGCATGTGCCTCATATCTTTATGGATTCCAAAATTTATGGAAACTCCCTTTTGCCTTCGAGATGTTAATTTTGTAGCATGTTCCATAAGCAAACCTGAATTCTGCCACCAAAATTGTCACATGCAAAAATGCACTTCGGCTTTATAAGTGTTAAGAAGTCAATTTGTCTTGTGTACTCTTATGACATAATGGGCAGGGTTAGAGCAGGTATATGTGTGGAGGAGATGCTGTCACTCTGGAACCAGGAATCTTAGTATTGTATTTGGAAGTTAAGAAAATGGTTAGTAATTTGCTGCAGAAACCCTTCTATCCATAAGGAAGTTTTCTTTGGAGGCTGTGGTATCATCTGTGTAGTTATTAACAGGATCCTTTAAGGTTAAACATGATCAAAACAGCTTTGACTAGCTCTCAAAATGACAGGAATTTGTATATTAAAGGAAACATTCTCAGTCCCTCCATCTGCCTATCCTCCGCAGCCAGTTGAGTTGGTGAGCGCCCTGACCAACCATGCAAAGGCTACCTGGAAAGTGTTTTAGTGGTTCCTTTATAAGCGCTTTTAGGCTAGGCAGAGGACCAGGAAGCAAAAGTGATGATTTTCAAGGGCATCTAGCACAAGAAAATTTGCATTCCATGAATCTCCTTGACATCCCTGGTGTCTCAAAACAATCTGGAATTAGCAAGGCTTGACATGGGCTAATGAGAATGAACAGACCCACACAGATTCCCCTAAACAGCAATTGGATTCAACCTTTACAAAACAAGTAGATCAGCCTAAATAATGTCCTTCTGAATGAATAAAAAGGTTTACTAGACTCATACAGGCATGCACTAGGAGTCACGTAAAGCGGCCGAACTTATTGTTAACCCAGAGAGGGTTTTCTGTGATACACTGATAGACAGATCTCCATGGGCCACACACAAAGCTTTTACATTAATATTGCAGTATTACTTTAATATTGAGTACTACTGTTGCCATCATCATCATCTTCATTTTATAAAAGAAGAAACAGGAAATGAGAGTTTGCAATTTATGCCTGTGGTCCACATGGCATCTCCCAGGGGCCGTGAGGTCCAACTAGCCCCCTTTCCTGTCAGTAAAACCTACAAGATATGTCTTTGGATCCTGACCTGCTTTATTAAATCATCTCTCAGCTGAGAACTGTGGGAAGATTGGTTGTAGATCGGTGTATCTTGAGCATGGTGTACAGTTAACTATTCTTTACCTTTTGGATGACGCATTGAAAAAATGATGAGACTCAGCTATGAGTTAACACTGTTGTTTCAAGATAGAAAATACTGATGAAATGAAGGTGAAGCTGGCCCCAGGCTTCCTTCCGCATTTGTAATCTCTTAGGTAGTTATGTGACCCTGCAGAAGGCAGAGAACTTTGTATATTCCAGTTTCCTCATTGAAGTTGGAGAGAATGACAGTACGTTCATCAAGATGCTATCGGGCCTAAGTGAGATAGTCAATGCAAGTTAATTAAAACTGGCTAGTACATTGAAAAAAACACTGATACATTTTATTGTTATAGTTATTAATCATCTGCTTTGAAGCTAAAAATGTTGATTGTTTTGATGTAGATCTGTTGATCTACATAGACATAAATTAATTTACTCTGAATCAATCCTCTTTATAAAATTACTTCAGAATTAAAATCATTATTAAAAACACCTGTACTTTGTAAAAGTTGAATTAAATTATCCTTTTATAGCCATAGAAGCATATATACTTTAAATGTTATTGGTTTATTGAAATTATTTGATTATTGAAATAATATGTACTGATTCCCTAGTAAAATGATTCACTGAGAACAGTGAAGAAAAATTCGATGTGAAGAATTTGAAAAATCCACCCAACTCTGGTGTCACAAGCCATTTGTCACTGCCCTCCAGGGAAATACTGGAAGATCTTTAGGTCAAGGTTAACCTTGGCTAAAATAGGGAATTCAAGACCATGTCTAAAAGAGGCTCCCCAACTGTCTTAAATAGGGTTGCTATTGCTATGACGAAACACCATGACCAAAGCAGCTTAGAGAGAAAAAGCTTACACTTCCCCGTGGCTGTTCATCGTCAAAGGAAGTCAGGACAGGAAGGCAAATAGGTCAAGAATCTGGAAGCAGGGGATGATGCAGAGGCTGTGGAGGAGGGCTGCTTATTGATCTGGTCCTCATAGATTGCTCAGCCTGCTTTCTTGTAGAACTCAATGCCATCAGCTCAGGGATAGCATCACCCACAATGGGGTAGGTCCTTTACATCAATCACAACTTAAGAAAATACCCTACCACCTGATTTTAGGGAGAGATTTTTTCTTACTTGATGTATCCCCCTCCAAATGACTCTACCTTGTGTCAAGTTGATACAAAACTATCCAGCACACCGACAATCCCCTGTACAACAAGTAAAACAAAACCAAACCAAAAGAAATCCTTTGTAGCCGGGCGGTGGTGGCGCACGCCTTTAATCCCAGCCCTCGGGAGGCAGAGGCAGGCGGATCTCTGTGAGTTCGAGACCAGCCTGGTCTACAAGAGCTAGTTCCAGGACAGGCTCCAAAACCACAGAGAAACCCTGTCTCGAAAAATACAAAAAAAGAGAAAAAGAAAAAGAAATCCTTTGTAGAATCCACTTGCCATAAAAATGTGACCACTTTTTTTACTTGGCATTTTTTTTAAAACAATGGCATGCAACTACAATTGTTATAGAACCTATATCCAAAAGAGCACCGTGTGAACATTACATACAGAAAATACACGAACTGTCTCTTACAGTGCAGGGATTCTCTTCTTCTCTGTGAACATCCTGGAGCAAACTGATCAGCATGCAGAACCAAGTTCCAGAGAAAGACACGGAGACCTCCAGAGGCCGGTGTCCACCGGCAGGGAGAGAAAAGCTCCATATTTAATTCTTCAACCTCATTCTCATGTGTCCTACCAAGAAACCATTGATTGTTACATCTGAGGTAGAAATAGATACGTTCTTTTAGCTGTTGTGTAACATGCTGAGGCAAAAATCTGAATGTTCAATGGTTTACTTCATCAGAATTTCAAATATGGTTTTGGAGATGAAAATGTCTCCATTACACTCTGTATGTACACACAAAGGGGGTGAGGCAAGATGTGTTCTACTTGGAAGCTAACACTTGTAATGGATATCACTGCGAAAAAGTGAGATGACTCTTCCGGACAAAATCTCTGAGTTTCAGTCTCTTCTTACAGAGATGTTGAATATTATTTGTCTCTCATTCAGGTACTGAGATGGGGAAGGGGCATCAGTGAAAGGAAAACCTTTGACCACTAAGAGAATTGCACTCAAGTGGCCCTGAGAAGCTCAGGCCATCTTTGTTTATACTTAAACAGAGTTTGGTTTTTTTCTTACCAAGGTTACATGAACAGGTTTATTACTGGCTTCTATTTTTGGCTTTAAGAAATACATCGTGATCATTATAAAAGCCCTCGTTGTTTCCCTTTATGCTTCTCCAATCCACCTTCCCAAGCCCTGCAAAACCTTATTCTAGACATAGAGCTCAGCGTTTTTGCAGGCTGAACTAAACATCGAGCCAAACACATCCTGCTCTTGCAGCACTTATATCAGCTGGCAGCTACTGCCGTTACAAGTTAAAAGTACTAGATGAAGGCACAATGTTTTAAGGATGACAATATTCAAATCCAGACAATTATTTCATGTCTGCAAGATATATTTTTATTCAGTTCCCTTTTCTACAAGAGAGATCCATGTCTCAGTCTCTCTGTAAAAGGCAGACTTTGACAAAGTGCTCTTTTCCCATCTGCACTTCTCCCACCAATAGAAGCTTCTATGTATGGTAAGGATGGATCTATCCATCCCAGACTTTACATCCCATCAGAATTACCAGATCCTACCATAGATTCTATATGCTTGGTGTTCAGAGTACTTACTGTCAACAGTTGGCACTATGTGTATTCCTGAGGCATTTTCCCTGTTCGGTGTATTGTATACCCTACTCTCCTCTCCAGAACAGTGAGACATGATTAATGTTCCAAGTGTTGTTTTCTCATATGTACCAAACTGTCTCTACTGAGTCAGAAAAGCTCCCAGGACTAGGAGCTGTAGTTAGTAATTCCACATAAGAGATTTAAAAAACATTAGCCCCCTGTTGAAGCTTAAGGGAAAAATATTTGAAAAGGAACAGAATTTCCAGGGAAAATTACAGCTGTTGTATGTGTGACTGGCAAAGTAAAACTAAAAACCTCCCAGAGAATCACCAATATAATGAGAGAGAAAAGAGCCTGCAAGATGCATGAATTTTGTCAATCCCTACACTGCCCCATGAATTACTGGTCCTTGTCAAGGGAGATGTTTCCACAGGTGCATGGCCCCACAAAACCCACTGGACCAGTAGTCATATGCTGATCTGAGACTAGGCTGCACAGCTCCCAACAATTATTACCAAGTACACAGCATTTAGCTTTTTCTTCTCTTATTTGGTTTGGTATTGATGCTGGGACTGGACTCAGAATCCAGCAGATACTGAGAACTTGCTTTACTATGGAGCTACAACCTCTATCTATTGAGTTCTTTTCTTCTAGACATTATGGAAGGATTTGATAAATTTAGACTGATTTAAGTGCAGAATAAATTCATTAACAATCATGAAGCTTTCCAGGTCCATTTTTTTTGTTTGTTTGTTTTTGTTTTTGTTTTTTGAGACAGGGTTTCTCTGTAGCTTTGGTGCCGGTCCCGGAACTAGCTCTTGTAGACCAGGCTGGCCTCGAACTCACAGAGATCCGCCTGCCTCTGCCTCCCGAGTGCTGGGATTAAAGGCGTGCGCCACCACCGCCCGGCTCAGGTCCATGGTTTTTATATGTTATCATTAGTTTTTCTTTGACTGCTTTCAGTCACTGACAATAATATAGTATATATTGACTTTATTGTGAATTAGGGCATGATAGATGTAAAATTATATCCTTTATTTCTTTTTTAATGAAAATAAAATTTTATCAATATTGTTTGATTATTGTTTCCTGTCCCTAAATTCTGCAAGATCCTTTCCACTTCTCCACCACCAGTTCTGCACCTTCTTTCTCTCTCCTTTTAGGAAATGAACAGGAAAGCAAGAAAATCAACAAACAGTATTTTTAAAAAATTAAAACAAAAATCACACATACAAAAAACCTCCAAACCCACAAAATCACAAAATCAGAAACCATAATATACAAGCAAAAGGCCATTTAATAGAAGAAAATGCTTCCCCCCCCAAAAAAAATGACTACAAAATACAATTATGTTCATTTTGTGTTGGCCATCTACTGCTGGGCAGGGGGACTGCCCTAAATGTGGTTAGTATTTTTAATGAGATTCCAATGAAGAAAACTGACTTTTCTTTTACAAGCTGATGTCAACTGAAGACAGTTTCTTGGGTAGTGATGGGGACTTGTATCCACTTCTTCCTCTTACCACTGGGACTCAATCTGTCTTGAGCATGTGTAGGCCCTGTGCATGCTGTCAGTCTTCGTGAGTTCTTATGTGATTGATCCTCTGGTGTCTGGAAGACAACTCTATTATATGCAGCTCATTCCTGGCATTGGATGTTTCTCTTGGTGGCAAAATATATCTAGGTGGGGCATTGTTTCCCCCTATTATTTGGTGACTCCACTTAGACTCCTTTGAAGTGCATATATTTTAAAAAGTTTCTGTAGCAGTAGGTTACCTTTGACCTTTCAAATGTCCATTAGTGTCAGCTGTACCCTACCATCCATTTGATTGGGAATTCAATAAAAAACAGACAAACTTCTATTCTGTGAATAATGTAAGGCATACCAAAGAATAGAATCAGTAAATATGAATGGACAGATGAATGGATGGATAGATGGATGGGTGGATAGATGGATGGATAGATAATTCAAGAAAAATTCTCTTACTTTACATGTCTTGCTCTTTTTTTGCTTCTCTGTTCAGATAATTAAACTATGTGCTCTCTTCCTTTGCTCTAAAGAATTTCTGAGATGACAGCAATGTGGCCATCTAGTTATTGTATCCTTAATAGTATTTTTTTGTCTTTTCCTGCAATTCTTTAAGAGAATTTTTCATTTCCTCTTTAAGGGGCTCTATCATATTCATGAAGTTACTTTTAAGGTCTTTTTCTTCTGCTTCATGTACGCTGTGATGTTTAGGTCTTGCTGGTGTAGAACCACTAGTTTCTGCTGCTGCCATATTGTTCTTTATGTTTTGGATGTGTTCTTACACTTTCATCTAAGCTTCTCTTCCTCCAATGGTAGCAGATGGGGCCTGTGCTTCAGGTGCTTTCTATTCCTCCAATTGGTATACGTAGGATCTATGGTTTAGGTGGTAACTCTTCCTCCAAGTGCAGGCATGGCCAAGCCTCTCGTGACCCCTCCTCCATGTGTAAGCAGGACCATGGATCTGGTGGTCATAGATGCAGTGGGGGATGGTTGGAGGCATGGGGAGGCTGCTCATGGGTCTCTGGGGCTTCAGTACATGGGGATGAAGCTTGGGATGTGCCTCTGGGGCTATAAACTAGAAATCAAGGCACTACAGCAAGGAACCCAGACACTCTCCTCTCCAGCCATTGCACTATTCTTATATGTTGGCCACTGGTTTTCTTTCATGCCTTTGGTGAAAGAGGATTAGACGGAAAGCTAATGAGAACTGAGTCTTTACTTAAATTTGTTTCCTTTTGATTCTCATCCTTCCAAATGCCTATTTTGCACTGAAATTAAGCACAAATAGCTCAGCATATAATTATTCGCTTCCAGGTTCAATTATAATTACAAACTGATCTAAGCCTGTCAACTTGATACAAGGTTGTTGTGGGGAACCCTATTCTTAGAAAGATCCTTTCTCCTGGATAGAAATTTGAAGTTCATTAATGAAGTTGACCAGGAGTTTCTACAATTTTATAGCTCATACTGCCCTTCCTGTCTCAATAATACTTGCCTATTAATACAGTTAATAATTTTGGTCATTTAATTACTAGGTTCAGGGAACTTTACAAATATTTACGTGCTATCATTTTTGTAATTATTTGGAAAAAAATTCATGTAAGTTAAGAAAAACAATATTTTCTTTTAATAATCACAGTTATGGGCTAAATTGTCTGTCAGGCCTGTATGTTCATCAGGTTCTGCACAGCTTCTCTATGCTTAGGTTCAGATTGTATGGTATATCAAATAAGAATGGCCCCTATAGGTACACAGATTTTAATGTTTAGTCATCAGGGAGTGGCACTTTTAAAAGATGTGGCTTTGCTGGAAGACATGTCTCCCTGGGGTGGACTTTGAGGTTTCAAGAGCTTAAGACAGCTCTAATGTCTCTCTGTCTTTCTGCTGCCTTTGGATTCATGTTTAGAACTATCAACTATCATGTCTGCCTGCATTCCGCCATGCTTTCTCTCATGAGGATAAATGAGGATAATGGTCTAAACCTCTGAAGTGTAAGCAAGCCCCAACTAAATTCTTTCCTTTATAAGAGTTGTCATTTTTATGCTATTTTTTCCCACAGCAATCGAATATTGATTAAGTCAGAAGTTGGTACTAGGAGAGGGATATTGCTATAATAGGCCTGACTTTGCTGCTTGTTGGTGGAATGTGGACTTAGGAACTTTTGGATTAGGAAAGCAGTTGACCACTTTAAGCAGGACATAATGGGCCACACCAGTAGGAACGTGGAAAGTAGTGGTGCCGAGGGTGATTTGAACTGTGTTTGTGTGTGTGTGTGTGTGTGTGCAGGGAGGGAGTTAGTTCAAGAAGATTCAGAGAAGAACAATATCAGTATTTGAACTAGAGATCATTCTTATAAAGTTGTGATTCTTGTGCAGATCTATAATGAAGAAGAGAAAGCTGAGCAAGGAAAAACATAAAATGTACAGTTTGAGGAGGAAAACAATACCAGGAATAGTAATAGAGCTAAGTCTAGAGCTCAGGGAGATAAAAAAAAAATTAAAGAAAAGCCTGATCCTAAATAGACTAAAGGGAGTGGTGACCTCAGAGCAAGACCACACCCAATTTATAAAAGGAATTAAAGGAAATGTTAGAGTCAGTGTGATGGTGCACCCCTTTAATCCCAGCACTTGCGAGGCAGAGACCCTTAGATCTCTAAGTTCACTGCCAAGCTTGTCTGCCAGAGTGAGTTTCAGTACAACCAAGTTTAGATAATGAAAGAAACAATCAAAACCAAAAAGCTGGAACAACGGGTCCAAGTTCCACCCCAGCAAGCAGAAGACTTGGCAATCTTGGTTATGAATACAATAAGAAAAACAATATAGAGTAAAAAATACAAAACAGGGGTTATGGAATCTCCCTTTCTGACTAAGGAAAGTCTCTAGGGCAATGCATATGTCAGGGGTGTCCCTATACGGAGGTCTAGAGAGGACTTTGACACTGTGAAGGTAAAGCATGGATTGCCTTGGAGACCCCAAAATTTTGGAGATGCCAGAGCCATGGGATATCTGCTAAGAGAGCCAAGAATAGTTGCTATTATTGAGTGGAAGCAGGCCAAGGAAGAAAGTGTGTGTCAGTCAACAAAGATAAAAGGAGTTGTCTATCCAAAGAGCTCTTTGACATGAGATATGGAGATGCAGAATCTGGAGTTTACCCAGCTAGGTTTTGGTCTTGCTTTGATCCAGGATTTCTTCATTATGACCCACTTTCTCCCTTTTAGAATGATAATGTGTCATTTACATCCAAAATATGTGTTCTGCTTTTCATTTCTGCATTTACAGAGGTTATAGTTAAGAGACTGTCAGGAGATTCAGAAGAGACTTTGGACTTTTAAACAGTGTTGAGATTGTTACATACCATGAGAACTTTTGAAGTTGGACTGAATGAAATTTTGCATTATGGTATGGCTGTAAGCCTTTGGGGGCTAGGGAATGAAATGTGGTGGCTGAATGAGAATGGCACCCATAGGCTAATAGATTTGAATGCTTAGTGATCAGGGAGTGGCACTACTAAGAGATGTGTCCTTGTTGAAGTAGGCATGACCTTCTTGAAGAAAGTGTGTCACTGGGAGTGGGGTGCTTTGAGATTTAAGCTCCAGCTGCACTGCTTCCAGATCCGTATGTCAAACTCTTAGCTGTCATGTCTGTCTACATGCTGCCATGCTCTCAGTTATGAGGATAATTGACTAAATCTCTGAAACTGTTAACCAACTCCAACTAAAAGTTTTCTTTCTAAGATCTGCTATAGTCATGGTGTCTCTTCATAGCAGTAGAACACTGGCTAACACAGATGGTATGTCTGGTCTCAATTATTTTATAAAGTGCTACTTGCTTTTTATTCCACTTGTCACTAAAAAAAATCAGGATTACAAAATAAGTGTCATTAAAAACAAGACCTAATGTTAAGATTGTGATCTACCAATGCCTAGAGATTTGTATGTTATCAAAAAAAAGTTGAGTCTTACTGACTTTCATTAGCTGTTTTAGAAACCCTTTTATCATCCTTATGACTTTATTACAATACCTTGCAATGCTTTGGTGCACAATTTGAGAACTACAGAGGTGAAGTATGTGTTAAATTAGGCATACTGAATTTGACCTCAAACTAGGGCGTATAGTGAGCAGTGAGCCCTAAGGAAAACTAGGCTTCAAATTTAAATTGCTAAATCTTTGAATCTTTTTTAGTTGAAACCAGTTATTTTTGTTTTGGACAATAGATTTTAGCATCACTTTTTCATTTATGTATTTATGAATGCATGTATTATGTGTGTGTGTGTGTTTGTGAGTATCTGCTAGTAGAACTAAAATCCGACACCCAGTGTGTGGTTGGCAAGTACTCTACCACTGCATTATATAAGCAATTGCTCATTTATATATGTAGTTTTAATTGTATGGCCTTTTTCTGAGAACAAAGATCAATAAACAGAAAATAAGGAAGATGGTATCTAACCCCACGACTTAGAATAAACACCATCAATATGTATGAGTATGTATGTCCAGATCCTCTTATTTTTATCATAGATGAGTAGACATATTCATTTTTAAGATTTTATTTATTTATCTATTCTTCTCTCATATTTTATATCCTGACCACAGTTTCTTCTCCCTCCTCCCCTCCCAGTCCTTCCCCCTCCCAAACATCCATTCATTCTTCCTCCATTTCTCCTCAGAAAAGGGCAGGCCTCCCAAGTATATCAACCAAACATGGTACATCAGTTGCAGTAAGACTAGGCCTCATCCTTCCTATTAAGGCTGAATGAGGCAATCCAGTAGGAGATAAAAGGTCCCCAAAGCAAGCAAAAGAATCAGAGACAGCACCTTCTCCCACTGTTAGAAGTTCGGCAAGAAGACCAAGATACAGAACCATAACATATATGAAGGGGACTTAGGTCAGGCCCATACGGGCTCCCTGACTGGTGGTTTAGTCTTTGTAATCTCCTATGAGCTTAGGTTAGTTGATTTAGTGGAGTTGTTGTTGTGTCCGTGACCCATCTGGTTCCTCCAATCCTTCTTTCCCTGCTTCCACAGGATTCGCCAAGCTCTGACTAATGGTTGGCTGTAGGTCTCTGCATCTGTTTCAATTAGCTGCTGGATGAAGGCTCTCTGATGATGATTATGTTAGGATCCTGCCTATGAGTATAGCAGAAGATCATTAGGAATATTTTCTTTTTTTTTTTATTGAGAAAATGAAAAAAAAAATTTCCGCCTCCTCCCAGCCTCCCATTTCCCTCCCCCTCCTCCCACCCTTCTCCCCCTCCCCACACTCCTCTTCCCCTCGCTCTCCAGTCCAAAGAGCAGTCAGGGTTCCCTGTCCTGTGGAAAGTCCAAGGTCCTCTCCCCTACGTCCATGTCTAGGAAGGTGAACATCCAAACTGGCTAGGCTCCCACAAAGCCAGAACATGAAGTAGGATCAAAACTCCGTGTCAACCTTCATCCTCCCCTTCTCCCTTTTCAAGTTCTGGCTTTGTGGGAGCCTAGCCAGTTTGGATGTTCACCTTCCTAGACATGGACGAAGGGGGGAGCACCTTGGACTTTCCACAGGGCAGGGAACCCTGACTGCTCCTTGGACTGGAGAGGGAGGGGGAGAGGAGTGGGGGGAGGGGGAGAAGGGTGGAAGGAGGGGGAGGGAAATGGGAGGCGGGGAGGCGGGGGAAATGTTTTTTTTTTCTCAATAAAAAATTAATAAAAAAAAAAAGAAAGTAGATATAGGCCTTAATAAAATCTGAATAAAATGATAGAATTAGTTCATAAAAAAAAAAAAAAAAAAAAAAAAACTCCGTGTCATTGTCCTTGGCTTCTCATCAGCCCCCATTGTTGGCCATGTTCAGAGAGACCGGTTTTATCCGATGCTTTTTCAGTCACCGTCCAGCTGGCCTTGATGAGCTCCCAATAGATCAGCCCCACTGTCTCAGTGGGTGGGTGCACCCCTCGTGGTCCTGACATCCTTGCTCATGTTCTCCCTCCTTCTGCTCCTCATTGGGACCTTGGGAGCTCAGTCCAGTGCTCCAGTGTGAGTCTCTGTCTTTATCTCCATCCATCATCAGATGAAGGTTCTATGGTGATATGCAAGATATTCGTCAGTATTGCTATAGGATAGGGTCATTTCAGGTTCCCTATCCTCAGCTGCCCAAGGAACTAACTGGGAACATTGCCTTGGGCTCCTGTGAGCCACTCTAGGTTCAAGTCTCTTGCCAACCCTAAGGTGACTCCCTTAACTAAGAATTGTGCTTCCGTGCTCCCATATCCAACCTTAGGAATCTTTTCATTGACACTTTTTTGCCACCGGTGCTTGGTCCTATCCTAGGTCTCAGGGCCGTCCAGCTTCTGGTCCCTAACCCTCCAAGTAGTGTCAGGAGTGACTCCCTCTTGTGACATGGGTCTCAAGCAAGGTCAGTCATTGTTTGGCACTCCCCTAGTTTTTGCACCCACCTTTACCCCAGCACATATCACAGGCAGGATATATTGTAGGTCAAAGGATTCGTGGCTAGGTAAGTGAGGTTAGTGTCCCCAATCACTCAGTTTCATGGAGTTCCATTTGCTAATTACTGATCTTAGTGTCTGCACAATTGGTGTTCTATTCGAGAAGTTGTCTTCTGCAGCATGTATTCAAAGGTATTCCCCACCTTCTTTTCTATGGGGTCATTGTATCTGACTTTATACTGATGACTTAGATTCATGTGGACTTGAGTTTTGTGAAGGGTGATAGATATTGATCTATTTGCATCATCCTACATGCTGATATTCATTCAGACCAACACCATTTGTTACAGATTTTTTTCCCTTTTATAATTCTGGCTTCTTTATCAAAAACCAGCTATCTATAAGCATATGGATTTAACTCTGGGTCTTCAGTTAGATTCTTTTGTCCACCTGCCTGTTTTTGTGCCAATACCACATGGTTTTATTACTATAGCTCTGTAGTAGAGGTTGAAATAAGGGGTAGTGATACCTCTGGAATGTTATTTTATTTCTTTTATTGTGGAGGAATGTTTTAGCTATCCTGTTTTTTTGTTGGTAGTGCTGTTCCATATGAAATTATGGGTTGTTTTTTCAAGGTCTGTAAAGAACTGTGTTGGAATTTTGATGGGAATAGTGTTCAGTCTGTAGGTGGCCATTTTTTTTTACTATGTTAATCCTACAATCCATGAGTATGGGAGATCTTTCTATCTTCTGATATTTTCTTCAATTTATTTCTTCAAAGACTTGAAGTTCTTGTCATGCAGTTCTTTTGCTTGCTTGGTTAGAGTTATGCCAAGGTATTTTATTTGTGGCTACTGTGAAGGGTGTTGTTTCTCTGATTTCGTTCTAAGACCATTATCGTGTCTATATAAGAGGGATACCGATTTTTTTAATTTAATCTTGTATTAAGCTACTTTGCTGAAGTTGTTTATTAGCTGTAGAAGTTCTCTGGCATAATTTTTGGGGTTGCTTATGTATACTATCATATCACCAGTGAATAATGATATTTTGACTTTTTTCTTTCCAATTTATATCCCTGTGATCTTCTGTAGCTGTATTATTATTGCTCTACCCAGAATTTCAAGTATTTTATTGAACAGATAAGGAAAGAATAAATAGCCTTCTCTTGTTCCTGATTTTAGTGGAATTGCTTTGTGTTTCTCATTTAATTTGATTTTGGATATTTGCTTGTTGTTAATTGCCTTTATTATATTTAGGTATGTGTCTTGTATACTTGATTTCTCCAATACTTAATTGTGAAGGTATGTTAGGTTTTTGTCAAAATCTTTTTAAGCATCTAATAAGATGATAACGTAGGTTTTTTTTTGTTTTGTTTTGTTTTGTTTTGTTTTGTCTTTCAGTTTGTTTATAGGGTGGATTACATTGACAAATTTTCACATGTTCAACCATTACTACATCCCTGGGATGAGGCCTACTTGATCATGGTGGATGAACCTTTTGATGTGTTCTTGGATTCTACTTTTGAATATTGTATTGAGTATTTTTGCATCAGTGTTCATGAGACTCTTTGTTGAGTCTTCATGTGACTTGGGTATCAGAGTAACTGTGGCTTCATAAAATGAATTTGACCTTTTTTTTTAGCTAGGAGAATTTTGATGATTCCTTCTATTTCCTTAGGAATTATAGGTCTGTAAATTATTTATCTGATCTTGGTTTAACTTTGATATGTGGTATCTATCAAGAAATTTGTTCATTTTTTTTAGATTTTCCAATTTTATGGGATACAGGTTTTTGAAGTATGTCCTAACGGTGTTTGGATTTCCTCTGTTCTTATGATCTCCTTTTCATCCCAATGAAACAAAATTTCTGATTTTGTTGATTTGAACATCCTCTCTCTACTTCTTAGTTAGTATGGATAAGAGTTTATCTATCTTGTTATTTTTCTTAAAGAACCAACTTTTTATTTTATTGACTCTGTGCTGTTCTCTTTGTTTCTGTTTTATTGATTTCAGCCCTGAGTTTGATTATTCCCTACTGTTTATTACTCTTGGTACTATTCGCTTTTTGTTGTTGTTGTTGTTGGTTTTTTGTTTGTTTTAAAGATTTCAGGTGTGCTCTTAAGTTGCTAGTATGAGATCTCTCTAAATTCATTCTAAAGGCATTTAGTGTGAACTTTCCTCTTAGCACTACTTTCATTGTGTCTCATTAGTTTGGGGGTGTTGTATTCATTTTCTTGAATTATAGGGAATCTTTAATTTCTTTCTTTTTATCTTTATTGACCCAGTAGTCATTCAGTAGAAAGTTATTCATTTTCCATAACTTTGTAGGCTATCTGTTGTTGTTGAAATTCAGTTTCAATCTATGGTAACCTGATGGATACAGGGAACTATTTCAATTTTTTTATTTATCTTGAGACTTGCTTTCTGACTAAGTATGTGCTGAATTTTGAAAAAAAGTTCTGTAAGGTGCTAAGAAGGTGAATTCTTTTGAGTTTGGGTAAAATGTTCTATAGATATCTATTGGGCCCATTTGATTCTTAAAATCTGTTAGGTCCATTATGTCTCTGTTTAATTTTGTCTAGATGACAGGCTCACTGTTGAGAGTAGGATGTTGAAGTCTTCCATGATTAATGTGTGGACTCAAGGTGTAACTTAAGCTTTAGTAATATTCTTTTACAAATATGGGTGCCCTCGTGTTTGGGGCATAGGTATTCAGAATTGAGATGTCATCTTAGTGGAATTTTTCTTTGATCAATATGAGGTGTTCTTTCCCATTCCTTGATTAATTTTTTGTTGAAAGAGTCTTTGTTTAATATTACAATGACTATACTAGCTTCCTTCTTAGGCACATTTACTTATAAAACTTTTTTTTAATCCTTTACTCTGAAGTAATGTCTGTCTTTCAATCAAGGTGTGTTTCTTGTATATAACAGAAGGATGGATCCTGTTTTCACATCCATTTTGTTAGCCTATGCCTTTTTATTGGGGAATTGAATCCATTGATATTGAGAGATATTAAAAACAAATGACTGTTAATTCCTGTTGTTTTGTTGGTGGTGGTGGTCA
>JABTXL010000001.1:21118353-21136095 GCA_025134845.1 Neodon shergylaensis | reverse complement strand
CGTCATTTAGATTTATGTTCAAATATTCACAGAAACATGCACACACAGAGAGAACCAAAAACCACATCAGAAACATGCTCATGCTACTGGACCTGAGGACTGATGGGTCACCAGAACCACAGGTCACTCGGGCCAAAAGACCAGCAAAGAAACAGAAACCAAGGGGAAAAAACCTATCCAATATTATGTGTGTGTAATATGTTTATGTACATGAATATGTACATGAATATGTATATATACATGAATTATAATTTTATTTGCTGTGTAGAATCCTATGTTTTGATTTTTTTTACCAGATTTACTTCAACAATTTAAACTGTTGGTCATTGGAATTACTTTAATTTTTTCCTGCCACTATACACTAGTGAATTAAAACCATTGTATCAGTCAACTTCTTAGTAAAGCACATATAAAGAAAAATTACTTTAAGGTACTACTTACATTAAAAATTATTTACATAATATCATTTTTCTCCACAAACATTACATGAATTTAGTTAGCGTATCATCTCAGTTCATGTTTCTTATATATTATATAGCATATAGTATACATTTCTAATATATGAACTTTATGTTTGTATTAGCTACTTTTTTGTTGCTGTGATAAAAATACTTAAGGTTTGTCTCAGTTTCTTTTCCAAATACCCTGGTCATAGCACCTCATGGGAAAGAGCTTATTCTGAATCATAGTTCAGGGATACAGTCCATCATTTTGAGTAAATCAAGATGTAATGAACCTGTAACATTTGGCTGTATTGCATCCACAGTCAAGTAATGCAAGACAACAAATACAAGCCAATGTTCAACTCACTTTGTTTGATAGAATCTAGGACTTAAGTTACCCCACATCATTTAACAATACCAAGAGAGTATTTCAGAGGCATGTCCAGGAATCCATATACCAGATAATTAGAGAATCATTCGAGTTGGCAGTTAGCACTCCCTCCTCATCATAAAGAAGGTAGGTTTATTACATAGCTTATGTTTTCAGGGGATTTTTAGTTCATGATAATAAGGAAGACATGATAAAATGGTTCAGTCTAGTGGTAGGAATATGTAGTGGGATATGGCATATGTGGTCATGAACCTGGAGGCAGGCAAATCAGTAAGGGTGACAAATCCTTAAGAATCTAGGAACCTCTATGGCAATAGCTGGAATAGCTTCTGAGGGCATAAGTCACTGATGCTAAATAGACTGTCACTGACCTACTTTATATATCAATTTCTGCTTTCCAAGGTTTGCAGAGCCCACAAAAAATTACTCTACTAGCTTAGAGGCAAGCATTAAAAACTCAAACCTGGGGGAGACATTTTGGATTCAACACTTCTCATGACACAACGCTGATTTAGTGTCTCTCTGAGAGTTCTTATATCCTTAACAATTTCTACACTATTCAAAAGTCTGAATCCAAGGCTGCTGAAACTCAACCAAAACTCTTAAATGTGTGTCAGGGTCCCACATTTGAGTGACATCTGTCAAGGTCAAGCCTCAATGGGATTTGCATGTTCATGGGTAGGGGCATGTAGATTAGAAATATTAAGTAAGAGGAACAGAAATATGAAAGAAAAGGAATAGAGTCACAGAGTAGAACTGGGAGGACAATCTAGTGAATACTTAATTTGCCCATGTTTATTTTCCATATGCTTATATACCCCAATCCAAAACTGGGGAAAGAAGGCAAAGGACTGTTTTAACATGATATAAAGAACAAAGCAAGTACTTGCCTCAATACTTGAAACATCAAACAACTATATCCTGACTTAAACATTCTGTTGTTTAGGCAAGGCATGCAGTAATGTCACCTTAGACCAAATATCCTGTAGGCAGTCACTCCCTGGGCCAAACCTCCTGCCATATCCTTTAAGGAGCAGGAATAGGCTCTAATTCTCTTACCTTTGGTAAAGGTGGAACATATATGCCTCTGTGGGTCATCTCAATATACAAAACATCAAGTAACCATACCCTAGGTCAAGATATCTTGTTTGAAGCCAGACCTTAAGTCAGACCCCCTGTCAATAACTTTGAAAGAGCAAGAGAAGAGTTGGTTTAAATTCTTTTGTTGTAAGTGGCCCTTGTTCCTTTCATGGCCAGCCAGACTCCCAAAATAAGCACACAGAAACTGTATTAATTAAATCAATGCTTGGCCCATTAACTCTAGCTCCTTTTTGGCTAACTCTTACATCTTAATTTAACCCATTTCTATTTATCTGTATATCGCCATGTGGCTATGGCTTACTGGGAAAAGTTCCATCCAGCATCTCTCTCCAGCAAGGACTACATGGCTTCTCTCTGCCTCTACTTCCTTTCTCCCAGTATTCAGCTTAGTTTTCCCCACCTACCTCTATTCCCTGCACAGGCCCAAGACAGTTTCTTTATTAACCAGTGGCATTCACAGCATACAGAGGGAAATCCCACATCACTCTCTGACCTTCTGTTAAGGTGGAGTGGACTCACCAAAATGTGTACACACACAAATGCTCCCAACACCCCTAACATTACATAAATCTAATACACAGTGATCCCTTGTACTGCTTGTAGCATTCTGCTAACAATAAAGGTAAAACCTTTAGAATTGATTCTGTTCTCATGTGTATTAATATAAATATAATTTAGAAATAAAATAAAAATAAAAATTTAGAACTGTTTAAAATTAACCATAATCAAACCAAATCCTACAGCATATTTAAAAGATTGGATCCAGTAGGGTTTATCCCACTGCAGCAGGATGGTTCAACATAAGCAAGTCAATCAACATCATAAACCACATCAACAGGATGAATGATCACAATCTTTACAAACATCTCAGTTGACAACAAAGTGGCCCATGATAAAATTAAGCGTGGATAAAAATATTGTAAACAAATTGGGACTAGAGGTAACATACTTCATTCAGCATAATAAAGGCCTTAGGTAACAAGCCAGCAGATAACACCACTAAAGAGAGGGGAAGGGGATCTTTTTTCTTAACATCTAAAACAGAAACAGGATGGTTGCTTTCACCACTTTTATTTAACAGAGGACCAGGAGTCTGAAAGCATCAGACATGAGAAGGCAATAAAGACTGTGCAAATTAAGAAAGAACTGAAGTGTTAATGTTTGCAGATGAGAAGGGAAAATATACCCATGTACAAATTAGAACTAAGAAGAAACCCATCAAGTTGTAGATGCAAATCAGCACACAAAAATTAGTGATGCTGGAAGACATCAATAATGAATTAATGGAAAGGAATCCAAAGAAGCAATCTGATTTATAATATCTAAAACATCAAACAAACAAACAAACAGAAAACCCAATCTCCAATCTAGGATTAATTTAACCAAAACCATAAAAGGTCACTATAATTAACATAAAACATTAATGAAAGAAATGACAGAAACAAGGAAATACAAAGGCTTCCCTTGTTGTTAAACTGAAGACTTAACATTACTAAAATGTTCACTTCAACTAAGTTATCTACAAATTCAGTATAACCTGTATCAAAATACTGATCCCATTCTTTACACAACTAATAAAAAATGATTTCAGAATGTATATTGATCCACCTAAGCCACCAAATAGCCAAAGCAATGTGGAGGATGACAGCAAAAGCTGGGGTGGCAGCTCACACACATGACCCCTGCCCCTGGGAGGCTGGGGCAGGCTATCACTGGGAATTTGTCTACTTCAACTATAAAGTGAGCTCTGTCTCAACAAAAACAATAATTACATAAATTGAAATATCAAAAATGAATAAAGAATTTAAAAACACAGATTACACTACCCAATATATACTAATCATTTATGCTTTGGGCCATTCTGAAATGAAATAATGTCACTTGAAACCAAGCACTGAGATCTACTGACAGGTAAACCAATAACCAATGTGGCTACTACAGGCAAGAAGCTTAGTCAAAATGAACAAGTGGACCAAGAGATGCCCCATGTCCTAGACAAGATAAAGCAAAACAAAACCAGATTTCTTCTACTCAAAATTTACTACTTCTTCATGTTGAAGCTCCTGTTTGCTGACTGTGTAACTGACATCATAGAAAGTTAAAATAAAAATAAAGGAAGTCTACTGTATGTTACCTGTATTTACGGTTGCTGTTTTTATAAACAGTGCTTACATTTAATTGTTTAGCATTTAATGACAATCTTGGGTGTTTGGGGTACTTTTTGTTTGATAGTTTGCATTATCTGACAAGCTGAGGAACAAAGTAGGTTTCAGAGTTGGGGACATGTTTCCAGAGAGAGGCAGAGAAGCATTGTTGGTTAAAAGAGCATACGTTCATCAGGAAAAGTTTTTCTTGATTATCAGACATGACTGTTCTAAGATTGTTGAGGTAGAAAGGCCTCTAATGGGGAATATATTTTATTTGTAGATTTTTTTCCTGTTGACCTATTCAGTTATTCTTACCCCTATATAGCCTGTCAAATGTAAATGCATTTCTGTGATTCCTCCCTCCAATGGATAACAGCAGCTGGAAGAAGTTCCTGGTGTTTTCCATAGGATCAATCAGCCTAAATTCATTCCACTAATGTCTCATTTGTGCTAATTCTCATTTAAGGGCTTAACATGTCATGCACATGGGTGAATCCTAATTTTTTAAAGGACAGATTTTTCCCCAATTATGCTGATTGTATCATTGTGTTGGGAAAGTAGGTAGAGTTTAGGATAACAGACTCTAAAAGGTGAGTTAAATTTTCCTACCCATCCTGTAAACCGTTGTATCCACACACGTACAAAAAGTTCTACAAAATGTATATGTATAGGTAACAATGTATGAAACTGCCTTGCTAATTTGGGAGGAATTAAAATATTTCACCTAAGACCTATTTTCAGGCTCTGTATAGAAAGTTTTCTTTCCATGCTGGACAGAGGCACAAGTCTGTAGTCCAAGAACTAAAAGAGAGGTGGGAGGTATTTTTCCACTTGTTTTCAAGGAGAAAGACAGAGACAAAGAGTTGGTGGGAGCATGTGTAATATCAACTGCATTTTCAGTTATTGGTGATATCACTCACAAATCATCAGTGAAAATGTTTAATTAACCACTAGCTCATTATAATCCTTCATTACAAGGCCCATTAGGCTGACTACCTTGAAAACATTCTTGATTTACAGATAAACAGTGCTTATATGACACCTCAGGGTTTCCTGTTTCCCAGACCCCAGAGAGCATGTGGGAAACGTGAAAGAAGGCGATTGTCATATGATTTGTAGAATTATAATAGTGAAAAACAAGGTTCTGATTAGAGTGGATCTGCAAGTCCATCAGTCAACCCAGCAGAAGGTTATTATGACTATTTTTCATTCAGTACCTCATGCTAATGCCACTTTCTTGAAACAAGGGAAGGATTTGATCACCAAGAACAGCAAACCTTGATATAGCCTCTTGAGTTTTTTTTAAATAAAGATAAAATGTTCACTTAATAAGAGTGTCTTTTCTCTTTTTTCTTCTAAAAAAGGGAGCAGGGTCTATTTTAGCTATGCAATCTCATTTGCAAACTGTATCACATTGTACTTAAGTTATAAGTCACTTAAACAGCTCCTCATAGATGCCACATCCCACACTATGTGAGGTTATTTTCTAATAGTAAAGTATTTTAGATATGATGAGATTTTACATTTTAAGTGAGAGGAAGCTAATAAAATATGTTTCAGCAAAGACATAAACTTTGTACATCTACAACAAACGGACATACAACAGATTTTAGGTGCCAGCACCATCAATGATAGGAGATCATTGCTCAGCTTCAGAGACTAGATAAGTACATCTTTGCTTGAGGGTAGACATGGGATACAGGAATAGTACATATAGAAAGAGGGTATAATGTTTGGGAGTAGCTTACAGTTGAAGTATGCATATGACAGGGAAAGCGGCAATCCTAGAAGACCAGGGATGAGTGATAGTGTTGAGTAGATCACTGTTCAAGACCATGCAGATATACAGAAAGCCATCACGTTTTTAGAGTTTGCTTTTTACCTCCTTGGACTGAGAAAATATAAAACCAACTCTTTTTTTAAGATAAAAGAAAATTTAAAATTTAGTCTTAGAATGAAGACTTTCTCCTAGCTATTAAAGAAACTTTCCTATAACTTTTTTAGTATGTGAAGTTGTATTGGGAAAATTGCTTGGACCTTAAGTAAGATTTTAATCCTACCAGATCTGGAGGAGATGGATCTGTCTGATTACTCACAGCCACTTAGATGACAACTTGAACATGCCAGTTCTAATGAGAGGGTACCAAAGTTAACCTCCTTCTGCAAACGCTCTTGCAGGATTGGCAGTATCTCAAGATTTCTGTTATAAGGACAGTCTGCTTTTATTTATTTATTTGCAGTTGGGTTAAGAAAAGCAATGTAGATGATGTGGTCTTGATAACCACAATGATTACATTTTGATGTTGTTGTTTTCAGCTATTGGATATTCTTTTAAATGGTCAATGTCTTACAAGCCTCCTCTTTTCTGAATATATTTAAAGTCATGATCACTTTTTTTTTTACTTCAATTATTTTGTTAGCTGCCTTCTGAGGAGAATCGAGGTCTCTGCACCACACAGCATATCTTCTCTTGGTTTGTGTTCTGTCATTGTTTCTCTGAAGGCAGCATCATGGAGCTGTATTTCAGAGCCAATGTATATCAGGCCAATGAAGAGTTGATTTAAGTGAACTAAATAAATATAGCTATAATATGTGAAGAAAAGATGGATATAAAAAGTTGGAAATAAGCCGGGCGATGGTGGCGCACGCCTTTAATCCCGGCACTCGGGAGGCAGAGGCAGGCGGATCTCTGTGAGTTCGAGACCAGCCTGGTCTACAAGAGCTAGTTCCAGGACAGGCTCCAAAGCCATAGAGAAACCCTGTCTCGAAAAAAAAAAGTTGGAAATAAATCTGTATCTGTATCTGCTGTCTCTTTTTTTGTTTGCGGAAACTTTTACTATAGTTCCTCTGTTGTCAGCATATTTTAAAAATAAAGTTACAGATTTCAGCTTTTTGTGTGTGTGATCAAATATGGTTTTAAAAATGACCCATTCATAGCGGGTGGTACTGATTTAAGACTTCTCTGAGCTGAAATGTTACTTGTTTTACTTAAGGAACTTCTGTTCATTACATAGTCTAGCTAACAGAATGTAATGAGAAATTTCTGCATGTTCACCTTTTGGTTTCACAGAGTAATTTTTCTTGGGGATTCATCAGTTTGTTTTATTACCTTGCATTCTATTTGCCCTTTAAAGAGTGTGGGGGAAGGCTTCACTGAGCTCTTAAAATTATTGCTAACATATTTATTTATTTATTTATTTATTTATTTATTTATTTATTTATTTATTTATTATGTATACAACATTCTGTCTGTATGCCTGAAGGCCAGAAGAGGGCGCCAGACCTCTTTACAGATGGTTGTGAGCCACCATGTGGTTGCTGGGAATTGAACTCAGGACCTTTGGAAGAGCAGGCAATGCTCTTAACCACTGAGCCATCTCTCCAGCCCTATTGCTAACATTTTTAAAATAAAATAATGCCATGAAAGAATGATTGTGTTACTAAAATATCAATAACATTATTGTGTCTATTGCAGTACTGAGTGACCTAGTAAAAAATATTTCTGTTAAAATATTCACTTTGCATATTTTTTTGTAATGAGCATCAGAAATCAAGGAGGCTTCCTCACTCTCTGAAGATAATCTTCAATTCCATAGAGTACTGCTTTTCTTGAATTTTTGCATTGCTAAGAAATTAGCCTAACTATTCTTACTTATGCCCACTTTTTAAGCTTCAAATAAAGCCAGAAAAGGGAGTTATTGATTAGGAAATTTATTATGAATTCAGTAAAAGGATGTTTTGGTAAATTATACTCTCCATAAAAGTTAAAAATAACCAGTTTAATTATTTTCATATGATGCATTTTAGAATATTATTATTTTGACTTCAAATTAAACTGCAAATTTACAATCATTTTATGCTCTGTTAGACACTGTGTAATGTATCCTTCACTACTATTTATTTTGTAGAATATGACTGCAGAACCATTTCATATTTTCATAAGCATATGACTGACTAGCACTATTTAAGGATTAGATGCCGAACAGTGTATTCAGCAACCTTATATATCATATATATAATCCTCACACAAACCCTACAGTTACTAATGTTCAAAAGGAAATTAAGACCTTAGTAAATTACCTAATCTCACCGCAGTCACAGAATGAATTTCAGAATTCAACCTCAGGTCTACCTGACAATGAAATTTTCTTCTTCTCTTCCATCCTATTCACTGGTACTCTTCTGGCCTTCTAAGATACACGCTTATACATTGGACTTTCTTGAGACTGAGTCCAACTAGGAGGAAGGTTGACCAAGGGCTGTTGGGGGAGTAGTGGAGTAGTAGAGTAGTGGTACATGGAAGGCAAAAAAAAAAAAAGAGCCTACAATCATCAATAATGAAACATGCTTTAGACCTTTAGAGAAGAATCCTTTCTGACTTTTCCTCCCATCAGCACTTCCCAGCACCTTCTGGTGACCAAGGACAAAGAGTTCCTCCTCTGATCCTTGCATGCAGTAGTTTTCATGGCACAGAGTCACATAGTGTTGGGGAAAGGTGAATGATTTTCACTATGGTTTTCACTAGTTACGTATTTTATTGTAATATTTTAAAAACAGACTCACAAGTTTTATTGAACTCAGAGTTTGTCTAAGTAGTTCCTCAGTTGATGGGTCCTAAGATTGTTATTTAATGGACCTAGAGTTTCAGAAAATGAGCCCGCACCAAAAAATGCCCTTACACTACAGATGCCAAGGATCAAATGACTGTGCTCAGCAACCCAGAGTAAACACTGAGAGCTCCAGCAGTCATTCAAAAGAATACTGAAAACTCATTCATCGTGTTTTGTAGCACCCTTTGTCAACATTCTTTCATTTTACCCTGTCTCAAATGTAGACACTCTGCCCAAATTTTGATTTGTGTATACCACCTACTATGAATAATTTTGAGAAAATTAAAATGAGCAAGTAATGTAAAACAGCACAGCTAATGTCTAATGCAATAACTATTTACACTTCACCCTAGAAGTAGTAAATATTAGATCCATTTAAACATAATTTACTAATTTTGTTTGTAGAATTATGTATACAGATGGAAATATAATTCAGAATAGTGTAATTATTCTCAAAGGAGTTAAGAAGATCAGCAAGAGACAATATAGGGATACCTTCTTATGTATGAAATATAAACATAATCTCATGATATCTAAGATAATCCTAAATATCAGATCTCAAGATTAATAAGATCACAGAGTATGCAATACAACCATCAAGATAGGAGACATTGCTTAGTTTATCTGCATCAATTTAATGTTTTCTTTGGTTGTATTAGTTTCTGTGGCAGAAGTTGTCAGGAGATTACAGAAATTAAAGTGATGGGAACTGATGATATAGAATTGGAATATACTACTGGAAGATGTTTATTAGATAAGTAAGTAATTAAAACATATTAACCCAATGAATGTGTTTCTGCTGTATCATGCAAGGTAGATATTACAGTCACTAACTAATAGGGATTTTCAAAACTCTAAGAGTTATCACGAATAGAGGCTGAGCAGAAAATGATACGGTTGTTGAATTTCAGCATTTTAAGTGATCCTTTAATGATTACATTCAACCACTAATAACTGCATACAGAACTATTGTATCCCCTTGTCCCTTCATTGCTTTCTTTCCAGTAGAGTTTGAATACTTGTCTTCCAGAAAGAAGCTTTAAAGAATATTATTCTGAATTTAAAGAAAAGGATATCCCAATTTGCATCTTCTCAGAAATATCAGGCTTTTGTACTCTCTGCCACACATAGAAAGGAAAGTACCGCTTTGATTAGGCCTGTGTTTCATAAATTTTAAAGTTTCCCTCTCTCCTTTTCTCCTTTCCTCCTTTCCTCCTTTCCTCCCTTCCTCCTCTCCCTCCTCTACCCTAGTCACCTCCTCCCTACAAATCTCTATCTCCCTATTTATGGTGTGTGTGCGTGCACGTGTCTGTGTGTGTGTGTGTGTGTGTATGTGTGTGTATCCCAAGAAGTTTAATCAAGGCTACCTACATGATCCTGAATTTAGAACTGCTCATCAGAGCCTACTAGCCTCTTCAGTGGGTACACTAATTGATACCATACCTCCCCTTCTCCCAGAATCTGTGTGTAGCCAATAGAGGAATAGTATGTGTATATGCTAGGTCTCTGTGGGCCCTTTTCCCAGTATAGATGACGCTTTGGAGTGCGTGACTTCTGCGGACCCATTGTCAATATGCACCATTTCTGTAAGTCTGTGGTCCCTATGTCCATGTCAGCTTAGAAGTTAGTAAGTTGCAGTCTACCTTTCCTCTATAGCCACTGCATTATTTTTATGCCTTTTCTGCAATGTCCGTGAACCTAAGGGATTGGTGTAAGTGTCTTATCTAGGGCCCTCCACAATCCTTTATTCTTAGTGCCATGTACATGGGTCTTTATTTTTATCTAGGGTCACTGTCAGGGGAAGCTTTTCTGTTTGTGGCTTAGAACAGCCTTGGCCTATAATTGTAAACATAGATATTTAGGAGGTGATTTAGTACTACGTTAATTCACCTACACAGCCATCTTAGGTTTCCCCCATATAACAGCTGTGTCACACCGTTACACCCATGGGCCTGTCTTGCCTGACAGGTTACTATTATAATTCACAGAGTTCACAGCTGGGTTATGCCATTAATATGCTTTGGCTCATAGTGGCATGTATAGCACCATTTATTGCAGTGAGAACAACCATCAAGGAGCTATCTTTTAGATCAGTTTCATCTTCATTTCTCTTCATCTCAGACATATTGTGGCCTCAGAAATAGAGTTTTATCTCATTCCAGTGTGAGTAACCAAGAGGAATGGCAAGAGCCTGTATTGTTTTAGAGCTCTGTGATCTCTGTAACCAGCAGCTTTTATGGAGATAACCCACACTTGACAGGAAGATTTTGGTTTTAACAATCCATTGTTCTTAAGACCTATGTTCTCTTTTCTTGCATATCTGCCTTCAAACCTTATGTTATTTATTTGGATTACCAAGTAGTTACTACGTGGTGTTTTCATATCCTTCCTTATGTTCATACCTACCCCATCCCTTTCTCCACCATTCTCCCTGTTTGAACCTTTCAACCCACAATATAATCCCTCTCCATCCTCACTTGATCTTTGTGGTGCTGTATGTCCTATCTTGAGGTGTCATGCAATCCACTTTCTAGGTTTTAGATCCCCTAATACTCTAAGGTAAGCACACAGAACAAAAGTACAGGGCCTAGGATCTACATATAAGAAGACGTGTACAAGTATTTTTAAAATGTGTGCTTGCAAAAAAAAAAAAAAGAGTCATCAAGGATGTCTTTTGGTTGACAACTGAGTTTTTATTATTAGTTTTCTTTTGATTTGCTTTTTGCTACTTTATATATAGTTTTCAGTATGTTAAATTTGCCTGTATTGCTTTTATTATTAAAGAAAACATTATATTTTTGTTTTTTGTTTTGTTTTTGTTTGTTTGTTTGTTTTGGTTTGGTGTGGTTTTTTGAGACAGGATTTCTCGTTAGATTTGGAGCCTGTTCTGGAATTAACTCTTGTAGACCAGGCTGGCCTTGAACTCATAGAGATCCACCTGCCTCTGCCTCCCCAGTGCTGGAATTAAAGGTGTGCACCACCACCACCTGGCTCCAAGAGCATTACAATTTTTAAAGAAGTTTTCAAACTGAAGTATAATTTCTATTAAGAAAACCCCACAGTGATGTAACAAATTTATTAGATCTACCTAATATATTAGGTTTATTTGACCATTATGGTAGTAGATATGTGGGAGAAAGCATGGAGATGTTTTTGGAGTATAATGTTAAATTCATGGGTATTTTTGATGTATCATGAATACTTATAAAAATAACCCCTTGGGACTATACCTTTAGAGCCTCATAGCAGCATGAACATCTCTCTATGTTCATTCTTCTCTTACATAAAAAATTGTAAGAAGTATTCTTCTGCATAACATACATTGAACCATTCCTCAAATTCTAGAGTTTTGTTGTTCTGCTTGCCTTTAACAAATACTGAGAAAATGATACCAACACTGTTCCCTAGACATCCATGCTTCTGCATCAGAGGAGATGGAGAATGTAGATGAGATTGCATTCTGATAGGGAGAGGAAGGAGGAAGAGGAGAACTATAAGTGATACAGCTCTGGAGCTGCAAAGGAACAGCTCTGGAGACTGGAGCTGCAATAGGACCACTGTGGAGGGAAAAGTATCCTTACTTGTTGGGGAGTCATGCTATAACTGGAGCTGCAATAGGACAGCTCTCAGGGTGGGGAGATATGTATCCTGACTTGTTGGGAAGTCAGGTTATGTCTGAAGCTGGGGTGCAGTGGGGAGAATGGTCTCCCTGCAGAAAGTAACAATCCTGCTCCTCTCCTAGAGAGAGTATTACAACTGAGCTCTGCTCAGTTCTCTGTAGTAATAACTGGTTAAAGGTCTGGTTAGAAATTTTTTGGGTCTGTTGTTAAAGAAATCTAGACAGGAGGTTTATGAAACAGGGGACAATTTTTAGGACTACTGTGCCCTTTTTAGCTTCTTGGCTCTAGTTCTGGGGCCAGGGCCTATTTATTTCCCTAGTTCTGGTTTCAAGGTCAACGTGTGTTTCTTTGGCCCTGGTATCAGACTCAGGGTGTGCTTTTTAGGTTCTGGGTTCAGGGAAAAAGTGCTTCCTTCACTGACTCTGGTTTTGGGGGGTCAGAGTAAATTTCTTTGGCGCATGGTTGTACCTTACAAAAACAAATGAATTGGGGGAGGGAGGCTAATTTTAACATGGGAAGAAAGAAACATCATATTTCTTGATTATTATGAATCAATTTAAATTTTGTTTCTGATTCTATCTCACTGGCTTAGTAAGGAATTAAGCTTCAATGGCCTTGCAGTTTTACCTTTCAGCATCATATCAAACCAGTTCTGGGTTTTATGGGTGGATTCTGGTTTACAATAGTATTAAGTTCTTGTCCTTAGCTATCTGGACTCTAGAAGGATACTCTCTGCCTAAGTTCTCAGGAGCCTTAACATTCACCGTGGTTCCCATGCCTACCTTGGCTTTGTAAAAGCAAACACAGCTCCTTGGGGCATGTCAATCTATTGTCTTCGATGTCTTCCAGGAGTGTATGCTCATGGGACATCAAGAAGGGATTCCACAGAGAATTCTCACTCATGACTGCAATCCCAAAAGCTTGTTCTCCAAGAAAAAAATGTTTATTTAATGCATACTATATCCCAAGCATTTGTTCTAAATGTGTTATCACTATGGCCCATTCCCCAGCACTCCACTTAATAAAGATCATTATTACACATTTTTCTGTCTAGGAAATTACATACAAGTCCAATATGTAGTTCAAATGCTTAAGTTTAGGTTTATAGATGTAGTACATAGTTTAGGTACATAGATTCCACTGAGATATATAGTGTAATTATTTTTCAGCAATATTCATCATTCCTTGGCTGAAAAATATACAGTTGGATTTGCTCAAGTAGATAGTTTATAGTTCACAACTTAGTTTCTCAACTTTTCAGAAGGAATAGAAACAGAAGTTGTAGAAATAACATTTGTTTGCTGAGATCACCTTTTTGTGCTCATAAATCTTATTTGCCTTGTGAGATTTGAAGTTCAAGCTTTTTTTCTCCATATACCCTCATCATATTTCCTGTAGTGCTTCTGGATATGCTTGTAGGCTGTCAGGACAGATAGTACCTCCTTTTTTTGTGAAAAATAAAAATAAAACAAGTCTTGTAACATGAGTCAATGTCTGAATCTGAAACATAATCATTAAATAGTTTTTTGTTAATTCTACTAATGGTCACTATACTCCAGTAGTATGGTTACCTTCTTCACACTACAGTAGGTGAAAGAAGTTGTATAATCAGGTCATTTGTAAACAACGTTATCATTTCTTTCCCCCTATTCAAATAGCTCTAAACCTAGATTTAGATTTAGTACACTGAGATTCCTGCCCATGAGCACTTTTAAAATCATTTGGAATGAACACTACACCCTTTCAGGATGCCTTACGCAGCATTTGTGTGGATTTCGAGGAACTATATATGCATAACTGAAAGGCCATTCAAGACCCTGACATGCTTCCATTCTGCAAGTTCATTAACAATATCCTTCGAGAGCATCACAGCCTTGATAGGCACACTTGAGAATTGGCTGATTTTCAATTTAGTTTAATTTCCTATATGGAAATGTGTATTATCATTTGATGTGTTTGGAAAATTAAAGTGTGGGTTAGCAGTTAGCACTGGATTAGAAGGAGAAGAACATAGTATCATTTTCTATCAGCTCATACAAGTGATTGTTGTGGCTTGATCTTGCCATGCAACTGTTCTAAATGTTTTTGTGTGTTTTCCCTCTGAACATACCTTTGCCTCCTACCAGATTAAATTTAAACAATAGTGCTGATGTGTCTTCTAGAATTGCAGACTGCTTGGGATTATTTTCCTTGCGGGTGTAGCTTGATCAACTTTAAAGAGGACTTGAAGCAACTGCTGTTATTTTCTACTGAATCAAGAGCTCTTCCTGGTAATGAAGCAGTGTTCAGATTTTAAGTATTTACTTGCAGTTATTAAAACAGAAAGACATGGGGCAAGACATTTGCATAATATAATCGCTCTTCTTTTTATGTGATTTATGACGTGTTAGGAAGCTTTATTGTAATCTTGCTTTGAATGTGCCTCCACTTTCCACCAACTGAGTTTGAAGAGAGCAGCTGGATTCTCATCAGAAAACTACACAAATTAAAGATAAATGTCTCTGAATCATAGCATTTCCATTTTCCTGTTAAGAGAGCTAACTTCAAATTTGCAGGATGAGGACAACTATCTGATCCTCATTTTCTCTTTCTGATTACACTGGAGCATCAGATCACAGACCTCGAGGACGATTTGAGATCTCTCTCACACCTGCAATTCACAGGCAATATGCACTAAAAATCCATTTCCTTTTGGGGGACTTTTCTGGGCTTGAGTTTTACAGATTTTCCTTAGAAACATACTTAGGAAATTCCATATTCTTCCAGGCATAAGTCACTTCCCTATGACTAAACATGGTTGTTATTTCAATCAAATCACTTCCCTCCCTTATTCTGCTTGGATGGGAGAGACAAGTCAGATTTTGATAAGAACATGTATGCTTTTAAAATGTTTGTTACTGATCTTCTTCTCATTCCTTTTTAATTAGTGCTTAGGTTTTTTTATTCCATTTTATTCCACAGGATACATAGTGACATGAAAGGATGGTTAAAGAATGTCCTATATAAATATGTATCAATAATATAAACCTTATAGCATGGCATAGTTTTTTATGTGTACTAAGGACTAGTGTTCCGGTTCTCACTTATAAAAGAGCTTATGACAAATGTCTCAAGCCAAATAAGGCTTCATCAGATGTCTCAAATCAGACACTGTAATACCAGGGCTGTTGACTACTTGCCAAGTAATTTATGTGCAGACTGTTTAAGTTATGTCCCTATTCCTGGATTTCAGAATAAGGATATCAAATACCGATTCATTATTTTTATAGGAAATCATCTGAAATTACTTTGAAAAATGTAAAACCTCAATTCAAATGGAAAACCTTATGTTTGTTAAACAAACAGAAGGAGTTCAAGGACTAGGTTGAGAGGCCTCTTGAGGATGAAAACACAAACTATATCAGTGAATGGAACTAATAGCTACTTACAAGCTTTCTAAAGCATATACAAATAAAAGGAACTGAAATGTAGTCACCATATAATAGGTTGACAAAACCTCAATTTGATATCTCATGCCACAAGTAAAACCTCCAGTGGCAGGAATGAGTTACATTTTGTTGAGTCTTTGACCAAACAGTTCCCATGGAAACCATAACCATCACTGGATATTATCAAAGCTATTTGTTGTTCTTCACAACTTGATGGTAAGGCCCTATTACTGAGGAAAACACTTAAGCATAACATTGAACATGGAGAAATTGGTCTGATGCCTGGCTAGAGATTTTATCCCTGTTGACTACTATTCATGGGACTAGAAGTTTTACATGTTATAAGAGGAGAAAATTAAGCATCAATTTCACCCAACTACAAAATCTGTGATGGCCTGCCTGTAAGATATCCTGCTAGAATAGTGGCACAAATATAATGGAGTAACCAACCACTTTTTTGTTGGATTTAAGACACAGATCATGAAATGAAATCCACCCATACCTGGCACTGCTAAAATGACGAAGAACCTGAGAATAGACAGGTAGATCATGGGTCTATGGGAAATCCTAAAAATATTGTTCTATTAAAGGACCATAGTGATGAAATGCCTCTTAATGACATTTTACTATACCCATGGATCAGTGCACCATTAAACCCCCATCAGAGAAACCACTTCTTGGAGTGGATGGGAAGTAACACAGAAACCCACATATAGAAAATGTGCAGAGACTATAAGAATTTGTAATACTGACTCTTCATCAATACTTTCTCTTAGCACTCAGGGATTTGTGCCAAAGAGGAGGTAGAAAGATTTTAAGAACCAGAGGTGGTGGTGGCTCCAAGGGCAGTATCTTCTAGACATAATAGGACTTCAGTGCATATGAACTCACAAAACTTGCGAAAACATGTACAAGACTTGGTCCAATGCAGACAAAAATCCCAAAACTGAAGAAGAGAAATAAGTTGAAAGAATATATATATATTAAAAAGGTAGTTTGTAAGTATTGGAGTTTTAAGTTATAGAGAATTTCAATATCAACTAAGAACAGGATTCTTTTATAATTAAAATCACAGAGGATTTTTTTTCTAGAACCAAGTATGTATACTCACTACTTAAAAAAAAAGCAGTATTATAGAAACAGGATCAGTGAGAAAAGAAATTTTCATTCCTGAGAATATGAGGGGATTGTCATCTCTGAAACAAAGTCCATCCTCAGGTGCTCTGGTACATTAAATGACTTTTGCAGGAAGAAAGGATTAGCAGGGGAATGTGGTCAGGATTGCTACATGCTAAGCAGTGGCCATCATTCATGATGTGTTTTTTTCTCCTTACATAATATCCTTGAGACAACAATTTTTGTCTCCCAGACCAGTCCCTATATTTCTTTAGATAAACACAATATTTCCTTATAAATTAAGTGTTAATCTCCCTTAAATTCAAGAAAATTAGCAAATATTCAGCCCATTGTTCTATTTTATCTGAACACCATCCAGTGTCCTGGGCTCACAAAACATGAAGATTTTTGATTAGGGAATCTTGTGGCCCATGCTTATCTGATTTTTTGGTCATATTACAGTTGGAAATTTCTAATTTATTCTATGGTAGAGCAGAAATGAATATTATCTAAGTGGCAATTTAAAAGTAGAGCAAATCTAAATTAGAGTGGGTTTAGACAATGAAATCATATTGCAAAAAGGTCTATTTTATAAATCTTTGCTTAAGTCTATTAAAATATCAATATTTACATTTTGTGATTTTATAAATCTATTCAGTCATCAAAGTTAACGTCTACTGAAATTTTAAGAAATATTCTATATGTAGTATGTTGTAGTGTGAATTTCCCACATTGGTGCTGTGTAAATTCCTTCAACCAATAGCCTTTAAGATGCCAGCCCACTTAGGTATGGTCTCTTGTAATATAAATGCTGACATAAAGCTTGCGTGCTCTCTCTCCTCTCCTCTCCTCTCCTCTCCTCTCCTCTCCTCTCCTCTCCTCTCCT
>JABTXL010000001.1:20996634-21111299 GCA_025134845.1 Neodon shergylaensis | reverse complement strand
CAAAGGCAGATACAAGTTTTGGGGATCTGGAAGCAGTTTGGTGGCAGGTTGGGGGTATTTTAAAAGAAAGCTAGCTTGACTGCAAAGCTATGAGTGGGGCCTTGACAGAAGCTCTGAAAGCAGAAGGTACCGAATCTGAAATTCATTCGCTTCGTGGTTAACCTTCTCTAATTATCATCCTTACTAATCCAACTTCTTGATTTTAGACAAATATTTTGCAGAGTTGAAAAAACAATTTCTATTATTTACAAAAATGCCAGCAGCTTTCTATGGAACATGGAAAACCAAGGAAGATTAGGGAAAGCTTTGTATTTCTGAGTTTTCAGGCTTGCTTTATCAACTTATTTATATTCTTATCACATATTAGTACTTTAAGGGTAGTTTTATTTTTTTATAATGCCATGCATAACTTTGTCAGCCCCATACTAGCTTTGCATTTGCTTGTTGCTTCTGGCCCTAGTCTGATGCATGGCACGTCCAGCCTCTGCTTTTTAAAGTAGATAGAGGTGATTAATTGTGATTGGTTTCTGTCTTGTGACCATTATCTCTCTATTGTTCTCTGAAAGTACGTTTGCTTTGATGCTCTGCTATCGAGTTATTTATGGTCATTTCAAGACTCCTTCGGATCCTTTTGGCTTACTCCCTATGTTCTTTTATCAAAGCGAATATAGTTATGGGAACAGAATATGAGAACTATATATAACCCTGGGTAGTATTATGTCCACGGATTTAAAATATGAATTCCTTGGGGTTGTTTTAGGAAATTTTAGAGAATTTTCTTCACATATTGCAAATATATCTAAGAAGATATAATAATAATAATAAACAGATCCCGCAGAAATAAATTCAACTGTAACGCATTAGAAATCAGTGCAAAAGAAGGGTGAGTGTAAGAGATTAATGGCAGAAGGCAACCATGGCGAGATGGAGCCAAGGAACACCACAAAGTCACACCATGTAATAGAGCTCATGTAGAAGGTTTATTGGGGAGAGGTGTAGAGATGGCCTCTGACTGAGAGCAGAAGGACAAACAAAGAGGGGGCCGAGAAGGGCTTGCCTTTTATAAAGGGATACAGCACATAGGCATCAGAGAGTGTTCTGCTTAGTGGCTGCAGCAGTTAAGTGTCACATCTTATCACATCGTGGCATGTCCTACTAGGTCTCCTAGTGCAGGCCAGTAAAAATGCCTGAATGCTAACATTTCTCCCTTTTGTGGCCACCTCTGGATCCATGGGAGTGACTGCTTAGCATCCATGGGAATTCTTGGAGGTGAAGGAACCCCCAGCTATGCTCTTTAAAGCTATGGTTCACCCTCTCACCAACACTCACTCACCTCTGGCCATTTCCCATGAGTGCAGCGCAATCTCTTGGGCATGATCTCTCACCCTTAGACCTTGTTCACAAGCCATGGTACCAGGTGACCATGTCTCACTCGGGATCAGTGCATGATAACTCACTGAACAGCTTGTGCCCACTCAGTCACTCCTCTCTGGATCCCTGAGATGCCAGGACATTCAGGCTTTGGATCTTCTTCCTCTACCTTCTCATGGGGACTGTGTCTTCCACCATACCTCCAAGCTCCCATCTAGAATGCCTTTTGGGAAACCACAGACCTCTACACCTAGGACCTTACTTAAGTGCTTCTAAACTTATCTGCCTTCATTGTCAAGTTGGATGAGGCAGGAGGTGAGTCTAGATCTAGGAAGAGATGGGGGAAGGCTGAAAAAAAAATACAACCTATGAAATCCTCAAAGAATTGAGTGATTATGTATGACTATTGAGTACCCTGACATTTCCAGATTTAAACAGACAAAATTCAATCCTTTCCGATATTTTGGATTACCTGGTCCTAAAGAGCCTTAACCAGGATAGCACATTGATAGGCCTTCAATAACTGTTGTAGTCAGTACTAGAGACTCACTTTGAATCTTCATCAAACTGTATTCTGTGTGTATTGTTTGAGGTGAATGCTGCTTTGCCAGATGCCATCCCTGTCTGAAGCATATGAAACTTTCTGGCTTACCCATCTTTGCACCAAACATAAGATGATTGTTAAGGGATTGACTTTTCAAGCAGATCTCTTACTTCTTGATTCTTAATTTTTGCAATAATATTTTGTTTATGCATTTTATAGTGCATTTATAAACAAGCAAATAGGACAGACAGTTTGTCTGCAGTGTTTCTTCAGTCAAAATGAGGGTTTCAGTTGAATTGAAGGAAGGGAATGAATGAAAGCAAATGTGTGAGCATGTTAATATTAAAAGCACTTAAAGTAGCAAAAATTAAAGCAACTTATTCTTATTCATCCTAAGAAATGTGATTAAATGAGCTATCATTATTTGCCATGGATTGGCAGCTGCAAGACAAAGTGCATTCAATTATTGCTGCTGTCAATCAGACTATAATTCCAAACTGTAAAAATCTTTTTGGTACTTGAAACTAGCTAAAAAAGACTTGCAGAATTTCAGTAACTTGCCACGATGAAACAGGACTTTTTAACATCAAGAAAGAAACAGAAGGGGAACAGCTGTGTGAGGGAATTGGCAGGTAAACAAATCCCCAGTCTCAGTCTGGATTGAGAGTCCTCTATTGAATTGCATCTTTGAGAAGAGATCTTTTGAAGGTAATGAAGCTGCCATTCATGGAGAGAGGGATCTGGCTCCTCTCATTAAACTGTGCAATGCATTACTGCCTCTGCCTTTTCTTTTTCTGAGTCCTGAGCCTAAAGTTACCATCCTTATCTTATCCCTGGAACTTTGATAACTGCAACACTAAACAACCCCATTGCCTGACCAATTCATAGGTCATTCTAATTTTGTTTAACTTTCCTTCTCAAGGTTTAAGAGCAGAACACACATCTGGAAAAATCAATGCAACTACGAGAGTTGTCACCAATTACGTGTGCTAAGTACAGCACATTCATAATGCCTGTGGTTGCACAGGTGTCTCATTAATGCTTAAATATAGAGATTGACAGCAATAATTATGATTTCCCTTCGAACTTCAAGGATTTTCAGTTCTGTGATAGAGTATCAGACTGGCGTTGAGGGACCTCTATTCTCCTGTCTCTCCAACTAATCATATATGTGACCTCAAGCAAATCACTTGTTTGGCTTCTTCTTTAAATGACTAGGAAAGGCTCCACATCGTCACGGAGGACTATGAAAGTTTCCAATGCAAACATGGCATCTGATGGAAATTTCCAAGGTACAGAGGCTGCTGGCTCATTAAAATACTGATCTAATGGAGTGTCATAGATTAGTATAGCTCATAAAATGGAAAAGAGAGTCACAGGATGGGCAGTGCAGGCGGCTAATTCTGTGACATAGAAGCCACTGTTTTGCCATCACACCTTGTATTCTAATAACTTTGAGATTTTCTCTCCTTCTTAGATTTCTGCTTTAGACATTTCTTACTTTTTTATTGGGTGAATAATACTTTTTAATAATTCTTAATAAGTACAATAGGTAATTTATTATAAAGGTAAGAAATGAATTTAAACCTTTGAACTGAAAAAAAATAGGCTTGGAATTCAGCCTTGGATTCTAAGGCTCCTTCTGCCACTCAGTGACCGTGTAAATTAGTCAAGTAGGTCAATTTTTCTATGGTTTCAATTTGTAACTTGTAAAGGTGGGAAATAATGACAGTTATTGTTATGAGGACTAAATGAAATGTTTTGTCAAGTAGTCACATGATCCAATGTCTGGCCCGTGGAAAGCACTCAAATATTGGTTTTGTTATTATTATAATCATTACTAACAAGCATTTCCAGTTGTTGCTTTTTATTGCCTCAATTTTTCAAATATCAGGATCCCTTCTGCTGAACACACCCACTTGCTGAACACCCACATGGGCAAGGATGCCAGGAAGGATTTATGTTACTAGCCAGCAGAACAGGTGACTTTCTGTTTGCAACTTCTTATCTAAGAAGACAGGCTGACTGGAGTTCTGAGAAATCCTCCACTTTAGCTTCTGCCAGATAAATATCATATTCTGTTTCTGACAGGAATCCCAGACACAGGCAAGGCATTTATCCTCTTGAGTGTCCTAAAAGGAAATGTAAATTCCTGAAGTTATTGTGAGAGTTCTAAGATGAACAGAGCATACCCCTTGCAAATAGTCATTCCCTCTAAGAATATAAATTTGGAGATTATACAACAGAATGGTGCATGCTCATGAATAAATCAAACAAAAGAAATATGTATACAATTTAATGTGTATGGCCTGCTCCTTTTTCAAGTGCTAATTTATAGTGCAGAGTAGTCACTCAATTATTGGTATCCTAGAGAAATACTGAAATTAAAGGAGTTCTCTCCTTTGCATCTCTTACGTGTTTATGAGGGTAGAAGTGCTTCAAGTCATTGTTGTTTCAACTGTCAAGCAAATTAGTCCAATAGGAGCTAGATATTAACTCAGCCAACCTTGAAAGGACATGGAAATCCTGGTGGGATGAAGGGGCCAGGCACCTGTTTCAACTCAGATGCTTCTTGTGCAGCTACTGTGTGAGTATATTACTTGCTGATGGCCTTTTGATGGGAATCACTGCACAGATGTCTGCGCGAGTGGCCATTCAAGCTAGCGCTTCATCTCTTCTCGTTTTGATATGCTCACTTCCAACAAAGCCTGAAACTGGCTTTGCATTAGTGAGGCGCTAAAAGTTGGCCCACTATCTGTGGCAGAAAAAAAATGCAACTTAAATTAGTAGACAGGAGCCTTTGAAAGTCAGTGCGTGCTAACACCACTAGCCATTCTTGTAATGTGTATGAATTAATGCAATATTTCATCTCTATCTTCAGTCCACCTTTATGTGAGCAAAGACAACAGATGGGAGAAAAGGCGAACAGAATTAATATTGATTGAAAATAGCTTTTTAAAAAAGCCCTTTTTTTCATGATATTGAAATGGCAGCCAGATCTATTAAAATTCAGCCTCATTATACTCAAATTTGAATTATATCCTTAGAACTTTCATGGCATAGCCTTCCCTTATTTCATCCACCACAGTTCTGCTTTTTGTTGTCTTCCATATTTTCTTGCTAACAGCAATTTTAAAGACTTTACTGAAAAAAAAAAAGAATTTAGAGAGCAGCTCATTTAAACTATAGAAATAGTGTTATGTCACTTTGTTGAGACTTTTGGTCTTTTCTTTGTACATAAAGTCTTGTTGTTTGCATATGAAGTGTCTTCATATGCAAGGTAGGACTTGGTACGCCTATCAAAGTACTATCTTGCACCTAGAGCCTTCTTGTCATTCTCTCTGTCACCTGACTGCATTCTTCTGCCACATCTGGAGCCATGATGTACTTCCAGGCCACAGACCAGTGGCGTGGAACCAAATGTATTTATTGTGGCTTGGAATCTCTTCAGCCTAGAGCTAAAACATGTCTGCTAGACTTTAGGTTCCTTTCTCAAGTATTTCGTCACACATAGAGAAAAGCTGACCAATGCCCACATTTCTTACAGCTCTCCAAAGTGAGATACATAAGGTTAATTTAGAATTCTCACTCTGTCCAGATAATTAAACCTCCCTCTTTTAGCAAAGAGGTATTGAAACCCACACTGACAGTGCATCGCATGGCATAATGTAACTGAGTAATATGCCTCAATGATAGCCACGCTGAATCCTCAAAAATCAGAGTTAATCTTTGCCTATGTAACAGGGTTTTTCAATAATTGAAATGCACAACTGTTGGGGAAACAACTGTTTCTCAGCCTTTTTTATTTCTACAAAGAAAAGTTGACATCTCCCATATGCCTTCAGTGCTAAGATGAGTGATTAAGAACACCTACTGCTCTGCTTGAGAACCCACATTCAGTCCAAGCAACCTGTCAGGAGGCTCACAACCACCTGCTGTTTCAGCTTAAAGAGATCTGACACTCTCTTCTAGCTTCCACGGTTATTTACACTAAAATGGCATAAATATGTGTGCATGTGCATGCGCACATGCACACACACTCACACACACACACCCTGACAAAATCAACCCATCAAATCGAAAGTTGGGGATGTATGCTGTCATGAATGAGAAATAGCTTGCTTGCCTAGCAGAGTGCTAGCATAGTACGTAACACAGTATATATGTCCATCTACTGGGAGATTAAAAGAAGCAAAAAAAAAATAAGAAGCTTTATGTTTTCTCTACATCCAGAAGACCAGAGTACTTATGGGACCCCATGATATTACCATTCAGCTATCAGACTAAGTGACATCTGGGAATGCCTTTCAGAATTCTCAGTGTATATTATGTATAATTCTCTACACTCTTAAAAGCTTAGTGTCCCTTAAGTCTACTGTTTGGGTCGTTATCAAGCTTATCATACAGAAGAGTTCTTTGCTGTACATTGTTCTCTGTGTTCCTGGTTTGGGGGTTTGTCCTTTAGCTGCCTTCTCCCTGGAGCTTTTCTGACATTTCTGTACATGTCAGTGTTACATTCTCCCTTTCCTTTGCACATTCTTTCTTATTGCACCTGTATGATAGAAGTTCTCAGTTTCTCAAATTAGATACTGTTTTTATATAAATTTCACTTTCAGCCTTTGTACCTACACATCCTTATAAGAAAAGTTCTTAAACGTCAAAGTGGATTCCTTTTAATTTTGGACTCCTGGAATTCTAAAACTAAACACATATAATCGGCTTTCAATTTTTTTGTAAACATGTGTTATGCTATCTCCTTTCCCCTCCCCCACAGAAATATCCTTGTGTCATTTTTCTCAAAATGAGTGTTTATTCTATTCTCAAAGTTTAAAGTATATACATATTTTCACAATATGCAGTGATTGTCCTTAAAGGAAACATTTATAAAGTTCTTATTCTTTAGCAAACACCTACTAAATATTTAATAAAAATTTGTTCATTTAAATTTTTTGGCAATCCACCCAAATGAGGAATACTATATATTGTCATTTGGTTATGCAGATGAAGAATTTAAGGCAAAGAGAAGTTCTGATATTGGGATGATAATCGTAAGGTTAAATGACAAATAGGAGAGTCACTTTATACTTTAAACTCAAACAGTCTAGACCAGGACCACGCCCTTTATGCACTAAAGATTCTACATCTTTATTCATTATACAGTTTTATTGCAACATAAATGAATAATTTCATGGCTTTAAATAGACATTAATTGAATTCAATTAGTAGAGACAAACTGGAAATTGGGAATTTTTTTTAATATCTGTGAAGTTTTTGGCCTCTTTTTACTGAAACTGGCAGTGTTTTGGGGCAGCCTGGGCCCCATCACTCTACACTTGAATACTCTTAATAAGATGGTCTAAACCAACAGATATTCCAACCTGTACTTTATCAAGCTCTTTCATTAATTTTTAACCAACGAGTCTTCTTTTGATTTAAGACCTAGGCAATAAAATCAAATTTCAAGTGATGCCAATAACTTCAACTTCTTCAGAAAAAAAGAGCTCGTCTGCTCCAAAGCTTCTAGAGCCATAAGGCGAGGTTCAGGAATGTGACAGCACACTGTGCAACTGTTCATTAGCGTATTCTATTCCCATGGCATTTTTAACATTTTAGTCTTTCCCATTGTTTTTCACTGAAATTTATGGATTTTGATTTTTGTGTAACAGTACAAGAGTTGTATCACTTTGTGCCTAGCTATATCCATAACCCTAGATGAGAGACAGTGAATTTGTGAGGTTATATTTCATGTGCATGTTTCATATGTATATGTTTATATATCATGTAGATATGTACACAAAGTGACTTCATCTTTCTGGTTTATCTTCATCAACTGTAAAATAAATACAGTGTCTTGAATACAGGTTCCACTCAGTTGTGTCTTGCAAAGGGATTAAGATAACTGAAAAGCAGAATTGGTATCTCTAATGGAGTTGCTTGCTCTAAAATTCAGTAAATTCCCTGATCTTCAAAACTTTGTTTTGAGTTTCAGATCACATCTGAGGATTTAGTGATAGACATCTGTTCTCTTTAATCATGGGCGCAGCTGTATTTAAGTATTATCCAGTGTCCTAATCATGTTACAGGATTTTTGCAAGATCAAAAACCACTTCTAACTGGTCACCGTGTTTGAAGTTCTAGTGGTGTTCAACAGCAGCCTCTCTGTAGGACCTAAGAAAAAAGTCCTCTTCAAATAAGAACTGTTCTCTTGCCCCTGCAGAATCCTGTAAAGCTGGCTTGAATACGAATAGGACTTCAGTTTACTATTCACTGGCATTCCTTATGTTCTTCCAATTCCAATTTGCATTAAGAAAGAATTTATTACTTGACACTGGCTCCTTTTAAAGCTTCCACTTGACAAGCACTTTCCTTCCAAATACAATTTCACAAGGAGATGCTTGAGGGTAATTCGGAAGGCATCCATCACCTTTACTCAACAGCCTAACAATGGGCAATGTTGTGGGGAGCGACAGTGATGGAAAGATTTCAATTTCTTCTTCTCTTTGTGTGTGCAGTGTCAGAAACTGGAGTTGTTCTAGAACAACAGCAACAACAAAAATGGATATTGTCAAATTTTTCTAAAATTTAATGAAGCCCATAAACTTGAACCTTAGCAGATAGTTATGTCACAGAATTTCATAGGTTATACATTTGAGTGAATTCTTCCACAGAGTAACAAAAAACTTTCTGGACCATGTGGATCTTGCTCAAACTTCACCTAAAAATTGGAATATGTAAACAAGAAACCCAACATCCTCTTCGTTAAGTATTTCCCTACCTTGCATGTGCAAAGAATCTTCCAAAAATGATTCAGTTTCCTAGTTTAGTAACTATGCTTCCAGATATAATTATGTATTAGCCAGGGATATGAATTCTCTCACTTGTAATTATGTGGTCTCATTAGAAACCTGACTGTGCAATAGGAAATCAGTGATTAAACTTTCATTCAGCATCGTTTCTTCCTCAGTCTTTGGAGCAGGTGTCAGCATTATTCTCTGGTGGTATTTTGTTCAGTACCTGCGCTGTTAGTTAGGAGGAAAAGTTGTGATGATTTATTATGTCTGCCTGAGATGCTTTATATTTTGTGGGTTTTCATGGCATTTAATGCCATAAATAACTCCCTTTGGGTCATTTAAAGCAAGAAGGTCAGGTTTTTGTTTTTCCCTGACACAGCAGAACCCTGATCAAGTATAAAGGCACAAGGTGATTTTGTCTGTTATGAAATTCCTCCGGGATAAGAGTAATGTAAGTGATTCTTTCAAGTGGGAGCTCTAACTGGGGCAGCCCACTAGTGAGTCAACTTTGTCCTAGCAGGTAGTAGTGGGAATCTTAGGCAAAACCTGAAATAATGTTTGATAGGACATAATTGACATTTACCCTATTGATCTTCTAGATGCCACAAGCCCCATACTCAGGGTCAAGCAGTGGTTACACATGGATTCCTCGCACTAAGCCTCTCTCCGGTTTGAACATTAATTCAATATTTTCATTCATAGTCATCCATTTTTGTGATTTTTCTTTATCTTCCTTCTTTAACGTTTCAAATATCTGACCAAGAATCATATTCCCATCACCTTGGTTATCTGCAATGTTCTCAATCTCTTTTATCTCTATTGAAATTATTCTCAATTTATAAATAAAAGCTTTAGATACATATAAGAGAAGTTTGTCAAAGTTTTGTTTCAAACTTACACTAGAAGGAACTCAGGTGACCAGCTGAAATATTCACTTTGGTAAGACGACTTTCAAAGTAAAAAAGATTTATCAGTATTTATTACCTTACTAGTATCATTATCTTCATCGTCTCATAGATCCTCACCACAGTTTTATCTTTATCCTCTTTCCTAGGCTCTCCCCCCACCTTCCCCTCTCCTCCAGATCCAGTCCCCTCCAGCTCCTTTCAGAAAAGAGTGGACCTCCCACTGACATCAACTAAACATGGCATAAGAAGTTACAATAAAACCAGGTGCACACCATCACATCAGAGCTAGATTAGGCAACCAGTAGAAGGGAAAAGGTCCCACACGAGGGCAAAAGAGTCAAAGACCACCACCAATTGCACTGTTAGGTCAATAACATATGTAGAGGACCTAGATTAGATCCCTACAGGCTCCCAGATCTCTGGGAACCCCCATGAATCATAATCAATTGATTCTGTGAACCACATTCTCCTGGTGTTCCTGATCCCTCTGGTTCCCCTGATCCTACCTCTGCCTCCTCTGAAGGACTCCACAATACAAGAAAATTAATATTTAGATTAAGAACGCAGGCACCTGCCGGGCGGTGGTGGCGCACGCCTTTAATTCCAGCACTCGGAGGCAGAGGCAGGCAGATCTCTGTGAGTTCGAGGCCAGCCTGGTCTACAAGAGCTAGTTCCAGGACAGGAACCAAAAGCTACGGAGAAACCCTGTCTCAAAAAAATCAAAAAAAAAAAAAAAAAAGAACGCAGGCACCTGACCAATAGCCAGTGAGACTTAGCTAACTGTAATAGAGATCTTGTTGCTTTTCTGGAAACCAGCTGGACATTTCAGCAGCACTGAAAATTTTATTCTAAAAGAGATGTGAATTTCTGTGTAAGAGAATCAGATCATGTATCATTTCCCTTCATCAATCAAATAAAAGATTTTGAATGGAATACTTCATTATTTGAGAATTTCAAACCACATGCTCTGATCATATTCATCACCTATTCCACTCTTCCCCAAATTGATAACCACCTCCCAGTCACCCTTTTCTCGTTAATAATTATTGTTCCTTGTATACATATGTGTAACTATAGAAGTATAACCTACTGAGTTCATTTAGTGTTACTCATAGATTTGTATTTTTAGATCTAAACAGAGAGAGAGATCCTGGTTAATTACTTACTCAACACCAAGCAGTCATTACTTGCCCCAGCTCTCCTTCTAGGTATAAGACCTTGTGAGGTTTCTCCCACCCATGTTTGTATGTCAGCTGGTGGTGTCAATGTTCAGGTCTTATTTAAACAGATATATTGTTGAAATTTCATAAATGAAACTTCCCTATCCTTTAGAGTTACTCTGAAGATGTCCTGATTTCCTATAGCATCCCTTGTTTCCTATAGCATCCCTTGATATGGGGGTTGTGTTGTAAGATACTTAAGTAAAATTTAAACTTAATCTGTCTTTAAGCCAATTTTATTATTCATCTGTAGCTGACATTTAATAAGCTATACATATTTCCTATACTTTTTGTTTATTTGTGTGTTCAGATACTTGCATACACACTCCTGGATCCAGACAAGATAATGACAAATTCACAAATCAAGTATTTTCTTGGAAATTCTTTAAGTTCCCTCTTTCTGCTTCCTATACCGCTCTTCAGTGAATACTGAGATGCTTCTCTTGTTTACATAAATTAAGAAAATATACCCTTTGGGGAAAGGAACTGCATGAGATTCTGGCTTCTTTCCTTCAGCATATTTACTTCATGGGTCACCGGTGTGTTGTGTGTAGTGACAGTTGAGTTCTTCTTACGACAATGGAGAATGCTGATGTGTAGCTATGGTCTAGAGATCCATAGCTAAGCACTGGGCACAGCTTTCATCCATACATTTGTCATTGTACCATTGGTGGAAATCGCCGTTGCTCTCCCTCTGTGTCCATGCATTTCTGGTATTTACTTGTGTTTCTTGAACTAATGGCTGCCTTTTTCAACATCAGAACTATGTTTGATAACTTCATGTATTTTCGTTAGTCTTCTAAATTTATTCTTAAAATTTATAAGATATTTTGGGAGACAGGGATCTATTCTATATCTTTGAATTTCCATATGAACATTAGAGTCTATAATTTCTACAAAAATGTCTGTATGGTTCTGGTTGTATTACATGTATAGATCAGTTTAAGAAAACTGCAACAGCAATGGTGTTTCCAATTCACGGAAATAGTTACCTCCTGTCTCCTTGTGTTTACTTTACATTCTTTCAACAGGGCTTTGTAAATTTGTTTTCGGGTCCTGCATGTGTCCTTGCGATATTCATCCCCAAGTAGCTCATTTTATTTTGAATTACTGTGCATGGCATTAGAGGTCTTTTTAAATGTCAGTGGCAAAGCATTTTGCTACTAGATTCTAGAAATATAATTGATTTCTGATGTAGTTGTTGCATTTCACAACCTTGCTAAATCTGCCTCAATTTGTTTAAGTGGATTTGAGTAAGTTACAGTGTTTCCTCTACTTAGGTGTTCTCAGAAGATGAAGAAACCCTTAGCCACTTCTTTCTAATTTGAATTCATTTTATTTCTTGCCACACTGAACTGACTAGACCGTGTTCATTGCTGATGAATTCATAATGGATATCAGTGTAGAGGTTCCCCAAAGAGCTACAAATAAACCTAGCACATGACCCATTCAGACAACTCCTTAAAATGATTTTGTTAGGCTTTGAAAATGGTCGCATTTATTTTGTTCTCCTACAATGTTTTGGAAAATGTTTCTCTGTCTTTCAGCTTTTAAAATAATTCTGAAAATGATGTATATCAAAATATTTAATAACTGTGCAAAGGTTTAAAAGAAGGGTTCAATTTCTTTGATGGAACAAATTTGCTTAATTCTGGAATGCTTTTTAAGGATATTTTAAGGAACTTATTTATTTCATCTAAATTGTCAAAATTATAATTATAAAATTATTCATGAGATGCCCTACTGCCTTTCTAGTGACTTTAAAGAATCTAGTGTTATCTTTAGATGAAATATTTGTAATTTTCATATTCTGTGTCTTACAGGTTTTTATTACTTCTCAGAGAAACAACCTTAGACCTTGTCAATTTTCTCTATTGCTTCTTTTCTATTACTTCAGTTCTTGGTCTGATTGCTACTCTTTACTTCCTTTTATTTAGTCTTAATTTGAACATAATTTTTAGTCTCCCAGGAAGGAAACCCTGATCCACGACATCAGACATTTCTTCTCACCTATGAAAAAATGTCCACGTTGCAAGCATCACAGAAAATACTGATTGAAGTATAAACTACTCCACACAATTTTGTTGTAAAAATATTTTCTTTCCTTTTCTATTACAGTAGTGAAATGCACAGGAATTGATGTGCATTTTGAAAAAGAAACAGATAAGGGGTCTGAGTGCACCCTGAAGGGTATTTTACCAGTAAGGGTTAAGCAAGGTAGGACTCTGGCCAGGGCTAGCAGGGGTATGTAGTAAGACACTGCTACCCTGTCACTTGTCAGTCCCAGTCTGACATGGAATTGCTGTCACTAAACAAGAGAGAGCTGGAAAATACACCAGTTTTTCTCTTCCCTGTTTTCCTACCTCTCAAAGATCACTGGCCTGCACTGCACACCTGGTGACTCAAATGGGCCCCTTATTTATCTTTTTAATCTTTTCTTTAGTTATGTTTTGTGGCACGGAGGGAGAGCACAGGTTGAAAATTTACCTCCAAAGGAGACGTGCTCCAGTTCGGAAATGTTGGGAACTGTGAGCTATTTGATGCTTTAGTGTAAGGAAATACCAAGTAGACAATAATGTGTCCTGTTAGAGTTGGCAAGGTTGCACACCATAATCAAATCAGAATTTCCTGCCTTTGATTAGAACTGAAAACAGGGAGAATCATCTGTGCTTCAGCCTTCAGCACTGGATTTAGCTAGTAATGGAATTATCCTAGATCTTACTTTGTGCCATTTGATAGACTCCCTGCTAAGTTACAAAATGAAAATAATATTAGATGAATATTTGGAATGATTATTTCAAGATTGTGGTTGCTAATAATGCAGCTGACTATACAAAACGGGCATGAAGAAAACACCAATGTGTTATTTATATTGCAGTCTAATCAGTGCTTCTGTCACAATTTGGTGAGACAGTTTTTTCCTGCGTCTGTACTGTTTTAATTGGAGAAAGTGCTGAGGGGGATCATCTGTTGCTTTCGGCAGATTCTGCTCATTTAAACTGTGTACTCAGAAATGCCGTTGTGCTGTCGGTTGGCTTTGGCGTCTTTCTAAAATAAAACTACCCAGAATGGAGTTCTTTAAATTCAAGTGCATTGGAAATCTATAATGTTGTTGGGACCCCATGCTGAGCGTACTAAGGAGAACTGGTACTGGAGAGACAGGTGCATCCCGCCATTAGTTATTCCCATAGATCCTCCTGTGATCCAAACACCCTCTGATTTGTCACTTGACATTCCTGAGACTAAGGTCTTCATCTATAGACTGAGCACGATGCTCAAATTTACTCTATTAGTATTTAATTGACAACATTCCACTATCAATTAAGGGCGTCGGAATCCTGACTGCAGTTCTTCAAAGGCTGCTTGGCTTTGGGCAGATAACTCCAACATTTTGATCATTGCTTTCTTCAGGAGACAGTGGGCACAGTTCATAGTTCTTGAGCAGATTAAGTAGGAAGCAATACAGGAAAGTGTAACTAATGCTTTGACATCTGGGTTGTATCTGTCTACTAGAAAAGAAAATGTGTCTTCTTTGTGTGTCTAAATGAAGGGGGAAAAAGAACTAAGAAGCGATCATTTTGTGGCTCAAAGGTATGTGGAGCCCTCTGATGTTTAAAAATTATTTACAAAAATAGATTTGAAATTACAGAGAATGGAAAACCCTAAAATCGATCATTGATAATCCATCTATTCCCACATTTCCTATGATTATGTTTTTGATATTTGTTGGGGAAATGAGTAGCTTCTATACAAATCTTGCAAGACATATTAAATAGTAATTTAACAAGAGCAGTGAGCTCACAAAATACTCCCCACTATTCTAGCTCTGTTAGCTGCCCCGGAGGGGGCTGTGCAACTTGCCTCTGTGGAGAAGATAAAACACATCCCCTAGACAATGTTTAAAGAGCAACATACCAGCAAGTACAAATCAATAGCCTATAAAATGAGTGTCTAAGTGCTGGGGGGATCCCTTGGAAAGCTTTGTTCAAAGCAATACGATAGGTTGAAAAGGCTGTAGTGCTGTGCATAAGGGGAGACAAAGAAAAACAGAATTCATCTGAAGACCACTTAAGGGTTGTTTCTTCATGTCTTCATGACCAAGTCACAGAAATATAAAGTTTGTGCACATGTGAGTTCTTCTGTTTTTGTTCAAGTTTTATTTTTGTCTTGATTAGTTTTTAATTTATGCATAACATTCAATAATGATTCAATAATGTCCTTTTTTTTTCTTTTGGATTTTTGAGACAGGGTTTCTCTGTAGTTTTGGTGCCTGTCCTGGAACTAGTTCTTGTAGACCAGGCTGGCCTTGAACTCACAGAGATCTGCCTGCCTCTGCCTCCCGAGTGCTGGAATTAAAGGCATGAGCCACCACTGCCCGGCTCAATAATGTCTTTATATCATGTCGTCTGAATACCATAGAATAAAACTAAAAATTCATTAAAATATTTAAATCAAGATTATTTGAAATTTAATTTATCTTTCTAGAAATCTGACTCTCAGCAGCCTTGGCCACCTGTAGGTCTTTATCTAAGGATGGGTCCATGTGAATTTTTCCCTGTCAACTTTGGCATGTCAAGCAGTGCCTTGACTATGCTAGTCATGTTGAGACAACCACATTTTTAAGACATCATGGGTGTATTTTCCCTGTCATATCAAGGGAAGACCACCTAGCCTCAGTCATCATGGTCATCTGGCTCTTACAACATCTCCTTCATATTGTTGTCAATTTTCCCTGAGTCCAGGGTACAGGGCTTGCATTTCATATGCAACCAGTTGGAGCTGAACTTCCCAAGTCGTTTATTCTCTACATTTTTATAAGTTCTAGATCTCTGTAAGTCTCTATCTGTAGAAAAAAAAGATGCTTCTTTGATGAGGAGTAATAAGAGATACGTTCATCTGTAGGTATAAGTATTTAAAATAGAAGACAGTTAGAAACTGTGTTGGCTTCAGAAAATGGCAGTAGTAGCTTCTTCTCTCAGGTTCATGGCCACTCCAACCATGGGTAATTTGCTTGGTTTTCAGTACCAGCATGAATTTCCTCCTATTGAGTAATCCTTAAATCCAATTTGTTATTTCCAACATTAAAGTACCACTGTGGCACTACTCAGATGGTTTGTGAGGCCATTCATTGTAGTTTGTAGACTTTACCCCAGTGGTAGGACTGCTGATTTCTCCTTCCCTAGGCAGCCTGTGTTGTACCTTTAGATGCTATTAGAGCTAGTCCTTAGGGAGGAGGCTTCCATATAAGCGCTGGTTCAGCTCCTCCAAGTCCTGAGTCTGAACTGTATGTATGTTCAACGAGAAGGTTGTATCTTCACATTCTGGAAGTCAACCAAGAGGAATAACAATATCCTATATTGATTTTGAAGCTTCGTGTATCCCCCGATCAATAATTCTAGGGAGGTTTCCCATATTTGGCATTGGGGTTTTTGATAGAAAGTGAATAGCTATTAGTTCCTGAGGGAGGCAGCATCACTCCACATAGCATAGCTCCATTAATATGTGATTGTGTCCCTCTGTCTGTTTGTCTGTGCCAGTTATTTGGTTGGTCTGCCTGTCTATCAGTTTCTGTCTCTGTGTGTATATATGCATATATGTGCATGTACATGAACATATTTATTTTTAAAAATAAACTTGTATGATCATGTTTTCCTATGACTTTTCCAAAATCCTTAGTGTTATTTGCCTCCCCATCTCCTGCTATTTAACCCTCTTCAGGCACAGTATGTGCTGTATTGAATGAGAATGGCCTTTTTTGACTATATGTTTGAATACTCAGTTCTGAGAAGCCAGTTCATAGCACTAAGTGCCTACATAAAAAAGATATGCAGAGATCTCACATTATTTTTTATTAGCAGGCTATAATCCATATGCCCACAGAGGTTAGGTATAGAGTAGGGTATTAAGGTGAAAAGAAGACTCTTGAGAGGAAGTGAAAATGGAGTGTATAGTTATGGATGGAGTAGGGGAGACTAGAAGAAGAGGATTAAATGGAGAGGGAGGAAGATGGGGGTAAGGGAGGAAATGCAGGGATGGACATTTAGAACTGATGGCCAATTGTGGGATTGTTTGGAAAACTACAACAGTAAAAGCTTCTAAAAATATATACATATATAAAATACATTTAAATGGAATCACCAAATAATGGAGGAGACAAAGCTCCAGCCAGACATCTCTCACCACCAAATGAAACTTCGAATACTGATAATTGGTTACATCTAATAGGGTTTTGGCCAAAGGGGACTCATGGAAATCCCCAAACAACCCAGGCTATTGCCAAAGCTATTGGTTGCTCTCCACAAACTGATTATAAATACCTGTTGCTGAATACAGCACATACGTTATTCAAATGAACATGAAGTTGAGCAGGTCCCAACCTGGAACCTTCACCATTCTGACCAGTGTTCATCGCACTGAAAAGTATTGTGCATGCTGCCAGAGGAGAAAGGTAAACACTAGCACAGCTACAAACATTTGGATCGACAATGGTTATCTGCCTGCAAGATGTTCTTGTGCAATAGTGGCATGAAAATTGTGCAGGTAACCAATCCTATAATTGTATTTAAGACCTACTCCATGGGAAGGAACCGGTGTCTATCTCTGCTCAAGTGGCCAAGAACCTGAGACTAGAAATGCCATGGGCCTAAGAAAACCAAATACTACTGTTCTGCTAAAGGAACTTAGCAACAAAATGACTCCTGACAACATTCTGCTATACTCAAACATCAGCGTCTTGCTCAGTTATCATCAGAGAAGCTCCCTCCTGTAGGAGATAGAAAACAAATGCAGAGATTCGCAGCTGGACAATGTACAGAGAGAGAAAGACCCTGGCACACTCAGGCTTTAACGGGCTGTCAAATCTCCTCCCATGGGGCTCATGGAGCCCTGTGGAAGAGGAGGAAAGATTGTAAGAGCCAGAAGAGGTGAGGACAAGAAAACAGGACCTTCTAAACACAGTTTAGAACTCATAGAAACTCTGGCATCCTGTGTGGGGCCTGTAATGTTCTGAGGAAGATGGGTCCCAGTGCTGAGAGGAGAGGGGGGCACAAGCTCCCATTCAAAATCCAAACTATCTCAATTAATAAACACTTGTAAAGGAAAAATTAGTTTTCTCCGATGGAGATATGGAGTTTCACTGTGTATACAAGCCACACTTAGGGACAGGTTCAATGTTCAGGTGAGGATGGTTCCACAATTGTATTTTTGGAAGTATTTTGTCTCATGTTGCTTTATGTACTTTTTTTTTACCTTATAGGTCTTTTGCTTTTCTATCATGACTTCCAATTTTATCTTTATGAAGATTTCTGTATGTAAATGTGTGTATCTCTATTATCTGCATGTGTTTCTTGAACTTTTCTGTAGGCGGAGACTGCTCATTCATTTCCTGAACCCCCAGACTTGAAATAACAACACAGAAACAATACTGTTTGACCAATTAGCTGAAGCATATTTTTAGCTAGCTCTTACATTTTAAATTAACCCATTTTTATTATTTTATATTTTACCACGAAGCCCATGCTTTACCCTTTCTCCCCCGGGAGCTACATGGTGTCTTCTAGACACCACCTACTTTCTCTCTCCATATCTCTGTTTGGATTTTCCACCTGGCTTTACTCTGTTAATCCATTAGCCAAAAGCAGCTTCTTTATTAACCAAAGGCAATAAAACATAATCACAGCAGCATACAGAGGGGAATACGACATCACTTTTTCTTTGTTCCCCCACCCTTATTTATTTGTTTTGTCCTAATCTGGTGTGTTTGTTTTTATTTTTCTTCATTTCCTTTTAATTTTTTTTTAATTTTTTTGAGACAGGGTTTCTGTATGTAGCATTGGCTATCCTGGAACTGGCTCTGCAGATCAGGTTAGCCTCGAACTCAGAGATCTGCCTGCCCTGTCTCCTGATGCTGAAATAAAAGGTGTGTGCCACCACTGCCTGGCTATTTATTTTATTTTTATATGCCTGTTTATTTTCTAATGAAAGAGACTAAGAAAGGGTGTGGATTTTGATGGGTATGGTGATGGTGAGGATATTGGAGGAAATGTCAGAGGAAAAACTGACTAGAATATATTTTGTAAAAGATCTATTTTCAATACAAAGTAGAAAGCAGGGATAATATTGTAAAAATCAATAACCAATATTCAGTAAAACGGGAGCTTTGAAAACATTCCGTTCTAAAAACTGATAAACAATATGCATTTTAAAAAGAAAATAAATCAGCATTAAAAGTAAATTATGTTATTTTTACCATTTCATAACATGACACTGTGCCAACATGTGAGAATCAGTACCAAGTCACAGATGGCTGCTTTTAAAGCAGGTAGCTCTTGGAAATTTCTCACTTCAAAACCATTTTTGTAGCTTGAAAATTATACTTACAAATGCTTTACTGTTATCTGTCGACGAGAATATGGCTTCTTCAATATTCCACATGACCGTCAAGAAACTAAGAAGAGTGACACTTATGGACATTAGTTTCTGTTATACAATAATTTCTCTGATCATTTTATGAGCATTTTCAAAGCAGCTAAGTAGAGATAGGTGGCATAAGTAGAAATATTTTGCATCTACAACCTAACTAAGGTTGTAGGTTAATAAATACCAGAGCTTGGATGTGCAGATTCGGAATTCAAACCATGTGTGTGTGGGCAGGTGGAAGTGTGGATGTGGGTGTGTCAGTCAGTATCAAGATAAAACACCTGTTTTAAACTGCAGCTTGAACATTTATTATCCATATGCATAACTTTGTCTAAAACATATTTTGAAATATTGTATTTTAATGAGGCATGAGTTGTACTGGACTTTGAACCCTTGTTCTCTTGCAATCCTTACTGAAATGGGACAGTCACTTTCTCACTGTTGAGACTTTGAATGAAGTTCCCGTGTGACCTTCTGGGAATAATTAAAGTTCTACCTACAGGTGAATGACGATATTGTTACTTGCTAAAAATCAGGTTGTACACCTGTGTCCGTTAGCCTTCAGAACTAATCATTCAAAGGAGTCTCCATGTAGAATTAATAAGAAAAGAATAATTGGATAGATAGATAGATAGATAGATAGATAGATAGATAGATAGATGATAGATAGATAGATAGATAGATAGATAGATAGATAGATAGATAGATAGATAGATAGACAGACAGATGATAGACAGGTGAGAGGTAGATATAGTTGTTATAGGCTTTGTTTTTTAGGAAAGTTTGTAGAGATTCTTCTCAGAAGACTACCAAGTAGTCATTTCTATCAGTACCTTTCTGCATTCCTATTGAACTCAGTTTGTGTGGCAGGGATCAGCATAGAAAAAGCTGGTGATTGTGCTTAAGAATTTTGTCCATCAATGGATGTCAGAAATATTAGTAAAGTTTAAACAACATATGTATCTATATGGACTTTTGTACTGGCATTTCATTTGCATTTTAATAAACAAAGCTTGTCTGAGGATCGGGAAAAGTAAAACAGCCACACTGGCCAGCCTTAGAAACCAGACAGTAATGGCATACACTTAATTCCAGTAACCACAATAAAATACACCTTTAATCCCAATAGCACACCAGTTTACCATAGAAACCAGGCATTAGTGGTGCATGCCTTTAATACTCAGACTAGAGTGTAGTAAGGAGAGAAAGAGGCCGCTTGTTGGTTCTTGACTGCTCAGCCGTGAAATAATCACACAGAAACTATATTATTTAATTCACTGCTTGGCCCATCATCTCTAGCTTCTTGTTGGCTAACTCTTACATCTTAATTTAAACCATTTCCATTAATCTGTGCATCATTATGTGGTTGTGGCCTACCAGTAAAGTTTCTGCATGTCTGTCTCTTGCAGCAGCTCGATGACTTCTCCCTCACTCTGCCTCCTTTCTCCCAGCATTCCAGTTTAGTTTTCCCTGCCTAGCTTCACTCATTTGCTCTATCACAAGCCAAGACAGTTTCTTTATTTACCAATGGTATTTATAGCATACAGAGGGGAATCCTACATCACATCCCCTTTTCTGTTTAAATGAAAAGTAAGGTTTTAACTTTAACATAGTAAAATTACAGATAACAAAACAGGTATTAAAAAGAATTAGAGTTACAATATTTATATCTACTTTATCTTTTATCATAACTAAGGAAAACTATAACTATAAATCTTTCAACTCCATCAAAGAATCCAGAAGAATATATTATCTAAGTAAACAGAAAGTACATTGTAAACAATTTCCAAAACTCTAGAATTGACAGAGACATCTTGCTACCTGGACAGTCATCCAAAGTTCTTCTGTACTGTTGAGACACCCATCTTTAGCCTACAAGCCCATAATATCCCAGACTTTTTCATGAAGCAGGAAATTTCAAAGACAGTTCTATCTATATTGGCAGTTTGTCAGTCACTATTTTCTGTGTCCTGCAGTATGTCTGGCAAACTCTTTTATGAAGTAGGAACCTGAAGGATAGTCTCACCTTTAGGCAAGTTCAGCAGTCATTTCTCTGCGGGTCCTGCATGTCCAGTTCATCAATCAGTCCAGGCAAGAGCAGTTTCTTGCCCAAATGACTAACCAACTCCACAAGGAGCATCTTCGATGCCCATCTTTCTCTTGAAGTAATTGGTGCTGCCAGGAACAGATGTGTCTCACTGTCATGAAAAGTCCTAGATTCTTAAAACACTTTAAATGCCATATTCTGTAGTTTGAAAGATTTGAAGAATGCCCATCCATCTGAAATACATCTCTGCACATCTAGAAAATCTAACTAACATGACTACAAGCTTGACTATTATAGATGACTCTCTATTTACCTATATTTCTTAATTATACATTACATTTTTAAATGAGCTGGATAAACACAATACCTTAATCAAGATCAGATATATATATATATATATATATATATATATATATATATATATATATATATATATATATATCACAAAATCAGCCTTAAATTTGTATCAATAGACCAAGATCCATAGCAATGTAAATCTCTATAGCACTAGAGAGGACTATAAAATAAGAGGAGACAGCTCTCAGTCTCTCTCTGAAATTAACTTAAAGGCGGGATTGCCATTTTCAGACTAAGGTAGAGGTAAGAGCCAGAGCCTGGATGCTTTGCTTTTCAGGTCTTCAAACTGAACCCCAATTTCTCTCTCTGAAATTAATCATGCATTTACTTATGTATTTAGGCATCAGACTTTAGCGATTGGATCGTTAAATGTATGATTGATTGCTCCCAAACAGTTATATGATTACTTTCTTAGGATCCAGCCATCCCTTTTTGTAGAGATGCTAACTCCAGGATGTTCATTCTCTTTCTTATATTGTCATCTATATCTTAACATGGATAGTAGGGGCTACTAAATTTACAATAATATTTTATATTTTCCACTCAAGAGTCTCTATCACACATTTGGTTTAAACGGTGACCTAGTTTTTTCTACTAGAAATGCTGACTTTATGTGGAATAAGAGAACTCACAAAATATACTATGTTTGGTCCATATCATCATGTAAATTCTGCTGTTGCTGCTAAAGGGTTTTTCTCTGTGGTATCTCAATGCTCAATTACTTGAAAGTATTATGGGTGAAGTCAGAAAAATACCCTGAGTACTGGAGGTGGTCAGTTACGTGAAGGTTAAGATATATTTGATAGTACGAATGAGTTTTAATATTAGTGGCATTTATTAATACTTGTAGCCTGAGTAGGTCAACGAAAGCACGGAAAGGAAAATGTGCTCTGCATGCACACCTCTTGAAATGCACACACTTCAGCCTTCCAGCTTTGTGTCTCTCAGTATCCTGAGTGGCATTTATAGTCCCTTACACACTACTTTATGATTCCCTTGTTGACTGAGTAGCAAAGGCCTCCAGTCCTAAGATGTGGCTCACCATTTTTCAATTTTAATGAAGAAATGTCTTGTTTGTTTCAGGCATGTTTCAAGATGCTGGCTTGTGGGACTTTGAGAGAAGCTGCTACCTGTGACACGCTGGAAGTATCATGATCAACTACTCGGTTTGGATTTCACCCAGTGGCCATGAGCTTTGTGTGGTAGACAGCAGGGGTTGGATTTTTAAAAAAGAGCAAACCAGGTAAGGTGTGAGGCAGACATCTGCTCGTTCATCACTTGCTCCAAGGGCTTTGGTATGCTTCCAGGAGGTACTGAATAATGTATAGCTTTGCAATTTGTTTTCTAAGTCCACTGAAGAGGTTGTTGAAGAATGAGACTTCTTTTCTTCACAATGTATACAGTAAGAATTGAGACTTTTTCTCTCAAGGGAAGCAAGGAGCTGTTGTAAGGTGTCCATTAAGCACACTCAAATATACTCTAGATTTTAGTTTAATGTAATAGTCAAAACTTGTAGGTGATATATATTTCCTCTGTGAGTAGTTATTCTGAACTCTAATGACGTCAACAATCATATTTCTGAGGGTGCAGGAGGGAAAGTGTTGACATGACATATTCATATTATGTACAACATAGAAACATGAATATGATTTCATGTTATGTGATTCTATAAACATTATTTATGCTTGCTTCAATTCAGAAAATTATATCATCATTCTTGCTTTTATTTCTTTGAAGATATTTATTGTTCTGACTTTTATTCATATAGTACCTAAAATGATGATGCATACTCAGATTGGATTGCTTCAAAAATATCCAAGAAGCTAATTCAAATCTTAGCCAATTTTGGGGTTTATCTCTGGAAACTGCTAATTATTATCCATGATTTACTTAGCTTTTATTGTAATGCTTACATGTTAGACTCTCTGGTTTTTAAGCTTGCTTTTGATGCATGCAAAGTGAGAGTTATCAAATTGTGTTTGTTTTAGTATTTTCAACTTCGTATCAAAACTTCAAAGTTGTAAAAGAGAATATTGAAAGGGAAATAAAATTGTTTATTTTCAAGAAAAATACTCATGTAATAATCCAATTAGTCATTATCTTTCCACAAAGGGAGAGATCACTGTTATTTGTAAAGTTTACTTTCGTTCTGGAGGATATTTCGTTTCTGAGTTGCAAAAGTAGTTATTTTGGGGAAGAGGTGCAGTAAGCAATTTGATCCAAGTGTTATAAGGAAGCAGCCTCCCTTCTCACAGTCCTTTGAAGTAAATGTTGTTAGTTACATCAGACAGGGATAACACTTTCACAGTAGTGTATGAAAATAGAGTTTATAGGTATCCTCTAAAACACATTTTCAGTGAGAATTAACTATTTTTACAAGGAGCAGAAAATACACACATTGCAGTTTTATCATATTATCGTCATTTTGTTTTCAGCTGTCTGAATGGCAGTTACCTGATTTCATCGTGACACAGCTTACTACGTAAAAAGTGTCTGAGTTCTGTCTTTTTTGCATCTCTTTCTATTCATTGCTGGATGAATCGTCTCTAGTGACAATTGGTTGAGGCATCAATCATGGTCAACTTTCTGGGTTTGGCTTACCTTGCTCAGAATGATTCTTTCCAGGATTTTCTAGGAGCCAGAGGGGTCAAGAACACCATTAGAAAACCTGTACAGTCAATTAACCTGGACTCAGTGGATCACAGAGACTGAATCAACTATGAGGGAGCCTGCATGGGACTGACCGAGGCCCTCTGCATATATGTTAAAGTTTTGTAGCTGGGCCCTCTTGTGGAACTCCTAACGCTCAGAATAGGGGGGAGAGGTGCCTTGTCCTACTGCACCTTGATATTCTGTGCTTTGCTGATATCCGTGGAAAGCCTGCCCTTTTCTGAATAGAAAAAGAGGAGAGTGGATGGGGGGTCAATGGGAGGTGGTGAGGAGGAACTGGGCAGAGAGGAGAGAGGGAAAAATGTTGTCGGGATGTAAACACATGTGAGGGGAGTCAATGTTTCCGAGGTCTATTTCTAAAATGTTTTTAACAAAGTCATGAGATTTTTGCATGATTTGTAAGCTTAGGAGCAATTTTTCTTCCTTAAAGCACTCTTGAAGGAAAGGTATGCCTAACTGAGGATTATATTACTATATGAATCTATTACTATATGAATCTATATATTACTATATGAATCTCTATATTACTATATGAATCTCTATATTACTGTACAAATCCTCTGCTGGAACAGAGAACAGCAACCAAATTCCACAGCTGGAAAAGAGAGTGGCCATGTGCTTTACATCAGCATAAATAGGATAAGAGGCCACGCCCAAGTGGGCAGGTAACTAAAGGCTACTGCCTGTAGGATTTCCTACAGCATATATGTTTGAGCATAGGCAGCTTATTACGCTATAAAGAGAGGATATGAAAGGTGAGATTGTTTTTCAACCAATAATAGTTTACTGCATGTGGTGGGATATGGAATCTCCAAGGCAGACCATGAAATACATTTGGGTTCCCTCTATATGCAGTGCATCTGTCCTGCGCTCTGTGCATTTCCTCAAATGCTGAGGCCTTCTGACATATAATCTTCAAAGTTTAGTGAAGCAGTTGATCTAGCATGAACTTAAATGCTTTCTGGTGGCATGTATCTGTCCTCCAAACATTCCTCAAATGCCTAACCAATGTACAACAATATGTATCCAGAATAAATTAATAACCCTCTCTTGTGGTTCCATCAAGTAGTTTATTTCTCCAAAAATAGACAGAGAGAAAAACATACCAAAATACATCAGACATGTGAAAAGCTCATTTTAAAAAACTATGTTAAAACCATTAGTGAAATGTTTGTCCATACATTGATCTAGATTGTGTAGTTAAACTTTCTTGTTGACTATCAGTAATGACATGGAGACTTATTATTAATTACAAAAGCTTGACCTTTAGCTTAGGCTTGTTTCCAATTAGCTCTTATAATTTAAACTAATCTTTTTTATTAATCTAAATTTTACAATGTGGCTTTTACTTCGCTTCTATTCTGTATGTCTGACTAGCTCCAAGTCTCGCTGGCATCCCTCACAAGACTAGAGTCACCCTGAGTTCCTCTCTCCCCAGAAGTCCCACCTATTTACTACTATCTAGCTCTTGGCCTTTCAGTTCTTTATTAAACCAATCAGAAGATGCCTTGACAAAGACACATCTTCACAGTGTACAGAAGTTTATCCCACAGCACGATTGTGAACATACAGGGTTGTTAAAAGGTTTTAAAATAGAAAAGTCATGTTAGCCACCTTACTAAAGAATGGAAAGAATAATGGGCGACAAATAATCGTGAAATCTCATTACACTGTCTGGTGTTCTCAATAGAGTGTTAAAACGAGCATCATGTCTGAAGAATGAACACATGACCCTGGGGCATAGGACGAGAGGGAAGACGACACATAGGTAGTGACTGGGCTTAATGCATTTGTATTTATCATAAAAGTAAAATATAAATTAATGCCATTAATACAACCCAACTTACACTTTCAAATATATTCTGGCAGAGGATAAGGTGGAGGCACAAAAGGTATGTGTAGAGAGGAAAAAACAAAGGATGTTCAAGTCCTTCACTACAGAAGCTGTGTATGTAATAACGGACTGCATCACAGCAGCAAAAACATGCCTTGTTACCAGTGCTCTCCTATTCTGATAATTGCAAACTAAATGAATGTCTTCCCATGACAGTCGATATATTCCTACATCTTCAACTTTAACATGTTTAGGAATAGTTTTAGAATGCTTCCCAGAAAAGCAGAGATTTTGACTGTCTTGCTTTCATCACACTCATGGGCACCGAGGCACGGACGCACACAAACTCTGAGTATGTGCTTCAAATTTAACCTCAGCTCCTCCGCCTGAAATTTATGCTTCAATTAAGATGGGGGCAGCTGCTACCTACTTTATTTTTCCTTGGAGACTTTTATCTCTCAGGCTTTATCCCTTCCTTCATCATTTTATCATCACATCCATCACTGTGCTTCGTTCCTCGGGAGTCCAGCATGCACGGCAGGCACATTTTTATGGGCAGAAAGCAAACCTACTCTACTTAGCATGCACCACTTACTTAAACCCAATTAAGTAATTCTGCTGAAAGCATCACATTCTGCCTACCACAACGAGCATTTGGTGAAAATAATAGGAAACACATGAACACTGTGGAAGTCGTGGGGAAAGAAGAGTGAAAATGCACAGCACAGAAAGGTCACTACCAGTCTATTCTTCCTTCATGCAATCCTCAATGAGCCAGGGCACATTCACACCTCCAGCAGAGGAACTTCGAACCTTGCAACATCACCTTCACTCCAGTTATTTAATTGGAAATTACCATAGCTGCAAATCTCCTCTCAACTATACCGCAGTCAGAGTATTTGTGTATCTATTTTTAGGTGTGTTCTTTGACAGACAGTCCTGGTAAAATCTAGCAGCTTTCCTCTAAATATGCAGTTAGGGAAATATTGGTCTAATTCCTTGAAATGCAGAGCCTCAAGGCTAAAATTCTGTAACACTCTTCCTTAGTGCCTAATTCCAGAGTCACATATCTATGCACTGGCTATGCCCAATGACAGACTGACTGAAGGAATGTTCAAAGCCCAATTTTTATTTTTGTTGTTTTTGGTTTGTTTTGTTTTGTTTAAGCAGCAGACAATATATCTCTCCTTTGTTAGTTGGCAGGGATATTTTTCCACTTGTATCTGGAAGTAAATAAAATGGTCAAGGAGTTTTCTCGGTGTTGTAAATGCTTAGTTAAGTGTTCGTTGTTGTTTTCTTTTGTAGTAATTATTACCATTCACTTTTAAGTTCTGGGTTCTTTAAAAAAAATCTTTGTCGAGTTCTGTAAACTTCCTATTGAAGATGGTAGTAGTTTTGTAAATCATGGTTATGGTTATGGCTTTGAGGGAGTGTTTTGTTTAACAACCTATTACTATTCATATTATAAGCATATTTCTGAGGGATTATAGTATCATTTTCTTTACAATTAGAGATTACACAAATGCTTTTTCTTACCAAATTAGTGTTTAGAGTCAATAAAACACATTGAAACCATCTAAATGATGTGTTAACTTAGTAACAGCACAACTTATGGGCCTGTTCCACAGTTCTCTGATCCAGAAATATAAGTCTAATGTATGTACATAGAGACAGCATTTGGAGTCTCTGATCTCAATTAAGCCCAAATCTATAAACAGTCCTCTGGTTTTTTTTAACTAAATATAGAAGACAACTGTTAATAAATTTGAAATGAAAAATTAGAATTAAAAGTGCATTCATCATGGTCAAATAACACTTTAAAAATAGTTTCATGATTAATTTCATATGTCAGTTAAGACAGTACTAGGAGAACAATAGAGATAAATCTAAGATAAATGACTGAAGAACTTGCCGGAGCACTGGAGACCTCCGGTAGTATGCAGAGTTACATTACCAAGGAGATGATGCAGGAGACTGTAGATCAGAATGATTTGCGGAGGGGAAGAGTGAATTGACAAAAACGGAATCAATGGACCTTCTAGGATTGGAAAAAATGTGTGTCTGTGACAAACCAACACTGGACAGTCACCCATCTTCCCTTAGAAGCTTATGTTACAGTCATGAGGGCAGAAGAAGCTGGTACTGGTGAGGAACTGGCCATGCTTGTGAAAAGGGGTAGTGTTGAATGGATTAAAAACCAAGCAGCCATGCTAGGGGCAAACAGTCTGATAAAATGTGTGCAAGAGCTTTAGGACCAAGCGGTAGGAAATTGCTGAGTGAGAAAATTGAGCATTTTATTAGAAAGGATTTATTCATTGAGGTTTAACGAGAAATTGCCATATGGCTGCTGAGAATCTTTATAAAGTCTCATCTGCAGAAATATGGAGGGGACAATAGCCAGACTAAATAAATCATGTCTCTTTCCATTGACTCTAATGTGGTAATTAAATAATAATAATACACACCAAATCTTAAATATTAGTTCTGTGTAAATCTATATTTGCCCTGCAATGAGGCATAGTTATAGCCCCTTTGCAACAAGAAGCTCCAAAATATGATAATACATTATAATGGCACACAGTTAACATATAGGATTATTCTCCAAAGATCTGGTCTTAATAAAAAACCTATGAGGTTTTCATATCATTTTGGTTCTCTGGTTTTAAACTAACAATCCAATCTGTTTTCCAATATATGTGCTTACAGTTCACTTTTTTACATGATAAATGATACATGTACTTTTCTGCTTCTACTTATGTGTGTATTTACATATCTCTGTGTGTGTATGTATGTGTGCAGCGCTTTGCTTTGAAGTGTTTGTAAAATAGGTTTCTAGTGCTTATTTTGTGGGAAGGTTCATTATTACTAGGAATGCAATGCACAGTGATTCTCACCAAATGTTTGCTGATGGCACTGCCGACCATCATCTGTGTTTGTATTGTGAACTGGCCAGATACACTTTCTCTTCTGCTGCTGTCATTAACTTGCCTCTCCTCTTTTCTCCTCACTTTCCTTCTCTTCTCCCTGCCCCCTCCAGAACCTCTTATCTTTCATCTACAGCTCCACCTGTAGACATACCAACATGCTTTGCTATGGGCTTCCTTGTGTTTAAATTTAAGCCAAACAGCCAGGCGGGAATGGGGCATGCCTTTAATTCCAGCACTCTGAAGATAGAGACAGGCATATCTCTGTGAGTTTGAGGCCAGCATCGTCTACCAAGTAAGTTCCAAGACAGGCTCCAAAGCTACAGAAAAAGCCTGTCTCGAAAAAGCAAGCAAACAAACAAATAATATAAGTCAACCATCAACTACAGTATCCCCCCTTGAAATATGAAAGCAACCGATTAACTTAAAATTTTCTTTTATGTTAATGATAATTCAAGCCAATGTTTTCTTCCCTTTCTACTTTTGACCACAGAGAGATAATCATTTTAAGTAGTTTATAGAGACTGAGTTCATTTCCAGGAGAAATTCCCTTAAGAAGGGAAGCTCTACTTTCATAATAATTTTTGCTTCTTTGTTTTTCAGAGACATAGTCTGGAGATATAGTCCAAACTAGTCTTGAATCTACTATGAAACCTAGGCTGACATTGAATTTGCAGCAATCCTTCTACCTCAGCATCACAACTTACACAATCTTAATCATAAAATTCAGTATTCAGGCTGCAGTTCATGTGTCCAGGTACAGGCTAATTCCCAAACCACAGCCAGTTGTGTCAGCTGCAACATGAGCACCAAGACATTTGGTGTAGCCTTGTTGAACAGACTTTAGGCCGAGGGTAACAGCTTAAGACTGTCTATTTTTCTTACAGATAGACTCAAGACAAGTTTTATCTTAAATAGCAACCTTATTTTTAAGTACTTTATGATGCCAATAACAATTTGAATGCACTTGCAACATTATAGAGAGGCATTACTGAATCTGTCGATCAGGGCAGTAAGCACAGCTAAACAGATTCAGGAAAGGTGTCATACTGGGCCGGAACTTCCGTAAAATGTTGTGAAGGTTGGGGGCCCCCAGATTGACCTTAATGCAAGTGTAATATATCACAGGAAGAGCAAAGAAGTTGTGGGATTTCTTAACAAGAATATAGTTAGGGCAGAGATAGAAAAGAATGTGGTTTAGGAGAGAAAAGCTGTGTCCATTTGATTTTATGGGAGCATTTATTTTCAAAGGCAAGTACAGAACAAAAGAATATATTTGGGAGAAAAATTTTGGAAGTCAAGACATGTCCGGGTAAAGAATCTAGATGCAAATTTTGAATCCATTCTATAGAGACCAATTGAAATGTTTGGTTACTAAGAAATACGTATATGCTCCAAAAAAAAAAACTAAATCAAATAAGCTTAGCTTTTGAGTAATATACTCAGTGAATAGCTAAAAGGGTATCAGTCATTGATAAGGGTAGAATATATTTGAACTTAATGTCTAAATGAAGTTTGGAAATTTGTCAGAAGAAATATCTGTTTAGAGTTAAGAGAGGCAACCGGGAGAGTGCGACCGTGAGGCTTGGGTGAAAAGCTGCAGGTTTAACGCTCTTATATTTTTATTCAGACTTTATATGAAGTCATGATGTGTTGGCATATGCCAGTTCTAACCATGGGAAATTATGCCTTCAGAAAGCCTTCATAATAGACCTCAAGTACACACCCTCCTCCAACAATAACACAGTCTCTGTTGCTGTTGCTACCACTACAGCAGAGATGCTGTCGCTCATGGAGCCAAGGAGAGGCTGGGTCACTCAGTATAGCAATACCATATATTGTATCAGTTTTGAGGAGCCTAAAATGAGCTAAATTCTATTGGTGATATTTTATGGTATTTCATGAATACTTCAGAATTAACATAGACAAAAGTGAAATATCGTCACTCTTTTTTAATATGCCTATCTGAGAACCTTGCTGTCTCTCTCTGAGTGGTTTTCACATTTCTTTTGTAATTTGCATCTTCTTCCACAGCTTTGGTGCTACACCCATAATTTGGACACCATATTTTAACACCCAGATTCATTTGGTAGTTTTCTCCTTTAAAACTAATTTTCCTATCTAGCAGATACCAGGGTGTGCCTCTTAACGTGGAAGGATCTAAGAAAAATTATAGTCAACAGAGAGTGATTCATAAAGTGATTCATAAAGTGTGTGTGTGTGTAGAGGAAGAGACAGACAGACAGACAGACACAGAGAAAACTTTCTTTCCAGTCATGATTTTTTAATGTCTCTCCCTGACTTCAGGTTTGTTGATCATCTGTTCAAAGCCCACATTAAAAGTCATTGTCATGTCCTGAAGGATAAAGTGTTTAAATCTGAATGCAGTATGGCAAGTTTATATGATCAAACATTTTATCTCTTGTGGCTCATAATTTCTTTTTAATCTTTCTTAGTTTTAGCCTCTGTTTGTACACATTGTTTGTCCTCCCTTGCTGTGATATAAGGTTCTTACTTCCTCTTTTTTCTTCACTAAAACAGTGTCCACTACCTATCGTTCTCTCACCAGAAAGTGAGTCCTCAAAGGTAGGCTGCAGTTCCGATTCATCTTTGCTTTCCCAGGACATTTATATCTCATATCTGGCACATATAATTGAACATATGCCTTTTCTTCTCAGTCATTTCAAAATTAACTCATACCATTCTTCAAAAATTTTGATGAGTAGAAATCAAATCCTAATCTCTGTGTTGTCTTTACTTAACTGAAATGCCATTATGGAATGTGAGTAAAGAATAGTGGGTTCTAGAAAGTCAAGTATAAATATTGAAGTCTGGCAAATATGATTTAATTGATAAGTCCTGGAAATGCAACTCCATCTCCTTTATTGAAAATACTGCAAGAGGTATCAATGAGACTCAAAATGTGACTCTATAAAAATCACAGAATTTTATATGAGCTATTAAATTTGTTTAAAAAACTGTTAGAAACATTTTTGTTTTAAATGCATTTTATGATTCCACTAAGTGAAACTAAGCTAGGCTTTAAAGATCAGTGCGTTTTCTTTAATCTATTCTATTTGAATTTAACATAGCCAGTATCACATATGTGTTCCGTTTTTCTAGACAGTTGAAAACCACAAATAATAAAACCCTACAATGTGAGTTATGTCTGTGAACAAGTTTGCTTGTTAACTGTTAACTGTTAAGGTGCATCACCCCATGACTTAAGTGAAGTATAAAGTATACCTAAGGTTCCACTGGTATTTCATGCCAGTTGTCCTTACTTGGCAACTAAAATATGAAAGTATAATGCATAGCACCACGGGTGTCACTAAAGCAATCTATACTAATAATGGAATGCAGTTAGCTAGTTTTTGGAAGTTTTATTGTAAGTAAAACGGTACATAGTGGAGGTTAAGGTATATATTTCATTGGCGAAAAGTGCATGCATGAAGCTAGGAGAACACCCCTCCCCAGCATTCACAAACACACTCTCACACCCTGTAATGAGTGTGTAATATGAATATATAAGAACAATGTAGGAGAAGGGCCCGCTTGTTCATCCCGGCCGCCCGGCTAGCCTAGCCCACAAATAATCACACAGAAACTGTATTAATTAAATCACTGCTTGGCCCATTAGCTCTAGCTTCTTATTGGCTAACTCTTACATCTTAATTTAACCCATTTCTATTAATCTGTATATCACCACGAGGTCGTGGCCACCAGCAAAGTTTCAGCATGTCTATCTCCAGCAGTGGTGGCTCCATGGCGGCTCCCTGTCTCTGCCTTCTTCCTCCCAGCATTCAGTTCCATCTTCCCCGCCTACCTAAGTTCTGCCCTATCAACAGGCCAAGGCAATTTCTTTATTCATTAATGGTAATCACACCACACAGAGGGAACTCCTGCATCACCGCAATGTACAGCAAAATAAGTTTTACTGTTAAACAGTTGCACACATCAGAAAGGGAAAAGGTGGGCAGGAATTTCTGACCAAGAATCGTAATAGCTGATATGATGTTCCTTTACCTGCCACGGGTATGTATACCAGAAAATCATTGCAAGGGGAAAGTATTAAGTGTTTTTATTAAGGTATTTCATATACCTCTCCTGTTGAACATCAAAGCTTAGCAACAGTACACTCTATAGTATTGGGTATTTCCTCTTGTGGTCATCTGTCTAAGTAGGTGCTGCAGCTATCTACTGCTGACAAGGATCTCCAGAGTACTGTATTGTGTGTCCATACCCTGGGAAAGCATCCAAACTCAAAAATTCTTGGGCCAGCTAAATAGTTTAATAAATAAAGATGCTTCCTTCTGAGAATTGTGACCTAAGTTCAATTCCCAGAATCCATCCACATGGTAAAGTAGAGAAACAACTCCCATAATTTGTTCTCTGTTTTACACACACATACAAATACACAAACACTAAATAAATAAATAAATAAATAAATAAATAAATAAATGTTAAAAAAATTCTGAGCATCATTTCTGTTCTATTGAATTCATATCATATTGCTTTTCATATCACTGAGAAAGTGAAAATTGTAAATTTAAATATCTGAAGTTGGGACTGAATGACTCTCTGCTTCCTAATAGTTTCCTACCCTAATCCTCAATATCACTAGGATATAGTTATTGAAATTTAGATGTGCAAATATGATATTGCATAAAGAAAGGGAGCACAGTTATCACAGAAAAGTGTGCAAACTAACTTTGAATACTTTTTATTTGAAAACTAGCATTTATTTTCAGATGTGAAGATATAGCAAAATAATAGCTTGCTTCTCTAGCAGAAAAGGTAATGCTTTTTCTCCATCTGATCTTTCATCAAACAGAATTCTTAATCAGGATTTGGAGAACTTCCACCATTACTATCTAGAGAAAGGCAGTAAATCACGATTCGATTTCGTTTCTCTTCAGTTCTTATCATCATTCTCCCATGAGTGATAGTTGTCTCTCTCCTGTGAGCTATGACCTATAGCTCATCCTTGTCCACATAATTCATTTAATGCTGAATGACTTGTATCTTACAAATACCTGTTTCAAACCATGGCTTTTAATTAATCAGAAAGTAATTGCATTGAATACCATTCTAGGTGTCAAGTGTAATCATGGTCTACCCTGGTGAGTCTGTGTCTGGCCTGCCTTGTGAAATTTAATCAGAACTCTGATTTGCATAGGACTCCAGCATGCACATTACAGTTTTCCCAAAGGCTGTGTTATAAAGATCAATAGGAAATTCAGCTTCCCTTGAATATATGCTTGTTGCTTCCTGTTTGGAGACAGTTACAGAGTCAAGAAAGCATTTTACATTCAGAAATCCAGAAACCAGGCTGCAAGTATCTCAGAGGCATGGAGAAAAGATAACCACACATCAGAACTACTTAATTCTAGATTATATCAGATGGATATAACTTCTGCTGTGTGCTCATAGGATGTTATCATGTAGTTAGAAACCAAAACTATTCGGATTTCATTTTTTCTATACTATTTGCTATGCAAAGTTATTTTTCCTTTCCTCATCAGACCTTATGCATCTTAATATCAAACACTGATTTTTATCTCACTTTTAAATAAGTGCCTGGAAAGTGGCGGCATTAATTGTGTAAATGAAAACATGCTTAACAGTATCTAGCAATCCTTTGATTTCTATATTGATAAATAAATTAATTGCTTGATAAGATAATGAATATGCAAATGGAATTTATCACAATAGAAATGATTTGTCAATGGGCCATTAGATGATTAAAGGACTTATTTTCTTCATATTTTAAGAACTGACCTTCACATTTGAACACTCTATTAAAACACTGAAAGTATTAACTTCCTTGCAAAGACACTGAAACCATATACTTTATTAATTTGTAAAGATAAAGTTATCTTCCTGCTGGTAAAGCATGGCCTCTGTAGTGTGCTTTGGTGTGTGGCAATATTAGCACATGCTGTACATGTATCTGCCTTTACCTTCCCTCTTTTTGGGTTATAATGTATGTGCTTAGAAGAAATTAAATTAAATAGAACATATCATTTTCAAAGTTTGCAGTTTGGTTCAGGAGTTTGTACATTTGAATGGAATTCATTTAAAAAAGGATTTTTGAACATAGCTATACTAATGATTGCATTGTTTGGATTTAGTGCTGGTAATACAATAAGTGTATAAGTGGTGTGGTTGTTGTTACATAAGGAAATAAATATCAGTTTTTGATATTATAACCTGAAGAAGATTGGAGAAGAATTATTTAGTGGTGTCTGAGAAACTACTAGAGGAACTTAACTAATTTGTTGTTATAAGACAGAAAAGTCACTGCAGAAACCCAGGCTCAGAGATGGTACATTGAAATTTCTCATCTTGCCTCAGATAAATAAAAATAATTCATTTCTTCCAGAACTGTATCTACTGCAACCATCAAGGAAATGGGTAGCATACCATGTGAGTTTACTACTAGACATATATCCAATTCAGTAGCATTACTATGTATCCAGGTCACCTTGATGTCTTATTTTCAAACATTTTCCACCTCAGCACTAAAGAAGAGCAAAACGGTCTTGTCAAAACTGCAATGAATTTGAATGCAAGCATATAAAAAATATTCAGGCAAAGATGACCTCCATCAGTAGTTTCCTGAGCCTGTTTACAATAGCTTAAATTAATGACTCTATGATATTTTGGGGTCCTTGTCATATCTGTGTTTCCCTGTTACCTTGTTTGTATTTGCTTTAATTCTTAAGGTGTATTATACTTTTGAATATATTGAGATTTTTGTTAGAATAAAGTGGTTTTTTTGGCACTGACTTATAATATTGACAGTATATTCCAGTCTGTGTTGAAGTTTGGGATATGTAGATATGACAAGAAATGCTTTCCCATGAATAAATTAGTCTTTTCTATACATTAGTTTTACATTATTGTCAAATGCCCATTCTTTGTCACTTATCCTTGTATTCAAATTATTTGAATTGTTTTCTCACTCCACTAACTTTCCTGAGAAAATCACTTACAAATAAGAGTAAAATCTTCTATTTTGTGACACTGTGTGTTGCTTCTCCAGGTTTGTTGTATTTGTTTCACAGTCTTAATATGACTTACTATCTGGGGCAGAAACAATATAGAACCACATAAAAAGGCTCAGTTCTAAAACAAAAGAGTAAATAAGTTCAGATAACACCATGAGTGATGTGAATAGTTGAAGTCAAAGATTATACACAAACCAATTTACTCAGCATCTTTTTGAGGAGATCTTCCAGATCATTGAAATTTTAAGGAGTAAAGAGAGCTCTGAGAAGTTTTCAAGAGCAAAGGAAATAAATGAAAGGACCCAAGCCAACAGAAAACCTATACTTTTGCAAGATATTTGATTACACTGTGTGAAGATATGTCATTGTGATTGGTTTATAAAAAGTTAAGTGGCAAATAGCTAGACAAGAAGTGAATGTGGGACTTCCAGACTGAGAGAGCTCTGGCAAGAAGAAAAGGAGTCACCAACCTGACCCACAGGTAGCAGTACAAGTTACAAGCCACTTGGCAGCACATAGCCTCATAGAAACGGGTTCATCTTAGTTATAAGAGCTAGTTAGAAACAAACCAAAGATAAGGCCAATAATAACAATAAGAAGTCTCCATGTCCTTATTTGGGAGCTGGCTAGAGGGACAGAGAAGCATCCATTACACATAACATACAGGAAAAGGGATGTGATGAGCTGGTCAAATTCGTCCCCAGTATAACACTTGTTTACATCACTGATGTGAATCAGGATTTGTGGAAGAAAGAACGTGGAGAATCAGAGGTGAAGTTAAAAGGTACTACTGCACTTGCCTGGCACTTAGGAGATCCTACATTCAGTCCCAGTATGGTCTTATTCTCAAATACATATCCCTCATACATAGTACACACACACACACACACACATCTGTACATACATGCAAATAAATAGATAAGAAGAGATAGATAGATAGATAGATAGATAGATAGATAGATAGATAGATGATAGATAGATAGATGATAGATAGATGATAGATAGATAGATGATAGATAGATAGATAGATAGATAGATAGATAGATAGATAGATAGGTAGATAGATGATAGATAGATGGAGATCTCCATTCTCACTCTCTTCTCTGCACCTCAAGGCTTGTCACACCCAGCCTCTACTATTGGCCATTTGAAGGAAAGTGGTACTTTTTGTCCCCATAGCTCTCATTAGGGAACTAACAGCTGTGGTTGGTACCCTTGCTGAGGAAATAAGTTTTAAGCTTGATATCTGGCATATGATACTCCTTACCTTATGAGAAGACCACAGGACATTCAATAAGACTATTCTCTGGTAAAGGATACTAGAAACCATCCACTGTGGTACAGTTACAGCTAAATTATTAAACTCTAGTTTGTTGTGTGTAATGTCTCCCATTGTATAAGAGAACATTGAAGTTCTACACTCACTTCTGAGGGCTCATGAAATTACTTTGATAGTAGTTTGATGTCCTGCTACTTAGTTGTTTGGGGCCCAGGGTATTCCTGACCTTTTAGAACATTGCTTACTATCAGGGGCTTAGGAATCAAGAAACTAAATGAGACATTGTTCTTTTGCAAAAACTACCAGAAATGTTTGTGACTTCATTTTTCTTCAAGTTTTATTAGCATTATCTAAAAAGCAAATTACCGTGCCTTTTGCCTCATTGGAATTGGACTCTTACGACTCTTTAAATGGTGTGAATAGGGCAATGAAGAGACTCACCGGTCGAACTCCAGAGCAGGACAGTGTAAGTAGATAAGAAAGAAATAGTCTTCAATAAAAAAAAAGAAAAAAGAAAAAAAAACGTAGTCAGTCTATGTGATTAATAAGCGCCAAATGGCTATTCAAGACGATTTTATGTTTTTTACAGAAATTGTAAAAATAGATACTTTTTGATTGATTAATAAACTGAGTGAAAAAGAAAATCATAGAGTCATTAGGGAGATTTCTGTATAATGAGGTGACAGGAGGATTTCAGAAGAGGAAGTCACGTGAAGCTATGGAGACTGAGCAACTATTGGAGATGAGAGCTTTGGAGGAGAATAAGAGACGTGTGAGTCGATGTTACGGATGGACACTTCATAATACCAAGATTGATACTTGAATTTTACACTAAGTACAAAGAAAGGTCCCTGAAATACTTTCAGCATGGGAGGGGCATATTCTGCTCTACCAAATGACAAGATTCTTCTTGTTGCCATGTGGAGTCTGAACTTAATTGAATCGGTGGAGAAGCAAAAACAAGAGTTATGCTACTAAAACAGTTCCCATAAGAGGTGAGGGCATTTTCTGCCAATGCAGCGGCAGTAAACATCATGTCTGTGGCATGCATAGAGGGAGGAAGGATGCTGGAACGTTCATCCTAGCATCACCGCTTCCTAGGTGTAGCAAGTGTACAAGAGGCTCTGATGGATGTTTTGGGTGGGAGTTATCAAACTTCATTATGGTTCCAAATTATATGGGTGTTGTGTCACACTGAAGATTCTAATTCACAAGTTCTGAGATGGGGCCTGTCATTCCAAATCATGATAATGTTAGGAAAGGAATACACCGTGATTGCGGGCTATAATAGAGGCTTCTTTGACATCTCTCTCCTCTTCAGCTTTCTCAAACACTCAAAGCATTAGAATCTTTATAGGCCTATTTACTTTCTTCTTCTACTTTAAGTTTATGGCACAGAAGCTTTTCCTTGTACTGCATTCTATCCCACTAAAACCCACTAGCCAGCTCTAAGAAGGCTGATGCTAAGTAAATTTCTCATTAAAATTTAAAAAAAGTGGCCAGGCAGTGGTGACTTACACCTTTAATCCCAGCACTCTGGTGGCAGAGGCCGGCAGATCCCTGTGAGCCTGAGGCAGCCTGGTCTACAGAGCTAGTTCTAAGGCAGACCAGACTATACAACGAAATCCTGTCTCTGAAAAATAAAATTAAATTAAAAGATGGAGAAGATACTTAAATCTTCTTCCCTCTATATGTCTTTATCTTATCATTCTGAAGTTAATTCATCATATTCTTTTTACATGTACTGTTATTTCCAAAAACATAGTAATTTTAAATGACAAATGTCTAGTTTGTGACTTACTTGTTTTCAGAATCTGACCTTTCTTCACTAGTCATCCTCTGGGCATTAAGTACAGACAGTGAGAACTGTTGCCTCTATAGAGTGAGAAAGTCCTCTGAAGTTGTACTTTAAACTCATTTCTTTTGTAGAAAAGTGGCACCTATAAAAGCATAGATGTAACATTAAGCAGACAATGGAACAGCATGCATAGTTATTTTCTCTCATGTTTTTAACATCAATTAGCTTCAAACTTCCACATTTTTGTTTGTGTGTTTGCTTAATTGTTCCCTACAGTTACAGAGCAGAGTGACCGTGGATCAAGAGCGCTCTTTTCTTAGCTTGCAAAAACATCACAAACTTACCATAACATGTTTCTTTTGATTTAATGAAAGTATATTCAGAGCTAAACACTTAAGATACAAAAAGACACAGGGCCTTTTTTCTACTTACCTCATGTGAACTCTGACAAATTAGTTTGACTTTCTGGGAGTCAGGCTATTTAGTGGTAAAGTCTGAATTGTAGAAATACATCATGACTGGGTGGTGGTGGTGCACACCTTTAATTCCAGAACTCAGGAGGCAGAGGCACGTGGATCTCTGTGAGTTCGAGGCCAGCTTGGCTTATGTAGTGAATTCTATGCCAGCCAGGGCTATTTAAAGAGACCCTACCTCAAAAAAAATAAATAAATAAAAATAAAAGGAAAGAAAGAGAAGGAAGGAAAAAGAAAGTACCTGGTGAATCCGATAAGAATTAAAAAGGCTGTGTCTATAAACGAAGTGTGGTATTTGGTATGTTGTATACTTTCACTAGATATTAGACATTAATCTTAGTAGTATGATTGTTAATTATTACTTTCCCAACAAGAACAAATTTGATTCAGGAAGGACTGGTTGGCAGAGCCTTTGAAAAATATTCGTGATCTGGAGCTCACGTACCAGCTGCTAATTTGCTTGTTTATTTCGTTTGGTTTCCCTGAGCTGCACATAAGGGGAGTGGGTGGCAGAGCTTAATTTATTTGTCCCTTCTTTTGAAAATGTGGGTTTTTGGCTCTAACACTATTTTGAGGCATGGCCTGGTGGTGGCACTGGGAATGTGCACACTTTGGGAAGGTGGGAGGACTGTGCACCTCTCCTAGTGGCTCCAGCGGCGTTCTTTCCCCCCAAGTGATCATCATAGGTGCTACATTGCTGGTGCTACCAGCCAAAGGCCTCTCCTCCCACAGATCTGGAAACACATGAAAAGAGCCATGACTCATGGGCTACAACTTTTTCAGCTGCTTGATACCAGCACCGATAGGCTCAGCTCCCAAGTTTGCATCACCCTTCAGGCTGCCTGAAGGGGAAAGGGCTCTGTAGCTCTCCAATACAGTGCCTCCAGAGGATCACTGACACACGGGGAGATGCTGTGGAGAGGGCGGGCCACAGATGCTGTCCTTTTGCTGGAGTCCACGGAAGGATGAGCTGAGGTGGTAGGAGGGTCTCTTCAGACACTTAGAGGTACGGCATTTGCAGTGTTTTTAAATCTTTCTTTACAAACTGCCAAAGAATCCCTGCTTTGCTGCCTTGATCCCACACATTGAACTTTGCACATTTCTGCTAGCGTTTACCTCCTGCTGTCTTTTGCTGTGGTTCTGCCTATGGCCTCCCTGTCTACTGCGGGCTATGTGCTCTGCAAAGGCAAGTTTTTTCATTTCCGTCTTTGTACCGACAGATCTGAGTTCACCGTCTAGCAGACAATAGTGCTTAAGTAACAATTGTTGGCCATGAGAATGCACAGCTTGTTAAATGGGCAGATGAATGGATGAATGGCTGCACCCATGAAAGGAGGAAAAAGATGATAATCCATCACAATGGACTGTTGGGGATACACAAATGCTTTCTAATTAGCATAAGGACGTTTGGTTGAGGGGATTAACCTCAAAGTAATCTGGAGAGGATTTTAAATTAAAGAAGAAAATGTCCTCCAAGATAAAAATGGGTACCTATGACCATGTTGTATGAGCATGCTACTTAAATGAAAATTAAAACAGATTTAGTAAAGATACAGTTATTGAATCTATAGGAAATTTACATGGCAGAAATATTAATCTGAAAATATTAATGAGAAAAAATGATTGGTGTTTGTCCAGGCACTTCCTGTAATCGTGTTTACTAAATGCCTGCTTTGTATTGGATGCATTGAGCTGACACATGAATTGAAGGGGATCTCAGTCACTGAGAGGCTTAGAACTAAATCAAGAAGCAGATGGGTAGATAAGTAACTGGAACAGTAGGAAAACAGAGGTGTGATCTTAGAACTGTAGAAACAAAGTCTGGACATTTTAACTATGCTCAGAAAACGCTGATAAAAGAAAAAAAAAGGGGCATATGAATTGGAACTTGAAAAATATATGAGTTTACCCAGACTGGAGGAAACAAGAGGTTCTGTTTGGGCTGAAGAGGGGTGGGCAGGCCAAGCAGAGTGCATTCTGGGAATTGTAGTACTTAAGTGTTTTACAGAACTCACAGTGCGTGTATGAGATCAGAAAAGCAGGGGGAGGGGGTACTGTGGTTGCAAAAGTGACCCCTCCTTGTAGAGGATGTGTACTTGAAGGATGTAATAATCAGTGCCGACCGCTGTCCCACTGATTTGCAGTGCAGTGCTGACTGAACGCCGTAATACTTCTGCCGCATTTATTGTTGTTCTCCTACAACACATGGGGAAATGGCTCAGACGTGTAGCCCTAGATTCACATGCTTGTACTTACTTTCTCAAAGCAAATTAATTAAAATATGATGAATGATTTAATTTTATATATGCGTATTAATTTTATATATTTTACAAATCAGAAAATGCCTGGAAAAGTATAATCATGGTCTTAGTAAATGCTCAAAAGGACTCATTAAGAAGGTTGTGAGGAGAACAGTGGCTTCCTAGTTTCTACACGTACACTTCCTTGTGAAGCACATTCCCATAGATGTAGGAATATATAGATTAGATGGCAGACTCTTATTTCACCCACAAGGCAGATAATAATCACTGTGCGAGAACTGCCTTTTGTTAGTATGAGCTAGAGGATCTACTTGAAGTACCCACTATAATGTTTTGTTCTGGGCACAGTGTCTTACTCTAGAGGCCTTGGTGAATGCAAACTCTTGCCAATAGTCAGGTTGCAGTCTCCTAAGTTCTAAGATTATATGTGTGAGCCTACAACACTCCTCTCGTAGTCTAATTTAAATTTGACTTACTGCTAGCTAAATAAATGATTACTGAGTTACCATCTTCTCAAAACAAGTTTACAAAAAAATATCTAGTATGTTAGATAAATTCATCTAGAAAACCAAGAGCTCATCTGCAAAGGCTATCTGAATTTATTTTTTTGATATTTATTTGAATTATTTTGTGTTTATTGTAACAAATAACACTGACATTGACAAACACGGTAGACCTGTCTGTTGTAAAAAAATTGATATAAGTAAGTTTGTTACATCGACTCATTTAATTCTCACCTATAAGGTGACTTTTAAAGTCTCCATTTTATAGGTGAGAAGTCCAACACTGAAAGAGCTTAAGAAGCTTAACAAGGAGCTTGTTCTGGCCAGAAAGCAGGGAATGCTGGAGTCCGTGATTGAACACACCTGCTCTGGCCCTAGATTCGATGGCTTTGATCTTAGAAAGTATGATACACTTCATGCCATGTAAGAGGACTGTGACCTCCAGGAGCCCAGAGTGGGAAAAAAAAGTCAGAATCCCTTGCAGCAATAGCCCAGTAACTCTTGGAAGGAAGAGAATCCTATTTATGGAAGGATGGATGGTGAACTCCAGCTGTGCCTAAAACAATGGTAGGATTATTTTTTTTTTTCAGATAAACATTAAACTGGCCTCATAGCATGAAAATTGGCGTAAGCAAAAGTCATGGGACGGAAGACATGAATTGGGTTGGAGGACAGTATATGTGAGCCGTGAAGGGTCCGTGGGATAGTGCAGAGGACAGCAAAGTAGAGCACAGTTGAACTTGGAGTGTTTTGAGTATATTCTGGATGTGAAATTGGGGTCAGAAGAGTTTATTGTGCCTGGTTTTTTCCTGTTTTGCTTTTGTAGGCAAAGGAGTAAGATGAGGGGAGATAAATTAAGCAGCTGCATACAAGATTGATTAAATAAACAAGGGGAAAGGTTTGAAAGGTCAATGAGAGGAAAAGGTTGATGTTCTAATGGATGTAAGCACTTCCACAAGAACAACTTACGCAGACATTTAAAAGAAAGGAGTATCTCTACCCTGGAATGAAAACCAAGACATATCAGAACTGCATTCTTGGGACAAACACAAAGAAGTCATATTTTCCCACCCAACACAAACAGGACAGTTTTTGGATTATGTACAAATCTGAAAGAAAAATCCATTCTTTACTTCCTTCCTGTCTCTAATGTCACGAAAACCACAATTCTTTAACTGTGCCTCCATTGTTGGGTGACAGGTGTGCACAAGATAGATGTACAGAGAGAGGGTCACAGTTAGTACATTATTCTCGGATGTCCATGGCTGTCCTGTGGTATGGAATGATGATATATGTCCTTCTGTGCAATGAGCATTAATAATAGTCAGAACTTGCTCGGGACACAAGAGGCCAGGGACAGCTGAGTGGAGAATATCATCTCACATGACCACACTTGCTTCCCTGAGCACCTGTAATTTCTGACGAGGTACAAAGCAAGGATATCAACCTAACTTGGGCTTCAGATTTCTGGCTGACTTCCTGGGACTCATATATGTAGACTTCAGGATAAGCATCAGGATCGGAAAAAACATATTATATGAGATTTTATATGAATGCAAGGAGAAAAACACTAAGTCAGAAAGAGAAAGGAAGATGCTTGCTCGTTTTATGTGAGCTGTACTTGAATTTGTAGGCTATGCAACCAAATTGAAGTTTCCTCCATGGTTGAGGTTAGGGTGAGGTTTGGAAAGTCAGAATAGCACTTGAGAGGCTTCTATACATGAAGTGGGTCACAGAGCCAATGGTGCAGCTCTGGTACAGCAGAGCAAATGCCAAGCATGCTCCTTTGTAGTCTTTCTCTGAGTAAAATTCCTTTTTGATGAATTTCTTATGACATATAGGACATTATTCTCACAGTGCTTCAGAGTAAATGGTCTTTTTGGGATTTCATCATATGGGATCTTCTGGGTTATTATTTCTTCAAGAGGAATCTTTAACAAGCCAGAACTTAGAAAGTACCTGAATGGATTGCCTAAATGGTTAGTATATTTTTAAAAAAGAAGGGTGAGTTTTAGTTTTTTTAAAACTCCATTTATTTAAATTACATTCCAGTAGCACAAATCATTCTAATATGAAAATACACATTGGTGGTGGAAGAACAATGCACCTGTATAACTTCCAATCTCTTTCGCCCTGGAATGTGACTATGGATCTGGTGTAAGGAGAAGGAAAGATGCTAGCTCTGGAGAGTTAGTTCTGGGCCTTGATGAGTGCTGATGGGGCAGAAAGGGTCACATTTATACGCACCTGTGCCATCAATTCACTTTGTTCTTTGAACTTTTCAATCTAAGGTTATTTAGCTGCTTTTCGGTTGTGATGAGGTTCAAACCCAGTCTTGTGCATTCTAGACAAATGTTCTACCAATGGACTCTATGTATGTCCCAGTCCCTGTGCACTGTTACATTTTGAAATAATTTTGAACATGAAGAATGATTGCAAAGATAGTGCAGAGAATTTCTATGTCACCTTAACATAGAATTAAAATCTGTATTCTCCACTTCACTTCTCAACTTAGCTATATTTTCCCAAGGGCATTTCAGAATAAGTTGCAACTATTATGCTTCTCCATTCTCTCACATCTTCATGTGTGTTTGCTGAAGGGAAAAATATTCCCTAACAAAAATATAGCCCACTTGTTACATTTCATCAAACCTTCATTTTCTTATTCTGTAATCCCTAATGAATTTTGTCACTTGCATCATTCATATTATGAGTCAAACAGAGGTCATGTCTAGTCTCAAATCATTATTTCTTTTACTGTTTTAGAACTTTGACGAATAGGAAGATATGAAAAGACAAGATCTGGATATTTGGAAAGGGACCAATAAGGAAGTTAGATCTATTGAGTGTTTTCTAATCATAAAAAGAGATATCCTTGTCGTGGGATATATCCATGAATGGTCTCTGAAAAATCTATCTATCTTTATTGACCTGGTTTACACATGTGTATCCCACATTAAAAAGAAAAATAATTCTTATCAGTGAGAGCTATGTAAGTGATGGTGATCTCCAAGAAATATCTTACCTGGTGACAGTGTAGCTGTCTTAGTTTGTATCAGAACACTGTGGCATGTTTACATAATGATGAACTTGCTTGTCAAAATAGAACCACCTGATATACAGTCAGCCGTCCTTCACTATCTTCAGTGTCTACGGATGCTCAACTCCCTCACATAAAATCCTGTATACCTAAACCACCTTTACATTACTTATAGTACTTAATGTAATGTAAATGCATTACATATTCTGCTGTATAAAGAGAACTATGATTGTGATAAGAAATAGGTCAGTAAAGACACAGTTTTAAAGGATTTTTGAAGTATCATTTAACTGAAACATCTTTATTAAATATTATTTTGTTTCATAAAGATACTGTCATATAAGTCTACCATGTACTTTGAGCATTTTCTCTTGGGTACCCCTTCCTTCCCACTCCCTTTGTGTTCATTACTTTCCCCACCTTAGTTTTCCTTATGCTTCATGTCATGAATACACATATGATTTTATATATAAAATCTAAGACCTGTAATGAGAGAAACTTTTATGTATCTGACTTAATTATTTAATATGACTCTGTAGTCAGGTTCATTATTCTACAAATGATGTAACCAAGAGAAACAGCTTTAAAGAATTGGCTCACATGATTGTCAAAACTATCAAAATCTATAGGACAGACTGGACCTCTTGCTAAAAGTTGATACTCTAATATGACCTTGCATTTAGGACAGGCCAACAAGCTAGAATCACAGTTTCTATTTATGTGACAGTGTATAGGCAGAATTTCTTTATCTCAGAAAACCTCAAATTTAGCTCTTAGAGCCTTTTATTAACTGATGCCATGAGACCCACCCCCATTATCAACTATGATAATGATTTGTAAAAATTAGCTAATTGCAGATGGCAGCTATTAACATATTGTAGTGTTTAATTAAATATTTGGTCAGCCAAATGAAGAGAGCAGCCACAGGTAAAGATTCTTTCCTATATTTTATATGTGAGCAGGCAAAGCGCTATTCTCACAATACAGTGAATCCAGAGGGCACTCCCATTGTGTTCTAGTCCCCCAAACCACATGCTTGTGCCTGGCGTTTCCTGTTTCCCAGGTGGTAGAGGATGGTTTAGGTAATGTCAGAGGTTAGTTAGGAAATAAGACTTTTTTCATTTATTTTGTGCAAACAAATAAACCAAAGAGAATGCTTTAGAAATAGTTCACACCTTGAATGGAAACTTATACTAGCTTATGACATCCTAGTTCCCTTTATGAATCTATATTAAATTTTAAAACGCTGTCCATTAGGGTTGTTTTACTTTTCCTACTACATAATATTCTTATGCATAGATACCTTTGAATTCCAGCAGTACCCTTAATAAGGCTAGACAGGTAAATTGTAGCCATCCTTATACAGCCTACATAATTTATAGTTTCAAAACAGCACTTCAAACTATTGCCACTATGTATCAAATCTTTATTATGAGTCCATAAAGAAACAATGGACAATTTGCAGGATAATAGCTGTTCAGAATCAATCATAAATGACTTGTGTAAATATAAACTTTATATATCCATATGAAGCATTTGTATCCTTCCATTTTATTCTAAGAATGATCTCACAGAACTATAACCAAACCTCATAGCACGTTTTTTCCATTTTTTATTGATTTTTATTGAGCTCTACATTTTTCTCTGCTCCCCTCCCTATCTCTCCCCCTCCTTCCCTCAAGGTCCCCGTGCTCCCAATTTACTCAGGAGATCTTGTCTTTTTCCATTTCCCATGTAGATTATATCTATGTATGTCTTCCTTAGTGTCCTCTCTGTTGTCTAAGTTCTCTGTGATTGTGATTTGTGGGCTGATTTTCTTTGCTTTATGTTTAAAAACCACCTATGAGTGAGTACATGTGATAATTGTATTTCTGTGTCTGGGTTACCTCATTCAAAATGATGTTTTCTAGCTCCATCCATTTTCTTGCAAAATTCAAAATGTCGGTATTTTTTTCTGTTGTGTAATACTCCATTGTGTAAATGTACCACATTTTCCTTATCCATTCTTCGGTAGAGGGGCATTTAGGTTGTTTCCAGGTTCTGGCTATGACAAACAATGCTGTTGGGAGTGCAAGCTGGTACAGCCCCTTTGGATGTCAGTGTGACAATTTCTCAGAAAATTTGGAAACAACCTTCCTCAAGACCCAGTAATACCACTTTTGGGTATATATCCAAAGGATGCTCAATCATGCCACAAGGACATTTGCTTAACTATGTTCATAACAGCATTGTTTGTCACAGCCAGAACCTGGAAACAACCTAAATGTCCCATAGCACATTATAAGAATTACCCTTGCCATCAGATAAAAGGATCATCCATTACACAATTTTAAGTAATAAATATTACTCACAGAAATAATATTCATTAAACACGGTTTTGTGCAAAATATTTTGCTCATGATTCATAAGCATTATATTAATAATTCTTCAATAGCCCAACAAGGTCATTGCTAACACTCTATCCATTTTAGGAAGAGGACAAAATCATGTGCTGAAAGATTATGCAGCCCTAAAAAGAAGCATACATAGAAGTGAATTAATTTGTTTTCTAATTTTTACATGTCATCTTAATATAAATTGATGTTTTGTGTATAATTCAAATTGTCCTTTGGAATCTGAAAGTGGTTATATTTTGATAGTTGTTAAAGGAATGTAATTAAATACCTTATGCTCAGTCTGTAGCAGGATGGCTATCAAATTAAAAAATATGATTTATGACCCTTTCACACAGAGTCCAAAGATTTCCCATTAAACTACAGCATCTTCTAGTAATAAAAACTCCTGTTATGACAGCCTAACATGAAAATCTCCATTGCTTAGCAAATACTAATTTTCTACATTGCAGTCCATAATTACTGCCACTGGGCAATTACATAGAGCTGTGCTTGGGTAGCATGTTTCATCTAAGTTTAAGGTGGAATATTTTTCTCATAGAATTACAGAAAAGTACACCTGTCTCCCAAGGATGTTGTTATCTGTTAAGTAATAAAACCTTTGAGTTTGTTTTTAAAGTGAAAAGTACGAAAGTGTCATAGAAACATGGAAAGGACTGTGTAACACAGTTCCCTACAATCCAAACAATACGTCAGATTCCTGAATATAAAGCTACATTTCTCATTGTCTGTAACAACAATGAAAGAAAGAGATGTCACGAATTTAAGATGAAGCAAGGGTGAGGTGTATATGGTAAGGATGGAAGGGGAAGTGAGAAGAGGCAAAATGGGATAACTACGTTTTAATTTAAAGCAATAAGGATACATAAAATAGCTCATGAACATGAAGATAAATAACCTGACTTGTTCCCAGTACAATATGAATTATAAGATTCCATTCACTATACATACAACTAAGACAATGAATTGAAACTAAAAAAAAGTGCTGCTGGATTCTAATATGATGGTAAAAGGTCATACTGTGTATGTGTGCTCGTGTGTGTGTGTATTTATGTGGGCATGTGTGTATATATACCATGGAAATGTTACATGACTTCTTAAAAACTTGTAATGTTATAATTCTTGTGAGATTTAAGTATGAATGGCAGTAGAAACAATATGGAGTTTATCTTTGCCTAAATATGTTAAATACCTTCCATTGAAAATGTTTATAACTCTTCATTTTTATTTAACATTGAGCATTGCCAATAGTATGCTTACCATTGTGGTCAAGTTTTATTCATATTTTTAACTTGATGTTATACAAGGATACTTGTATAAAATTCCTTTAAAATAGAATAATCTTATTTGATATAGTTTTATAAGCCTATAATAATTAAGCATTCATTAGTATGCATTGGAAGTGGACTAGAAGGCACTGGAGGAGAGGAGCTGGGAAAGAAGAATAGCAGAAACAGTATATAAAAATGAATTACATAGTAAAGTCCACCAAAATAATTTAAATAAAAAATGAAGGGAAGATCGAAATTTGAATTCAGGCTGAAACAAAACAACCAAACAATTATGCCAAAGACCAGACAGAAATTTGGATCTATGTGGGATAATATTTTATTTTGTATTTAATGATATTTGTGTGTTTAGAAGCATTTGTGTGTTTAATATACATGTCAGTAATAGTACTGACAATGGGTTTAGACAATAAGATTTTTACTGTCACAGAAGTATTTTGCATGAAGTGACTGATATATTAATTAATGATAGACTTGATGAGTTTTTAAAAAGGGAACAATGGTAACTAAAAATGATCAGTTCTAGATGTTTTTTGTCTAGTTGAGAATTAACATATCTTTTGCTCCTCCTGAAATATAAAATCCTTAACATTCAGATCAAGATTTCTTGATTGTGACTGGGCAATGATGAGCCACACCTTTAATCCCAGCACTCAGGATAGAGAGGCAGGCGAATCTCTGTGAATTTGGGGCCAGCCTGATCTACAGAGCAAATTTCAGGACAGGTTCCAAAGCTACCGTGGAGAAATCATGTCTTGAAAAACAAAACAAAAAAAAAAAAAAACAAACAAAGATAAGATTTCTGATTGTGAGCCGTAATGGGTAGTCATGCCACAAGGAGGTTACTCAGCTCTTGTCAATCTTTGGTACCAATGTTGTTCTTCTCTACTGAATACCTCCTTCCTCCATTGAAATCAAGCTATCAGCCATCTACCAGAGATATGTGAGCCCCAGAAAAACCTATCATAACAGAAGGGCTTTTCTGTATTGCCCTGTAACTCTCTTTCTCTCCCCGGTCCTTTTCTCACACTTTTGTTCTCCATCTGTTTTAGGGCTTCTATTGCTGTATTTAACAATTTAGGGATAAAGCGGCTTGTTTTCTCTTAGAGTTCTATGTCATACTCCATCACTGAGGTAAGATCAAGCAGGAACTCAATCATGGCAGGAACCTGGAGTCAAATAGAGGCCATAGAAGGGTGCTATCTAAGTAACATACAAGAAAGTGGAAAAAAATTAGGGTTTCAATTTAAACAGCCTGGAGGTATATATCTATTACAATAATATATGTTTGTCTCAGTTAATTTCAGCAAATACTTACTTTGTCTAGATTACATCCCAAATTTAGGTTCTTCTCTGGCTAGTATGAAAGAGAAATTGCATATGTTTTGCTAAGTTTTGTCTTTATAGTGTTAATGTATTGTATATTTTCTACCCCAAAATCGTGGTCAAGATTTACGTAGTATGACGAGAGGGTCGGGTAAGCAGCACCCTGACAAAATAACCCCTGAGTAAAGCCGTTTCTACTATGCATTGCACACACATGCAAGCTAATTCTTGAGAGAGCAAAATTTTAAATTATAAAATAAAAACAAAACTTAGAAATATCTACCAGAAAGGCAAAGGTTACATGGGACCAAGCCTCCTGTGGTTTTCTTTTCTCAAAACTTGAGTGTCTAAACTTATAAAATATTCACTTTGCTGTTCAAGAGTCAAAACCATGCTTCCGGCTTTCTGTAGAAGAAGCAATTCCTTTTGGAAACGGCTTATACACAGTGTGCAAACTTTAGTATGGTTTTAGGTCAGTGAGCATACAGCTGAGAAGAGGGAATATAATACTCGAGCGTCTGGAAAAGGTGTCCCATGTTGGAGTTCACAGCTCTCATTGGGCTGTAGAATCTGTATTCATCTCTAAACCTCTCCGAAAGTTTCTCTAGTGAGATTTTTGTTAACCACAAAAGACTGGAGTAAGTATTCCTAGGAGATGTTTTAAATGAAGCATTCATAAGAAGCTTAAGATGAGAAGAATATTAAAGGAGGAACATAGCTAATTATCATGGTCCAGGCATGTGCATTTTTGGTGTGTGTGGGAGCATGGGTGCGGAGGTGGGTGTGAGTAGGTAGGTATAGGGAGGGATTAGGTGTGTAAATGTGAGGGATAGGTGTGTGGGGTTGGTGTGTTTTGCATGTGTGGATAGGTGTGTGCAGGTCTGTGTGGGTGTTAGTGAGAGTGTGGGTAGGTATGTGTATTAGTAGATTGTGTATTGGTAGGTGTACCAGGTCATAGGTGTGTGGTAGGGTAGGTATATAAACAGATAAAAGTGTGTGTGGTGAGGGTGTAAAGGTTTTTAGGACAACAGCATTTTCAGTGACTGTCTCTTCCTCTTTCTATTTTTAGAAAACTTGGAATAATTTAATTTCAGATGTCATATTCCAGTGGCTTTGTCCTCTTCAGTTTGTCAGTCCTCGCTTTTGGAAAAACAATAAGCAATGGGTCTCTACATGAAAAAGGGCCATTTTCTTTGTGTTTGTTTTCACAGATTCTATTTTGAAATGCATTTTAAGGGAAACATTTTCATCCCAACGAATACAAAAGCCTTATTTAATATTGTGGATCTTTTCTAAATGAGGTTCATTATAGTTTTGTTCTAGCATCTAAGAAAAAAAAAGCGAAGACATGTCACCACAGCCTTATGCTTATATCAAAGGAGTTAAATTGCCTTCTCAGATGGCTCTCCAAATCAAGGGAAGACAAGGAAACAAAACTGACTCACTTTGGCTGCACCTATATGATTGCATTATAGACATTAATCAACTCCATAATTATCAAGACTAAAAACTGTATCTCTGTAATTAATTCTCTAAGGGAAGAACATGGAAGGATTAATTCTACACAAGTTCTAGAATACAGAGAAAGAAAGGTCACCAAATGATGAATGGGAGCAACCATAATAACAGACCAGCAAATTAAACCCAACAGGGGAGATCAGCATTTGTCAGATAAACTAATAAAATCTTGAAGCTTATTGATGGCACTCCTCCACTGGGCTGAAGGGGCTCATGAAGGAGATAGGGAGGCTGTGAGGGAGCCTGTGGATCAGAGAAGGTTGCTGAAACCTGCAGGACCAGGGAGCACAAAATGGCACTGTAAGTACAGAGTTGGGGAGCTACATCATTGTTAATATCATCTCATTTCTGAATTATTTACTCTTGTTTAATTGTAAAGAAACCAAGAATAATTTCCCCTAAACTCTGGGTAATGAATTTTAGAAGCCTAATGTTCCTGAGTGTCTGGAAGAGCGTTTTAATTGAAACCATCTTTTAAATTATGAAGAATTATTATTCCTTTAATCATGACCCTTCTGCAGACCAGAACTTCTCTGTTTTGAAGAATTTTTTATTTATTTTTCTTCTGTGTGCGTGTGGTGGGAGGAGGAATATACACACATGTGTAGGAAGTATCCAGACATTCTCTTTTTCCATCATGAGGATTCTGGGAATTGTCAGACTTGCTGAAAAATACCAAATGCCTTTATTAACTGAGACATCTCATAGGCCAGTGATTATGTAAGCATATATAAGTATGAGGAATACAGACAGATTGTACATTTTTTCAAAAGGATTTTCAAATGTTTTTTTTAGGCTTAATGTACTTTAATCCTAGTAAAAGAGAGTTTATGCTGTTTAATATTTGACATTAAAATGAACCATACTACCAGATACCAATTCTAAGAAACTTTCCAAAATATTAATAAATTTTAACAAAATAATTATTTTTATTATAAAAACATGTATTCGGAGCAAAACTAAACACAACCAAAAAGATGCATAGGTGAGAAAATTATGTTAAAGACTACATGTTTGTACATCAAACTAGAAACCTTTAGCAATTATGTTTATGAAAAATTATAATTATATGGGAAGGTCAATTAAATAAAAATAAATAATTCAGAAAATTTGATGAGATTAAGAAGTAATTTAGTAAAGGATTTGATATCAACCTCTGGCTATCACATGCAGATATACAAACATACATGGATGCTCACTCCTACAGGAGCAGGCACTACTACCCATCCCCCACAGACACACATTCGAAACTCTTGTCTTTATAATTCTATATTTCATATATACACATACATGTAGATGTGTGTATATATATATATGAATAGATTTAGATTTAAAAGTTCTTAGAATAAATATACAAATATACAAAAAAAACTAAAAAATTTTATGTGAGATAATATGTGTTTCTTTACATTTTACCACAATACAAATTCCAGGTTGCTTGATGAGGCTAGACAGCTGACTTTCTGCCTAGGTTTTCATTTGCTGAACTGGTTCATTTCTTCATGCTCATCGATCATTTTCTTTGGTGCTGTTTCCCAAGATGCTCAAATAAGTGTTCTTTGCTCTATCATACATATCTCTTTGTTTTTACTTCATGATATCATCTTATATGACATTACTAGCTAATATTTAAGCTATCTGTTCATTTAGCCTATGTGTTACAGTACATAGAAAATCTGTGGAGAGAGAAGAAATTTGCCTATCCTGCTTACGGCTCTCTTCAAATTAGGACACCTCGTCTGATACATTTATATTTATTAAAAAGGAAAATAATTTCCTTTATAATCCTAAATGAGTAACTGGCAGTGAGCATATTACAGCCACATAGCGAAAAAAGGAAAGAACTGACACTAGAGAAAGTCGTGTGAGACAGTAAAGAAGCTGAAATTTAAAAATAAAGTAATGTGATTTGGTTGGTTGGTTGGTTTGTTTGTTTTTCAAGACAGGGTTTATATGTAGCTTTGGAGCCTATCCTGGAACTAGCTCTTGTAGACCAGGCTGGCCTCAAACTCACAGAGATCTGCCTGCCTCTGCCTCCCAAGTACTGGGTCACAAATCAGTGGGCTATACCATCTGTCACAGGTGTGAATCACGTAGCCTTTTTCTTACCTTAGACCCCTCCTTAGATAAAGACCCATGCATGTATAACCTATGCATGTACAGACATGGACATGAAGTCTTGCAATTTCTATAGATTCACAGAAAATTAATTATACATACAAGTTTCTGTTCTAAGTCACAAATAAAGCTTATATAGAGTTCATGATCCATTATTAGAAAACCTTGCACAACACATTCCAAGTATATATAAGAGCAAAAGTTTCATTTTGGTCTTAGAGGGAGCAGAGCATGTATATCAGAACAATCAGTTATCATCTCCAGATCATGAAAGAGATCTGCAAAGTTCAAGATATTGCCAAACGGAAGGACAACTGTGAATTCCACATGAAGTCACGTCAAAGCTGCATGAGTGTTGCGCTCCATCTGTATTTATGACAGCCATGGTGTCTGTTCTACATCCTGAAAGTTAGTCATAATAATACAATTGCTCTTGTTCACCGAGTATCTTACTAGTGCTAAGACCATTCCTGAGTACTTTACTAGCAGGTGTTTTAAATCCTCGTGCTACCTAATTATTGTGATTATAACCAAGAGTGGGGAAGGTCCAATAATTCACAGCAAGCCATTAAGCTTGAAGGTCGTAGAGCTTGGTCTCAACATCGGAGGGGCTGCCATTACTTCAGTCCAATGTTCTCCTTCCTTATAGGACAGTGAGATATGATAGAGACGCAGAATAAAAGGCACCCCACAGAGAAGTCTACTGTCACACTCTGTGTCTAGGAATAACGAAACCTATTGGCCTGCTATTGCACAGTTCTTCGTGTGCAGATCCTAAAAACTTGGTGTTAAAGTATGTTTCAGAAAAATAGTCAATATGAAAATATATACTTTTCTTATGGATTCCTAAACAATATGATATGGTAACTATTTTATTTTTGTGTGTGTATGTGTGTGTGAATTAGGTAGTTTGGATCCTAAATGTCCCAACAAACTTATCCTCAAGAAAGTACTATTGAAACGTGGTAAGCATGAATGAATTGGGGTCTCTAAAGAGCAGAGATGGCAAACCTTTAAAAACGTGAGTTTCTTTTCTGTCACTGATGTCATGAACTTGAAGAGAAAGTGAGTCATCAGCTCCTTCTGTTTTTCATTTTGCCATGAGGTGAACACGTTGGTGTATACATAATGGGCTGCCTGGTCACAGACTTAAACCAACAGCAGTAACCAAGTAGAAATTAATGCTCAAAACTGGGAGACAAAAATGAACCTTTTCTCCTTATACATTGATGATTTCAGGCAATTGTTCCAAGAATGAAAAGGATAAGAAATCTAGAGGTTAACTGAGGTACACAGGGCAGTAGGTGCTGTATCATATGAAAACACTGGATAATTTTATATATGGGATTCTGGTATGTAGGAGAGGTCCTGGCTCCAATACAGTTGATGCTGAGCAGAGCGTGGCTGTAGTTTCTCGTTTTATCAGTGCTGTAGATGTAAGCCAATCTTCCACTTGGGAAGCAAGTGTTCATGGTAGGTTAAAACCCTAAAATCTAGATGACTAAGTGCTAAGAATTACAAAGTTTGAAGGAATTAAAAAGTTGAATTGTTTTTTAAATTTGGCTGTGCATACATCTACTTTTTAACAACTGTTTAAAACATTATTTAAAAATAATATTTGTCAAGGTAACAGAAGAAGTCTTCTAAAGTAGCGTAGCAACTCCAGTAAATTTGTGTGCACTGATTTTTTTATATAAGCAAGTAAACCAAGTGTCCTGAAAGTAGTTTGCTGTGGAATATTAGATTAACTATGTAAAGATGTGTTACATTTGGTTATGCTGCATTTGTTTCACAATATAAGACTGTGTTTAATTAAGTAAAGGTATTTAATTACACATACATGATTAAATTATGTTTAATCATGTATGTGTTGCGTTTGTTTTATGTTGGCTGTCTAAGGCACCTGGTCGGTCTATTAAAAAGCTGAATGGCCAGTAGTGAGGCAGAGGAGGGATAGGCAGGGCTAACAGGCAGAGAGAAGAAGTAGGAAGAGGAATCTAGGCTCCAAGACTAGAACTAGGAAGAAAGAGGAGATTCCAAGGGCCATCCAGCCAGATAGCTGCCAGCCAACCAGCTATGGCAGAAGCAGGAAAGTAGGACATACAGAAAGAACAAAAGGTAAAAATTCCTCAAGACAGAATGTAGACGAGGAGAAACCAGATAAGTTAAGTTCTAAGAACTAGTGGGACGAGTCTAAGCTAAAGTCGAGCATTTGAAACTAATAGGAAATGTCCCTGTCATGATTTAGGGGCTGGCTGTCCACAAAAACCTGCTACAGTAATCTCTCTTTTGTGTGGAAAACCGAACTCAGGACCACGAGGGGTGCACCCACACACTGAGACAATGGGAATGTTCTATTGGGAACTCACCAAGACCAGTTGGCCTGGGTATGAAAAAGCCTGGGATAAAACCGGGCTCGCTGAATATAGCGGACAATGAGGACTACTGAGAACTCAAGATCAATGGCAATGTTTTTTTTTTATTTTATTGCCAAAAAAATTTTTTTTCGCCTCCTCCCAGCCTCCCATTTCCCTACTCCTCCCCCCACTCCTCTCCCCCTCCCCCCACTCCTCTCCCCCTCCCTCTCCAGCCTGAAAAGCAGTCAGGGTTCCCTGCCCTGTGGAAAGTCCAAAATCCTCCCCCCTCCATCCTGGTCTAGGAAGGTGACTGCACATACTGGCTTTGTGGGAGCCTAGGCAGTTTGGATGCTCACCTTACTAGACCTGGATGGAGGTGGGAGGTCCTTGGACTTCCCACTGGGCAGGGAATCCTGATTGCTCTTTGGGCTTACAGGGGAGGGGGGACTTGGTTGGGGGAGGGGGAGGGAGATGGGAGGCTGTGGCGGGGAAGAGACAGAAATCTTTTATAAATAAATAAATAAAAAATAAAAAATAAAAAGAAAAGAGAGAGAGGTTGGGACAAGCTTTGTGCATACTTTACTGTCGTCCTTTGCCAATAGTTCCAAAGAAGCTGTGGAAATAGCACGTGAATTTAAGCATCATTTACATATTCTGAAAAAATTTAGGAACAATGATACCAGTTTATTAATATTACTGACAATTGCCGGAAATTATTTGGCAAAAAGTGGTATAATAGAAAATATAACAAACACTTAATGTACATAGTCTATTTTGCATAAGTAGCTATAAGATCAGCCTACTGTGATCCCATTTAACAATTGAACCCAGGAAATGTTGTTTGGTCCTCCAGGTCACATGGTAGACTGTAGTGGAGATGGAAAAGAACCAGGAATTCGCTGGTTAATTTGCTTCTAAACCACTAGATTTAAACACATATTATTATTATTCTAAATTTCTTCTTTATGTATGTGAGTGTTCTGCCTGCATGTGTGACTCTACCCATGCATTCCTGCTGACCACAACACCAAAAGAGGGCATGGGTTCCTGAAACTGGATTTACAGACGGCTGTGAGCTGTCATAAAGGTGCTGAGAATTAAACCAGGGTCTTCTACAAGAATGGTTGGATCTTAACTCCTGAGACATCTCCCTAGCCCCCAAACTCCTATTATCTTAACCAAACCTGTCATTTGAAAGGGAAAAAAAAGTTTTTTTTTTTCAATTAATTAAGGATTTATTTTTTTGGAGAAAACTAATACATGGTTTTAAAAATATAGTCCAAGGAAGAGGAATCTTTCATTGTTGAAATTACTTAGGAAAAGGATTACCCTTTGACTGAGTGAAGAAAGTAAACATGTTTCCTTGCTCAAATAAAATGATAGATTTTCATAAATTCCAAACTGATTACTGTGTGGCAGCCTTTGCTTTTAATTTCTACAAGGCCCAGGGTTGTACTTTCCATTCCATTGTACTTAGTACACTGCCCTGCAGAGTTAAATGGTCAATGAATGTCTGTTGATGGACTTTCCCATTGGGCACCTGTCAATATCCTACAGGGTACTTTCAGAATTTAACTATTCTTGTAAATAAAAATGGGCATTTGTTCTAATACCCATGAAAATCAATATATGAGCTATAAAGCCTCAAAAACCTTCATTAATTTCTCTGCATTATTTCCCCATTTGTTTATAGAAGAAAATAGTAATTGTGGGGTTTTGTTGGTGCTGGATTTTCTTGGTTCATTTGCTTTGTTTGAGCACAGTAGACAATGAAGAAGCTAGGGTTTGATAACTGCTCCATAGTGCTTACTTGTGGCTAAGGTTAGGCATTTTGTAGAAGGCTTGCTTGCCAGTACTTACTTCTTTCTGTAGGAGGAGAGAACCACTTGTTTGTTCCTTGCTTCTTAGCCCCGAAATTAACATACAGAAACTGTATTAATTAAATCACTGCTTGCCCCATTAGCTCTAGTTTCTTATTGGCTAACTCTTACTTATTAATTTAGCTCATTTTTATTAATCTGTGTGTGGCCATGAGGCTGTGGCTTGCCAGCTAAAGTTCCAGCATCTGTCTCCGGTGGGGATACAGGGTGTCTCTCTAACTCCTCCTCTTTTTTTCAGCATTTTGTTTAGTTTTTCCAGCCTAGCTCTGTTCCCCTATAGCTCTGCTATAGGCCCAAAGCAGTTCCTTTATTAACCAATGGTAATCACAGCATACAGAGGGGAATCCCACATCATCTGGAAAACTGAGGTTGTCCCATAAAATTACTCTGTAAATGGCCAGTCTCCATTGTGATTAGTCTCCGCTTGTATTAGCCTCCACATAGGCTAAATTACATACCCAGAGGCCAGGTTTAGAGTGCCCTATTGCAGCTTCCTGGATCATATAGACTCTCTGTTCTTAATATCCTGGTTGTTATGATGTAGGACTTGACAGAGATCTTCCCTCAGATTCCTCAAGGAGCAATCTCTCTCTTTACTTTCATAAATGGAATGCATTTGTAATAAAGCAAGGTCTGTGTAAATTACTAGAGGAGTGGTCAGAGGCTAAAAGAGGTTTCTAAACATTCATGGATGGCTGGGTTTTTTGGGGAGGTCGTATATATGCACACACTAGATGGTTATATTTTCTTCAAAGATTTATCCATTTCTCATGAAGTGTTGCTTAATAGTTCTACAATTCGACATTGTCTTAATTCAGAACTATACTTTTCCTAATATCATTTGAAATTATACTATATTTGAGATCTTAGGGAATTATAATTAAACTATGCCTGCTTACTTAAAAAGATGACTGAAAGTGGAAGAGAAATGAAACAGTTTTATTACTGAATAAACTGTAAACCAGAATGTGTTGCCCATCCCAGGCAATCTACTAAAGAGATTACGAATATAGAAAGAACTGCTCCCCTTTTACAGAGCTGGCTGTTCATTAGATTCGTGTTTTCAGGATGATTTATAACGAACCCTCGAAGACTTGACTTTTATCTCCCAGTTCCCTCTAAATTCACCTGATAATTGGGATGACAATATGGGTTTACTAATTGCAATTATGATAAGGAAATGAGCACCTCGTATCTCTGCAAAGGAAATAGTTTTGCCACTATCCTTAGGAAATTAAGGCTCTTATCTCTCCAAGGCAAATGATGATTGGTGTTATCCTAGCTGGACATTATCTTTCAAGTGAATGTCTCAGGTCCACCAGAAAAACATTTCTTGGTGTTTAAAATTGAAATGTGCTTTTTTAGCTGTAAAAAGATCTACCTATGTCTGCAACAGAAAGTGAAGAACTCCCAATTTCAAGTTCTCTAAAATAAGTGGAAGGCAAAGTATTTTTTCATTATTTCACCAAAAAAAATCTTTTGGTTTTAGAAATTAATTTCTCAGCTCTGGAGAGTAAGCTAAGCAGTTAGAAGAGCTTGCTGTTTATCTTGAGAGATAGAATTCAGATCCCAGAATCCTGGGGCAGAGAGCTCACAAACACCTGCAACTCCAGGTCCAAGGGACCCGATACCCTCTTCTGGACACACACATTCATACCCCCTACTATTAGGTAAAGGAGATCCTCATTAATGCCTAGGTCAAAGTGATTTCCTAGTTTATAAAGAAATACTGAAGCATAGGATGATCCCCTAAGCCCGCGGCAATGGTGGAAGTCCTGAGGCTTCAGGAGACCTCTCTCACACACTTGAATTGGGAGTACACTAATTTCTCTCAATGGCAAAACTTGGGATGACAAAAAGATGAAAAGTCAAAGTTAAATGTACTTAAAACAATTTGGAAGGAATTGGGATGTCTTCATATCGCCTCGCTGGTATAGAGGCCTGGCCAGCCCATTCTGCTTCTTGTGAGAGAGTCCAGGACCACAGACTTTCCTGTGGTGATGGATTAGAGTAAAACGATTACTGGTTAAAAGTTGTCTTTTGTGATATTTATTCTTTTTTAACATCCCTGTCCTGGTTTTTTAATCAGGGATAAAGAGGCATTCTCACTGGACTTTTGTATCTTTACTTGTTGACAATTCTGACACCAATAGAATCCTCGGGTCCTAATGTGGGGGTCTGTGAAGCACAAAGAAACTCAAGAAACTCATCTCTGTTGAATAACCTAGTCAGCCACTCGCATCTCCACGTTACTGTTTTGCATGAAAGATATGAGGTTCACACTTGGAAGAAACTAGAAGAATTATACCCACTAGGCCAGAAAACTCCTTCTGAAAATTTTCAAAGATAATGGCATGGGGTTCTTAGGGTACAAGCACCAAGATAAATGTCACCAACACTCAGAAACCTGGAATAAATTGCTTTCTCATCCCCTTAATTTTATAGTTTTTTTATAGTTAAAAAAAGACCCAAGCTATGAGCTGTATTCCTTTTTAGGTGATTGTAATACTTTGGTGTCAGTGAGAAACAAAAAAGAGGAAAAAAAAAAAAAGAAATTCCTGTCCTTGTAGTCAGGTTTTCAAATCTGAACATATAAGGAAGTGGGGGGGAGGGTAACAGACACGGTAGTGAAAGTATTCGTAAAGCTTTTATATATATATATATATATGTATATATATATATACATATATATATATAATTTTTTGTTCAAAGGAAAAGTAACTGCTTCTTCTTTGATTAAAATGGCTGATTCCTGCTATCACTTGAAAGAACTTAAATGGATTTATTAAGTAAAAAAAAGATAAAGTTAATAGTAATGATAGGGGAGATTTTCTTTATTTTTGACTAGAAGAATGATAACTCATTCTTTTCTTTAATGAGAAGAGTAAGTAAAAACAATTATTCATGCAAGCTTGGCTTCTCATTAAGCATTGGTATAAAACTTTCTCCAATAAACTCAAGTGGATATTTTTGCAAGGTTGGGCTCGGGAGTTCATCATCTCCATTAGGCCGTGGAATCTGATTATCCAATCAACCTCCTTCGGTCCAGAAAAGCATTCTTAAGGTCCATTAATTTAAGGAAACTACTTTGCAGAGTGAGTGATTATTAAAGGAAAGGGGGAAGAAAATACTGTCTGAGTGCTTTCCTTCTATTTCTGTTCTTCAGTTTAATCTACTTTTGTACCTCACTTGCCATATGCACATTCAAACACAGTTGTATACAAATATTTCTAGAAATTTGGAAAATAAGGATTACTATGCTGATACAAACTCAATTATTAGAGAATTTCAAATATATTTTAGCACATTTTCATTATTTTAATTTTTTTCCTCAATAAGTTATGTAAGAAAATATATGACATACACCTGTGTGTCCATGTGTGTAGAGGGGAAGAGAGCTATTCTGAATGTATCACCTGTACTGCATCTATTCTACTACAGTTCCTCATCTGTACTAGGTGTCCAGCTACATCTGTTCTACTACAGCTCCTCATCTGTAGTAGGTGTACAGCTACATCTCTTCTACTACAGTTTTATGTCTATAGTAGGTGTACAGCTGCATATGTTCTACTACAGTTCCACATCTGTAGTAGGTCTACAGCTTACAACTTGTTTTGAGACAACCCAGGTTGACCCTGAGCTCAGTGCAACCCCTAGTGACCTCGGATTCGCTGTAATCATTCAGCTTTAGCCTCTCAAGTGCTGGACGATAGCTCAGATCAGCTACAGCACCTTCTGAACTTAGAATTTCAAACTTTCAGGCTCATTTCCTATTTCAATTTTTTTAAAGTTCCTGTAGATATAAATGGTATGGGAGGTCCTTGTGTTGCTTTTGTTGGTTAATGGATGAAGAAACTGCCTTGGCTTGTTGATAGGGCAGAACTTAGGCAGGGAAGATGGAACTGAATGCTAGGAGGAAGAAGGCAGAGTCAGAGCCACCATGGAGCTGCAGCCAGAGTAAGACCTGCTGAATCTTTGCTTTGCTGCAAAGCCACTGCCATGTGGCAATATACAGATTAATAGAAATGGGTTAAACTAAGATGTAAGAGCTAACCAATAAGAAGTTAGAGCTAATGGGCCAAGCAATGTTTTAATTTATATAGTTTCTGTGTTGTTATTTTGGGACTAAGTGGCCCGGAACAAATGAGTGGCCTTCCTGTTAGATATAAACATTGCTGTTTTTCAGTGTTAACTTGGTTAAGAGAGAGATCTACTTTGAGCTGCTGTTGAATCTTTTAACTTTTAAGAAGCACTGAACTTCCCTGTGGATTAGCTCATGCCTACTCCACTGCTCTGTATTTGTCTTATCATTTTGGTTTTCTTCTTCAGCTGGAGTTCTGTGTGTACAAATAAAATCATGTCATAAGGTTTCATATCACCCGTTCATGTGTGCCATTTCTCTGGCCCAAAGATCTCCCTAAAGCATTATCATCATGCCACATTCAGAGAAGCTTCTGATAAGCTAACTTAGGAAAGTAATGGTCTTTGCTTTGGTAAACCGTCTTCAAATAGGAAATGGACAGTATGTTCAGCTACTGAAAGCCACTTTTGCTCGCGTGCTAAGCACAATATCTAACATTTATTAGAAGAAGGCTGCTTTTAGGATAACGTGTCATTCATGTCTGTGGAGATATAACACACATCTATCTGTGCATTTAACAAATCACATTGTCGTCCCTACAAGTAAAAGCCCTTAACTTCCCATGTTATACAATTGCTTAAGACTAACCAGTTTATTCCAGCTTTGAATGACCTTAGACTATTAGGAACGGATGACTAGATATTAATATCCGAAGCAATGGATCTTGTATGACATTCTATTCAAAAGCTCATTTTTTTGTGGAATGTTTTGAAGTAGAATTAATATGCACAATAGAGTGGTGGTTTCTAGAAGTGGAGTGTGAAGGGATGGACAGAAATTGGTAAATAAATACTAAGAATTACAACTCTTCAGCCCTAATTCTGTGTGTATGTGTGTTTGTGTGTGTATGTGTGTGTATGAACAGTAAATGGACTCAGAAGGTTATAAGGTGTGAGTGTGTGTGTGTGTGTGTTTGTAAAATAACAATAACTTAAGAAGAAAGAGGTCATAAATCTGAAAGAAGTAGGGGAGAGACTGGAGAAGGTGGGTGGAGAGAGGGAGAGATACAAGTGGAGTTGAGAGGCCCAGGAGGAGGTGGGTGGAGACAGGATGAATGGAAATGATGGAAATACATCTGTGTCTGAAATTCTAAAAACAAAAATTAAAAATCAATTAGCTATTAACATGATGGACTGTGGAAGAAATAAACAAAACACATTTAGAAATATTAATTTAAAATACAGGCTCCTTCCAGTGGAGATGCCCTATGTTTAGGAGCCTTAAGGTCTTTCTGTCATAAACCTCCTTGAGAAAGAGTATCTTGACCATCTCGTCTGTAAGTAGGAATACCAGCCCCTTACTCTTTAATGAACAGGAAACAAAGTGAGACACAACAGATGCCTTAAAAATGGCCTCCCAAACCCAATACATACACATCCAGAGTGCCTCGACATGAGAGGATGTCCCTTGAACACTAGGAAATAGAATGTCATACATCTTAAAACTCAGTGCATGCTGCTTTGTCGCTGTACAAGGTTTGTTTTTTTCTTTAATTTTAAAGGTCTGTGTAATTACTAACTTACAGATTTGGGTACTTCTTTTTTAACAAAAAAAAAAACCTCAAAATTCCTTAACTATTAATCTAACCTAGGTATCATTTCTATATTCTATCTGATATCTCATTCCATTTTCCTAAGAGTTCAAGTTGACTTGGAAATGACTTGTCAGTGAATGAAGTACACAGGGGAAAAGCAGTGTTTTCTGCAATGCTCCGAGTATGTTCTGAACTCCCTCAATCTGAACCACTGCCCCTTCTATTTGATGATATTCCTGCACGTTTTTTCCATTTTGTTTTATCATAGAGGATCATAGAAGTTCTATCTAAGTTGCTACTTTGGTTAATATTTAGAATAAAAATAATTTAATTGATTCCTGTCCTCATCCTTTCTACTCTTTGCCCTGCTTTGTCTCCAGCAGGATTGTGGGATCTCTGTGGTAGGCTGACACTGCCATAAAATAACTCAATATGCCAGGCAGTAGTGGCATAAGCCTTTATTCCCAGCACTTGGGTGGCAGAGGCAGGTGGATCTCTGTGAGTTTGAGACCAACCTAGTCTAGAAGAGCTAGTTCCAGGACAGGCTCAAAAGCTACAGAGAAACCTTGTCTCGAAAAATCAAAAGAAAAAAATAACTCAATGTATATGAAATAAATATTGATCATTGCTGATACATAAAACATATGATTATTTTAACAATTAAGTTGCTTTTTCTTATACTCGGTTTGCTGCTTTAAACTGATGTATACACAATACAAACCAAGAAAATAGATTAATGAAAATTTGATTGTCAAAAATGTGTAATACACTAAAAAATAACTATAGTAAAAAATAGCATGATGGTATAGAAAAAAAACCCAATGGTTAAATAGAAGACAGCAAGAAATGTATATGCAAATCTTTTCCTTGGAATGAATAAAAATTATATCCAAATAAACTTATGTTTAATGCAATGCAGTCAAATTAAAAACTCAATAAATATTTTGTTTAAAAATCATTGAAAGATTAAAATCAGATGGTAATTTGATGTGTTTAAACTTACTGAATACTTGGCCTACCAAATATGAAATCACATCCTATAAGTGTCATAATTGTTTGTGACTTTTAGATAGTTACTACTTATTTATCTCTTAAAATGATTTATTTATAAACTGGGTTTCCTTTTCCTTATAAAGTTATTATTGACTCATTTTAAGTTAGATATTTTGATACATATTATTACTAACAGTCATAATTACTTGCTTTCTTTTCAGTATTTGGAAAGCATACATACTTTTGAACTTTATTAAAGTGATAACATAATAAAATAAAAGAAAAATGAAAACTTTTAATTATACTATATGTAACAAAATAATTTTGTATTATTTCCATTCTGAGTATCCTTCTGTTTGTAAAATTGCATTTTATATCATTCTAAAATATTGCTTTTAAATAATAATCTTATACTTTACATTTGACTCTATAAAATTATCAGTTATTTTTGGATATAAGTTCATTCATTAGTAAATATTGTTGAGATTTATTGCATCTCCGATTCTTTCCTTTTAGGTTAAAATACTAGGTCACTTGAATATCTATTCAGAGAAAATGACACAGAGCTGTTACATTTTCTGTATTTCCGATTTATATATGAAGATAAATACTAATAAAGATGACACTTTACTAAGTGTAAGCTTTTGAAACCAGCAAATTTTTCTCCTGGAGAATTAAAGATATTTAAACCAAAGTAAGAAAGAGATGAGTATGACAAATTCGTGATATTGTTATATGAAAAGGGATCAGACTTAGCCTGTGTAATTCCACTAGGCGAAAGTCAGATCAAAGGGTAGAAGCTACACAGAAAGTTGTCTGAATAAAAAGATGAGCTCTCTAAAACTCAGAGCTTTTTCATATGAGGCAAAACTGCCTTGCAGAGTCATGAATTTAACACAAGAATTCTTGCAGTGATTTGATACCCACTTCTCACAGGACTGTAAGAAAATATTTTATACTAGATGTTTTGAACTTTTTAAGTAAGTAGGTATCTGATCTTCAAAATAAATGACTTGTTCTTTTCTTTTTAAGCAACAGTTTTTCCGGGCATATTATAATTCAATAGAATGTAATAATAAGATAATACTTTACGAATATTAATCACTTATCTATGCATATCTCTGTAACAAAACAGCCTTAGTTACTTGGGATAATTAACATATAGTCTGTTATCCATAAGAGCATGCAAACTTTTGTGGAATCTTGGATGAGAAAAAAAAAAGGTAGCATTTCAGGTGCTCTGTGGAAGGTGGGGTTCCATTGTTGCATCAATTGTTTGAAAGGAGTCTTGAACCTCCATCGACTAAAGCAAATGGGAAGGCAAAGACCAGCTTCTAACTCCATTACATAGCATGTGGTTACTTAGCTAAAGCAATTCTAAACAGTCTTTTAGTAGAAATGTTAACTTTATTTATTATTTATTTTTACTGTGTATAGTTAAATGCTTCTTGGGTATTGTCTTGGCTTACTTTCTACTGCTATGGTAAAGACCATGATTCAGAGCAACTTGGGGAGAAAGACTTTATTTCACTTACACTCCTAGGTCCCAGTTCATTATCAAAGGAAGGAAAGTGGAGAGCCCAAGCATGGCAGGAACTTGGAGGCAAGAACTGAAGCAGAAGCTGTGAGCGATGCCGCTTGCTGGCTTGTTCTCCAGGCTTGCTTTTTTATACAACACTTTCCCCAGAGTGGCACCGTTCATAATTGACTGAGCTCTCACACCAATCACTAATCAAGAAAATGCTCCACAGACTTTCCTAGAGACCAAATCTGATGGAGATGTTTGTCAATTGAGGGTTCCTCTTACCAATGAACCAAGCTTGTGACAAGTTGATAAAAAAAAATCTAACCAACATAGGGTGAAGTATAAATAGTGTTTAACATGGAGAGGAGGGTATTGCCTTTATCTTTAAAAGATGCATATCAGTCATATAAAGGAACACAGAAAAATAACAATATAAATTTATATTTTAATTTAATTTTTGTTTTATCAGTTTTCTATTTACAGTTTTAAATGTGGCATGAACTTTACCTAGAACAAAAGAAATACTTAGAGAAATATGGCTGAAAGAACCCTAACTTTTCTTTCCTTTATTTTCTATAAACAGAAAAGAGTTCTGGATGTTTTTCCTGATTATAATTTCCTGATTAGAATTACCATGGAAACAAATCCTCTGGACATGTCTGTGGGGAAGTCTCTGGTTTAGCTTAACTGAGACAGGAAGATACATCCTGAATAGTTGGTTTTGGTCCAACTATTCCAACAACTACCCTCCCAACAATTCCATATAAAGGAATGGATAAAAAAAATAAAAATAAAAAAATAAAATATTTTTATTGATTCTTTGGGAATTTCACATCATGCACCCTAATCACACTCATCTTCCAGTCCTTCCTTGTCTGACTCATCCTCCCTTGTGTCCTTCCCCCGCAAAAAAAAAAAAAAATGAAAAAAAAATAAAAAAAACCAAACAAGTCCAATTTGTTCTATTTGTATACTCACTAGAGCCAAACTCTAAGTAGCCTGTCCTTTAACCTTAGCTGTTCTCTTCCCACACCCCTGCCAGAAGTCAACAATTGTGGAGAGGTAACACCAGCATCCTTATCACTCTTCTGAAGAGTTCTCTTTGATGGTTTTGTGCTTAGGCTATTACTTTGGGGGGGGATACTTGGGGGTGTAGTAGTTGTCACAGAAGACTTTCGTGTCCCTTTTACTCAACTGTGCGCCCGTAATCATCAATAGCACTGCAAAAGTAGTTTTCTTGCTCTTTATAATCAGTGGGCAGATGGATCCGGAGTGCCCATAAGTTTTCTGGTGAGAGTACAAAGCACAAACATGCCCTCTGGCTACAGTAGGACCGCTGAGTCAGACAGAGCATGCAGAGGCAAATCAAACAATAGACAACAACCTCTGCCCTACATAGCAGTGCAGGAATTCACATCAATATGGCCGCCAGGGGCAGCACGGCTTATTGACTTCAGTATTGTTTCAATAAGTCATGGGACATCCACATACATCAACACAGACCCCAGCTGCGGTAGGATGTTTGGCCTAGACACAGCCCTCAATGGCAACAAGGATATCAATATAACTTCGGGAGCAGCACAGACAGTGAACATCTGCATGGCCTTTGGTGGAAACATGAGTCACAGACAAAAGATGGATTTTTTAAGAATCTGTAATAGGCATTTCAATTTGTCAACACATACAGTTACTGATATCCCTTGTAGAGGCTTGGAGAATACTAAAATCCCATGGTGTGAGTGAGTTAACAAACTTACTGAGATAAATAAATTTGATTATCTTGATGCAACAATTGCAAGAGGCAAAGAATTTAGTGATTATGTATAAAATGTTTTTGAAAATTTCTAGTAAAATAAAGCAATTAATGATTCTTGTTGTGTCTAGTACCTTTGGATAAATTGACAAAGAAAAATAATGAGCTCATACAATTAACCAACATTAGGATCTCAGGATAGGTTGATAAAGGACAATGGATTCAGTGACAAATTGACCAGCTCTAGATGTCCATAAATAGTCTAAAGGTTTCTAAGTGTGTCTTGACAGAGTATCTTCTGTCCAGCAGAGACTAATTCAAGCTGTAGAAAATCAAACCGAAGACATCATTTAGAGACTGGTTAAACTATAGTAAAAATTAAAATCCAAGCTTTGGAGGCTGAGGTAAAAATAAAGGCATTAATAGGTAATGAATGGGATCCTGTAACTTACGATGGGAATATGTGGGAGGACCCTTTGAGATTGGTAACTTTGAGGCCACCTGTTCTCAAGGGTTTATCTTACTTGAGGCATTAGTCTCTTCACCCTCAGCAGAAGATGTAATCCCAATCTCAGCCCCTCAAATAATGCCTTTTCCACCTTTGATGGAGGAATTTAATCTTTCATTGTGTGCTAAACTAACACTGATTTTCTCTAAGTGAGATGCCAGAACACACAAAGAATTGTCTCTAGACCTAAGGCCAAACTTAAGGTTAAGCAGATGCCTGGATGAAGGGAAGAACGTGTAGTACATGTGGAGGTGAGTCAGCCATTAGAGAGTTTAATAAGTTTGCTAGTTCATTCAATAGAAGTCTGGGGAATATGTGTTTTGATGAAGTTTAAAGGGTAGGATAGTTGTGAAACAAACATAGACCGGTGTCAGCATCACTTTATGATATGGGCCCACTGACTGGAGATCCTAGGATTAAAATGGAAGCTCAAAGAGTAAAAGGGGGAATAAAAAGTTTCTCAATGGTTCAATGAAGCATCTTTCAAAAGATAGGCTAATGAAAAGGAGCTGCAGGTGTCTAATATCCCTTGTCTTAGTGTTGATGAAGGGATTTTAAGAGTCAGAGAAACTGCAAATCTAGAATGCTTACACTGTGTAAAACTTTATTCTCCACAAGGGAGATCCCAGAAGACACGCCCTTCACTAATCCTATAAAAGGCAAAATCATGAGTGGGCGCTAGCACGTTTGAAGAGCTTTACTGTCGACCTTTGTCTTATGCCAGACTTTAGGGTCAGAGATGCTGCTGCTCAGTTTGATGAAATAATATGATGAATTTAACTGGGCCCCAAAGTAGCAGGGGCCAGGTAGCAGCACTCAACAGCCAAAGGCAATGCGATTGTAACTATTGTAGTGAGCAACATAGACAAAGCAGTGTCTATCATGGCTTAACCCATATAAGGCAGCACAGGCAGAGTAATTTTTACAGTGGCATGATTCATATTTGTTTGACTTACATAAGCAGAAAAATTCTCAAATAAATGAATGTCAATAGGGAATATTGGCCCATGAACCAAGTTCTAGACTTGAGCCAGTTTGCAGCCCACCCAGAACCCCTTGAATATAAGAAAGATCAGGTCCTCCTGAGGAAGGACTTTGCTAAAGTACCTACAAGATTTTATTGTTAGCCTTTCTCTAGTCCTTACCCAGAGGAACTTATTGCCTTTCACAATAGTAACTGTATTCTAGGGGAAAGAAAACAATGAGACTTTCCAGATTCTATTGGATACAGATTCAGAATTGACACTGAATTCTAGGAGACACCAAGAAGCATTGTGATCCTTTAGTTAAAGTAGGGACTTATAGATCAGATGATTAATGGATTTTTAGCTGAATCCTAAGTAATGCTTGGTCCAGTAGGTTCCCAAAGTCATCCTGTGGTTATTTACCCACTCTCAGACTATATATAATATAATATAATATAATATAATATAATATAATATAATATAATATAATATGTGTATAACTGGTATAGATATATTTAGAAATTGAAAAAATTCCCACATTTGTTTCTGACATGTAGAATGAGGGTTTTTTTGCAGTTGGAAAGGCTAAATAGAAACAAATGGAGTTGCCTCTATGAGAGAAAACAGTGAATCAAAGCCAAGGTTGTGTCCCAGGAAATGTTGGAGAAATTAGTGCCACCGCCAAGGACTTGAAGATGCAAAGGGGTAGGGATTCCCACCATATATTTTTCTTTACTCTCCTATCTGTCCAGTTTAGAGGACAGATGGACCATGGATAATGGCAGTAGATTATCAAAAACTTAGTATCAAAAACTTAGTACAGTAGTGACTCCTATTGCAGCTGCTGTACCGGATATGATGCCATTCCTTGAGCAGATTAACTCACATCCTGCTGTATGATATGTAGCTATTGATCTAGTCACTTCCTTTTCCTAGTACCTGTCCATAAGGACCACTAGAAGAAATTTGATTTCAGTTGGTATGGCCAGTGATATACCTCTCCAGTTCTACTTTAAGGACACAATAACTCTCCAGCCGTGTCATAACTTTGCTCAAAGGGATCTTGATCATCTTTCTCTTCCATAATATATCATACTGGTGCATGTAGTAATGACTTGAAATCATTTGTAACACAGCAGAGGATTAGACATGAAGCCAACCAAAATTCCAAGGCATTCTCCCTCGGGAAAATTCTTAGGAGTCCAGTGATAACGGGGTGTGCAGAGATATCCCTTTTAAGGTCAAGGTTATTGCACTTGATCCCTGCCACCATCAAGAAAGAAGCACAACTTTAATGGGCCCATTTTGATTCTGGAGACAGCACATTCCTCACTTAGGCATGATAATCCTGCCCATATACCAAGGGACTCAGAAAGTTGCTAGCTTTCAATGGTACCTAGGACAGAAAAAAAACTCTTCAACAGGTCCCAGCTGCTGTGCAGGTACCTCTACCACTTGGACTGTATAATCCAGCAGGCCTGATGGTTCTTGGAGTGTCAATTGTCAAATGTCATGATATTCAGAGCCTTTGTCAGGCTCCTATAAGTGGCAAAGCAACTGAAAAGTCATTAAGCCATGGAATGAATAATTCTGTTAGTAAATTGATGTATTGATTAGTTCGTAGTTGGAAGGGATGTTTGTAGTTGATGCCTGGTTGGTGGGAATGAATGCCTGTGAGTTTTCTTATTTTTTCATTTTTTTAATATTTATTTTTACTTAAGAGAAGCCAAGGACAATGGCATGGGGTTTTGTTCCTACTTCATGTTCTGGCTTTGTGGGAGCCTAGCCAGTTTGGATGTTCACCTTCCTAGACCTGGAGAGAGGGAAGAAGACCCTGGACTTTCCACAGGGCAGGGAACCCTGACTGCTCTTCAGACTGAAGAGGGAGGGGGGGGAGGAGTGGGGGGTGGGGGAGAGGGGCGGGAGGAGGGGGAGGGAAATGGGAGGCTGGGAGGAAGCAGGGATTTTTTTTTCAATAAAAAAAAATATAAAAAAAAATTTTCCACCTCCTCCCCTCCTCCCATTTTTCCTCCTTCTCTCCCCATCCCCCCCTCCCTCTCCAGTCCAAAGTCCAAAGAGCAGTCAGGGTTCCCTGCCCTGTGGGAAGTCCAAGGTCCTCCCCTGCTTCATCCAGGTCTAGGAAGGTGAGCATCCAAACAGACTAGGCTCCCACAAAGCCAGTACATACAGTAGGATCAAAACCCAGTGCCATTGTCCTTGGCTTCTCAGTCAGCCCTCTTTGTCAGCTACGTTCAGAGAGTCCGGTTTGATCATATGCTCCATCAGTCCCAGTCCAGCTTGCTTTGGTGAGCTCCCATTGGATCAGCCCCACCGTCACAGTGGGTAGGCGCCCCCCTCGCGGACTTTTCTTTAAAGACTGTTTCTACTCTCTGGCTCCTTCCTACCTCTCTCTACCTCCTAGCTGTTACTAAGTGGACCAATTCCTTCTATTCAACATGTGTTTTTCATCTCATCACAGGCTCAGAAACAACGGTCTCAAACCTCTTGATCTATGAGCAAAATCAATCCTTTCATTTTTAAGTTGATTAAGGTATGTTGTTCGCATAGAAAGTAGGAGTGATTAACTCCATATTAGCAAGCTGATTCTACTGTGCATACTCTAGCATTTTTGCATCTTCAGCAACAGAATACCATTTAATCAAATCACTTTCACCACTGTCCTTCTGTAGGTGACAAAGACTTAGACATCATTTGCTAATTCAAGACACTTTGCTAATATCCCGAATCTATGCTCAGTGATTTCCAATACACTTTTATGTATCCCATAGCTTGTGTTTCTTCTAAATCGCAGCACATATTTCCTGTCAATTTAGTGGAATCCTTCAATAAATTGAAATCATCTTGATAGAGTGGACAATGTGTGATTAACAATTACATCCCCAGAATTTGCTTTATTGATAATGTTTCTGAATTTCAGAAAAGTATCTAGAATTATTTAGTTATTTTACCTGTTTTGTTGTTGTTTGTTTATCTCTGAAGTTAGAGCTAAGTAACCTACCTTTCTGTCCTATGTTTGTACCATTGTATTAAGAAACAGTTACAATTATTTTCAGCTAAAAAATCAGTGTCCTTTCAAACCACTGTTTCGCTCACCAGCTTTCTATAGAGTGACCTCACTTATGCAAATAAGATGCTACAGTACTGAAAATTTTTTCTTTCATAGCTACAAATTATAGGAAGTCAAAGTGAAATACAGCAATTTTCATGATAATTGAATCATGAAGACAATGAAATTGAGTAAGCAGGCTCAGGTCCCTCAAGCAAATGGTTTAGTCTAAGTATTGTGTTTTAATATGACACTTCAAGAAATGTTCCAGGCATGTGTGATGAATAGAGTCACAATATCCAGATAGTTTTCTTCATCTCTACCACCTATTTTTACACACACACATACAGACATTTCTCTTTTCTTCTCCTTCTTTTCTTCTTTATTATTATTCAAGTTATCTTTTATTTCCCTTCCCCCATATAAGGCCAAGAATCAGAATTTTTGAAATGTCCTATTTCCATGACTATTTAACTAATAATTGAGTCAATTCTAATGCCAATTTTAATGACTGTAGAAAGAGTGTATTGTATAAAACATCCAACAAAAAAGCCTAGGAACCTGGGAAGACACAGTGAGAAATAAATGAAGTCCCTGGAAGAAGTCTCACAGAGGTGTCAGGTAGGTCTGGAGAAGCAAGAGGGTATCATTTGTTACATGTATAGATCAGCTTTTAGATATAGGGACTAGAACCCTAAATCCCTACTCTCTGACTATTCACTTTCTGGGCTTCGGTTTTCAGTATGATGAAAATCTTTTTGGTATTTTGATGGGTTGTTTGTTTATTTGCTTGTTTTAAAAAACTGCTTTTGTGTGTAAATGTATGTATAGTGTTTATATTTCTGTTATATACATATATTTATGAGAGGGTGCATGTGTCTATACAAACATGTGAGTGCAGAGGAAGGCCTTACTAGATGTCTCATCACTTTTGGCCTCAGTCATGAGGAATGGAGTCTCTCCATAAATATGATGCTCATATTTTGGTTGAGGCTGACAAGCTGCAAGCTCCCTGTGGTCCTCTTCCCTCTGCCTCCATAGCACCATGGTTAGAGCTAGCCATACATGTCTCTGCCTGGCTTACTGTCAGGACATTGGGATCCAAACTCAGGTTCTCATGGTTCTATAGCAAATACTCTTAATTACAAAACCACCTCTCCAAGCCAGGAACCATTTTCATTTGTTTTTTAATCTCTAATTACCTATATTTAAAATGCCTTCCAAAAAACTTACTGTGTTTTGACTAGATTGTGAGAGATGGAATTTGTAATTTAGCTTTTAGGGGACTTTCTGTTTTTATTTTAAAAAAAACATGAATTTACTATTTTTTTGGAATTTAGAATTACTTCTCTGGAATTTAGAGTGTAGAATTTACTTCTACATTCAGCTCCTAGTTCAAGAGTGACTATCGATCAGATGACCACCCTAAGATAGGGGCTGCTTTGTGTGATCCTCCATCATAAAACCCAAGTTTCCAGACCACAGATAGCCATTTGCTTCAGATGTACATAGCAAAGTTTCATCTGAAAACGTCTTCCTTTTTTTATTATTTTCTGATTTTTAAAGTGGAGCTCATTATTTCTATATTTATTTTTCACTAGCATTGAAACTGAGTATGGTATTCTGTTTATGGCTAGTTTTATAATTTTAATGTGATTTTTTTCTGATTGATTACCCATGTTCTTTTAACATATTTCTATTAAGATATTTCAGTGGATCTGAGAGTATGACTCAGTTAGATGACTGCCTAGCAAGCATATTCTCTTCCTCTTCTTCCTCCCCCCCCAAAAAATGCTATTCAAAATGTTGATAATCAACAATGATTTATTTACAATAAGTTCATCATGTAAGTTAAAACATTTTTTATTCTGTTATGATCCAGTTTAATATTTAAGTGTTTTTGTTTTTCTTATAAATTACAGCTTTATTGTATTTAAAACTATCAGGCTCTTTTTTCTTTATACTGTCTCAACATTTCATTTAACGGGGTTACTTTTCAATCTACTCATAAACACTATAATTTTATCCAGTAGCTAGCAAAGTCTTTTGATTTTTCTAAAAGCTGCCATTGCACTTAACATATATGTCTTTAGGAAGTTTGGTATCTGTAAAAGTTTTGGTTTGTTTTCTTTTTAGACATTCAGCTACACTTTTCTGAAACATAAAATTTCACTGTAATTGTATTTTAAGGCCTATAATAATGTTTTATTATCTCCAAAATAACATTTGCTAGATTAATATATATATATATATATATTTCTTTTTAGCATTCCTCTCTTACCTGCTCTTCCAGTCACATTTAAAAACAAAACATGCTGTCCTATGGCTTTCTTCATTATTCTGATATGTACCCATTTACATATTGACTCATGCCACACAATCACACAATGAATGCAACTTTCTCTAAGATAACCACTTCACAGTCTCATCTCCTCAGAGAATTTACATTTTTACTTCCTTATATTAGCAATGGTGTTACAATATACTTCCAAATGCAAAGGGCTATAGCCAGATTTGTCTTTTATGCATTTTCTTTGCATATATAACCTGTATCCAGGTCTGAACTGCTGATTTGATGGCATTTCCCATGAGAATCCCCTTGTTACTATTTTTTTTATGGTTTTTTGAGACAGAGATTCTCTGTAGCTTTGTAGCTTTGGAGCCTGTCCTGGAACTAGCTCTCTCGTAGACCAGGCTGGCCTCGAACTCACAGAGATCTGTGTGCCTCTGCCTCCCGAGTGCTGGGATTAAAGGCGTGTGCCGCCACCGCCCGGCCCCCATTGTTACTATTTACATCACCATCACCACTCTTTGTTGTCTCCTCCCTTTTTCTTTGATCTTTTCCATTGGCCTTTAAAGCAGTTTTGTTTCCATCTCATGTCTTTCTACCGCAATCAGCCTAATAAAAATTTTATTAATCCTTGTGAAGCAAAACATTGATCCTATGCTATGGGAATTAAGTGTCTTTTCCAAAATTCAAGGGCTGAAACTTAGTGTCCAGAAATAGTATCAAATGGTGGGATTTAGGGCTGGAGCATCTGGCTCAGCTGATAGTCTAGACTCACAACAAAAACGACCAAAGTCATAGCTTTAGAGATGCTTATATCATTACAACTTGTCCCTTTGCAAAGAAGATGCAGCTAAATAAATAATAAAAAATACTTTAAAACTCCTTTTGATGTCTTGATTGGCTTCTCAGAATGCAGAACTTGGAGAATATATATCTTTTTTTCTATTACCTATAGGTCTCAGAGAGTTTGTTAGAACAACACAAATGGATTGAACTTTCCATAACTTTCTACTTAAATCCTTCAACAGTCCCCAGTGACTTCTTGTCTGAGAAGGCGTTTACAAGGTCTTCGGTTTAAAAAGCAAGACCCTCTTTCTACAGTGGCTCTTCCATTTTGCTTTTCAGGGGATTGTCCCCCTGAGCTGGTTACTCTGTCCTGTAGTAGGGCTATCTCTCTTCTCTAAAAACATCTGATGGGTTAATTCATCTGTCCAACACGCTCATCATCTACCTGCTCCCCAGGGGACTACTGGGTTGCTTTCTTCTACTTATTTGGTCCTCCTTTCTGGAAAGCATCTGAAAAACAATGCATTACTTCCCCACTCCTGGTATTTCAATTTTGAAACTGGAATATCAACTATGACTGGAATATAAAGTTGTTTATATACTTGACTTTTCCATTTCTCAATTTCTCAGCTCCTTAACTACAGAAATTGATCTTGTTCATCTCTCATTCTTTTCAGTGTTTGGTATACATTTTTATTCAGAAAAAAAGTATTTATTAAACTAAATTAAGTATGCTCAATTACCATAGGAATCGCCCGCAGTTCAGACTCAGAAACAAATACCTAACTTTGATTGCATTCAAAGGTAACTTGGTTAAAATACAACCAAAGGTAATGCTGATTTCTTCATTTACCCGAAGCTAACTCAAGTTTTAATTTCAGGCAAGCAGCTGAGAGCTTCTGATTATTAAATCCTGCATGCCAGTAGGTTTTTCACAGTTAAAATGAGTTTTTTGTTGGAAATGCATCAATGCACTTAGGTATTTGATTCAAAGGCCGTGATTTATGGCTTAGGCTGGAATTTTATAGGAACAATGACATATAATAGCTGAAAATGTCATTTATTTTCATGCACTGTTTAAATGACACTATGCCAAGCTACATCACTATTTAAAAATATAGTATTCGGTGCTTCTTCACATTTACATTTTTATCCTGGTAGAATTGAATTCCAAATTACTGAATGAGAAACATTTCTTACAAACACACACACACATGCACATACACACACACACACACACAATAGTGTTGAGTAAGTAACCAATGTGAACATGATATAGGTAGAATTTTCTTATGAATGTTTTGAGAACATTTTTTTCCCAAATGAATATAGATTGAAATCATCAGCGGTAGGGATACCTTAACAAAGATATTTACTTTCCGGAAGTAAATTCAAACAAAGAACTTGGTAGACTCTGTACAAAAGAGGCGTAGCATAGAGTGGGCAGCTGCAAAGGGAGATGAACGTGAGAAGGCAAGAAGGGACTGCAGGAATCCACAGGAACCATCAGGGATAGAGGAATAACTTCTTCCTCCTTTGTGTGCTTTAAGAGTAAGACTTAATGACCACTTGTCAACATGTTGAGAGACTTGCATCTGTCATTTGTATAGAAATAGATACAACTCACATCGCTTTAAGTTCATATAAATAATTGGTTGGTTTAATGCTTTCCTTATTTACCCATAATCTTTAGATGGTCTAACCATTTCTCAGATGTTTACAAAGCACAGAGTCACAGGACTGCTCTCTGCATCCTCACCTCTCCTCAGCTCCCTGTTAAGAGCAGAGAACAGATTTGAATTCAGGATTTCTGTTTGCTTCCTTCATGGCAGAGCCATTACTTGTTAATTCTGTTTCCTGGTTTGGCACTACAGATTTGGATCTAGAGTGCCATATTCACCACAATTTCCTTATAGGCCATTTGTTGACATTTGTGACGTATCTGGGGACAGAGCTAAGATTTGAGTTCCATGTCAAATCAAATGTCATAAATGTTCCCATATTAGAACTAAGCTCAACAAACCAAATAAGAAAATTGATAATACTGAGATGTTCCATGTAGTTATCTGAACAATTCAACCCTATTTACATCATACTCAGGAGCATTAGAAACACTTTTGAATAAATCTGAATAACTTTTTAAATTTTGAATTTACGTCAGGATTTTATTTATTCTTTTGGACCAGTTTATATGGGCACCTACTAAGACAGGAGTGCCTGAATTTCTTTTCTCAGAGAACTTACTCTTGTTTGCTAGTGGACAAACAAGAATGAAAATGGTAACCCTGCTTGAAAGATAAGAATTATTCTCCTTAAAGGATTTGCACTGTTACCTTTCTTTCCTACTTAAAACTTTTAATATTTCATTGTTCATTGTGAATCCCCAGGAAAGAAAATATTGTATATAACATTTCACAATCCAGTTATTCTGTGAAAATCATCTTTGCCTCAGCCCTGTGGTGACACATGTTCTGAAGAATACACTCTATAGAATATTGGTCTGCAACATACAAATAACTATGAAGTATGAAAATACAAGAATTCACAATAAGAAAAGCTACCAGTCTATCTAGCTGTATTTTAAAAAGGTAACTGATTTGCCAAAACATAGCCTTAATATAATCTTGATTTAAAAAACCTATGTGACAGGCATTTCCTAGGAAAATTATAATTTAAGGAATAAGTATTCATATTGTCATCAACCGGAGAAATAAATATATCGACATTTGACAGCAATAATTTTACGTGGCTATTCATGAACCTGGAAAAAAAATCTCTTAAAATAAAGAGAAGGCAAGTATATCTATCACTCTGAAATAAAAAGGAATGTAACAAAGAGCAAACCCCGGATCAAACCCCATTGTTACATAGACTAAAGAAAGAGCAAACATCGAGAAAGAATTGGTGTTTCCAAATGTTAAGTTGTTAAAATTGAGATTCTTTCTTTCCTGTTTATTATATTTGCCAAGGCCTACAAAGGCAGTCAGTATGCAAAGGGAACCATAATTATTTCTTAACAATTTTAGTAGAATTTGGAACATGATGTAGGTAGGTTGGGGACACTAAGACCTCAGCAGTGACTGGATTTTTTAGGCTCAGCAAACAATAGTGCAACTGACTCTGGGGCTTAAGAAAACTTACTGTGTACCTGTATGAGCCACTAGCCAAGTAGGCTATGACTAGAATTTCTGAAAAAATGAAAGTAATAATAAAAAGTTTCTAATTTTCTATGAAATATGAAAAAGTATAGTCAATAAATTATAGATAATTAGCATTAAAATGACATCTTTCTCTACATGTTCAAAATAGCGGATGGCCTACCTGTGGTAATATAGAAGCTCAGAAAGAATCTTATACTGGAATCTCAGGTTCTTCACCCAAAGTCCAGGACAGAAATATAGTAATAGGATAATAGATTGTGGTGAGGGATATTGGGTATGAAATGATGGTTTTTTTTTAATTTAATTTAATTTTATTTTTTTATTAAAAATTTCTGCCTCCTCCCCACCTTCCTTTTCCCTCCCCCCTTCCCCCCACTCCCCTCCCCCTCCCTCTCCAGTCCGAAGCAGTCAGGGTTCCCTGCCCTGTGGGCCGTCCAAGGTCCTCCCCCCTCCACCAAGGTCCTATTGAGGAATTGAAATGATGTTTTTTAGCTGTACAGTTTATTCATTTCTGCTCTGCATACTGGAGAATGTCTGGGTCTTGTTAAGCTGGTAGAGCCGATTTTACACACACATGCCTAAACTGTTCAGTCTGTAGCTATGTTTTCAGGGCTATTTAGAATTTGATAATCAATTGGTGTGCTCTTCCGTGAGGAAGACTCCCACTCGGAGTTTCTTCACTGCCTAGATCTCATCAGTACAATTCATTTTGGCATGACTACTTTGAGAACACAGTTCAGGACCTACATGTACTTTAGTTTAGAGAATTCATTTCTTTTTGAACATCCATACACACACACACACACACATATTCAGGTATTGTAGGCAGTTTCCATGTAAAGAATATAACATCAACTTTACAATTTCTTTCATGCACATAATATACATATATATGTATATATGAATCATAATAGCATACATATACACATACACACATATGATGAAATGAATGGTGAAGTCATTGAAAAGTTCTTTATATTACTACTGTCTGTCATACCTGAAAGCTCAAATGTAGATCCTAGTCTTCACATGAAGATGGGCATACATGTAATTTGCCTTCATCTCTGACCCTTGGGAAATTTTTAATTTGCCTACATTTTAGGTCAATATAAGTATATATCTCTTCATTTTTCCAAATTATTCCTATAGTGTATATAATTGACTTGTCACCCTAATTAACACAATAATTAATTATTCTTTTTCAGCCTGGAAAATTTATATCTACGGAGAATAATATACCCAAAGTAATGAAAATTGCTATTTCTGGACAGATGTTCTTAGTTTTCTGTCAGCTCCAAACATCCAAAAGCAGCTTCTGCATCATTCAGTCACATATTTTCTCATTAACAGATCTAAAATGATATAGGGTTTCTTAGGAAAACACATTATAAATTATCCAATGCCCTTTATAAATATTTGGTTAACACATGATATTTGCTCTGTGTGTATATAGAAGTCTATATGTATGCAGTAGATTCATAGATTTCATAGCCACAATGGGAAAATGATAGAACAACTTGTTGGAGCTGGGGCCCTCCTTCCACCATGTGGGTTCTGGGGAGTGAATCCCTGTTCCCAGCTGTGATGACAAGTACCCTTACCTGCTTAGCCATCTTGGCAACTCATCCAAACAGCTTGTATAGAACTGAAAGTAGAAAGGCTGTTTTGGATATCAACGCAGTAAAAAAGACAATATGGACTAAAATTTGAGTGAAAACTAATAGGAAAAAAACATGAAGAATCTCTTTAAGAAAAATAATTCTCAAAATTGTATCACTTCTATTTTTTGAGATTATTATAATTACTTCATTTCCTCCATGCAAACCTGTAGTGAGAAGGCATACAGTTGGTTCCTGGCTGCTTGGCCCAGACTTATCACACAGAAACTGTATTATTTAAATCATTGCTTGGCCCCTTAGCTCTAGCTTCTTATTGGCTGACTCTTATATATTAATTTTTTTTGTTGTTTCATTTATTTGTTTATTTATTAAAGATTTCTGCCTCCTCCCCACCACCGCCTCCCATTTCCCTCCCCCTCCCCCAATCAAGTCCCCCTCCCTCGTCAGCCCAAAGAGCAACCAGGGTTCCCTGCCCTGTGGGAAGTCCAAGGACCACCCACCTCCATCTAGGTCTAGTAAGGTGAGCATCCAAACTGCCTAGGCTCCCACAAAACCAGTACATGCAGTAGGATCAAAAACCCATTGCCATTGTTCTTGAGTTCTCAGTAGTCCTCATTGTTCGCTATGTTCAGCGAGACCAGTTTTATCCCAGGCTTTTTCAGACCCAGGCCAGCTGGCCTTGGTGAGTTCCCGATAGAACATCCCCATTGTCTCAGTGTGTGGGTGCATCCCTCATGGTCCTGAGTTCCTTGCTTGTGCTCTCTCTCCTTCTGTTCCTGATTTGGACCTTGAGATATCAGTCCGGTGCTCCAATGTGTGTCTCTGTCTCTGTCTCCTTTCATCGCCTGATGAAGGTTAATATTCAGGAGGATGCCTATATCTTTTTCTTTGGGTTCACCTTCTTATTTAGCTTCTCTACGATCACGAATTATAGGCTCAATGTCCTTTATTTATGGCTAGAAACCAAATATAAGTGAGAACATCCCATTTTCCTCTTTTTGGGTCTGGCTTACCTCACTCAGGATAGTGTTTTCTATTTCTGTCCATTTGCACACAAAATTCGAGAAGTCATTGTTTTTTACTGCTGAGTAGTACTCTAATATGTATATGTTCCATACTTTCTTCATCCATTCTTCCATTGAAGGGCATCTAGGTTGTTTCCAGGTTCTGGCTATTACAAACAATGCTGCTATGAACACAGTTGAGCATATACTTTTGTTGTATGATAGGGCATCTCTTGGGTATATTCCCAAGAGTGGTATTGCTGGGTCCAGGGGTAGGTTGATCCCGAATTTCCTGAGAAACCGCCACACTGCTTTCCAAAGTGGTTGCACAAGTTTGCATTCCCACCAGCAATGGATGAGTGTACCCCTTTCTCCACAACCTCTCCAGCAAAGGCTATCATTGGTGTTTTTTATTTTAGCCATTCTGACAGGTATAAGATGGTATCTTAAAGTTATCTTGATTTGCATTTCCCTGATCACTAAGGAAGTTGAGCATGACCTTAAGAAAGAATCTCAGATTCTTACATATTAATTTAACTGATTTCTATTAATCTGTGTATGGTTAGGTGGCTGTGGCTTACCAACTTAAGTTCCAGCATCTGTCTTTGGTGGGGCTACATGGCATCTCCCTGACTTCTCCTCCTTTCTCTGCATCATTCAGTTTAGTTTTCCCTGCCTAGTTCTGTTCTATACAAGCTATTTGAATGAGTGTGCAACTCATGGCAACAATAATTTCAACAAAGTTCTGTGAGTCTCTTGGACCACCCTGACCAACAAATCAAAAAGGGCTTCTTGTTCTTGTTGTTGAGGTTTTTATTAGATGGGTTTTGGCTCTTGGAGGGAGCAATGTCAACCCAGATTTAAAAAAATTCATTAAAAGTATGTATGTATATTTGTACATAGACATACATGGATAATACTGAAAAGATTGTTATTGCAGATTTTAATATTCCAGAGCCATAGTAATAAAAGCAATATGGTACTAGCACACAAACAGACATGTAAAACAATGAAACAAAACCAATGACCTAAACATGAATACATGCCATTTATATTTGACAAAGATACCACAAAAATATAAGCTGGAGAAAAGAGAGCATCTTCAACAAATGATGCTGCCCAAACAGTATGTTCACATGCAGAAGAATGAAAGTAGACAGGTATCAATTACTTTGCACACACTAAAGAATTCCTTAAAAAATCCAAATAGATTAGATACCTAAACATGAAACCTAAAATACAGAAAACACAGGCAGTACCCTAGGTGGTGTAGGGCATACTATTAAAATGTCTTTCCTGCAGCAGTGTGCATCCAAACAAAGGGGAAAAGTAAACAGTGCCATGTGCAAGGATATGATTGTGTGCTCTTTAGAAAACACACCCAAACAGCCTTTTTTTTTTGCTTTTGTTTTTAGTCCTTGTTTCCAGTGTCTTACTTTCCTAACTTAAAAAAAATTGCTTGATTATGGAAGAAGCATAAGTGCTATTTCATCTATACTTGGTGTTTGTCAATTTGAGGCACAAGTGACCTAACTAACAACTACGACTTCCTTTTTGCAGAAGTCCACTGTATGTAAGATGATACCATGTAAAATCTGTTACGGCCTAGCAATGTAACTCAGTGGTAAAGTAAGCACTAAGCATATGTGAAGCCCTAGGTTTGATTGCCAGCACCACTCTAAGAATTTATGTAAAATTAGCTTATGAATAGTGTATGTAATATATATTAAGTTCGTGATCTCTAACATATTCAATACCATGTTTAGTACAAATTATATATTTTTCATTAGCTTAGTGACAGTAGAACTTTGGTAGGTAAATGCCTATATTTTAACCCTTCTTATCAGCCTCTTCTTTTTCCAATAACTGTTGTTACATACACATAACACACACACACACACATATAAAGGTTCATTTGCCTTTACAATCCTGTGTCTTTAATGGTGAATATTATGAGTTGCATCATCCATTCCATTCTCTACTCTTCTTTCACATCACTATTTAGCAATTCTTTACTGGACACCCCTTCTTGAAGAGCCACTGAAATGGTATGCTGAGAATGTTTTTAAAAAACAAGTCTCAAGCAAAACTCCAATATTTGTTTGTAAATGTTTGAAATATCATTCTAACTGAAAGTGTCATCTTTGGGTTGTGAATTAGAAGAACCATCCATGAGTTGTAAACTATGGAGCCATATTTATTTATTTTGACTGTTATAGGTCTAATAAATCATTCTAAAATCACATTGACATTTTGCAGTCCACTAACACGGCAGTTTAACAGCCTGCTTGTACAGTGCTACTTGAGTTAAGGATTTGCTATCACATTTCCCAGCTTCATTCTCCCAATCTTAGCACAGCAGACATGGTAATGTCAGCGGCAAAAGTGCCAAAGGAGGAAAAGATGGATAATGTATTCATTTTTATGGGTGATTTCAAGCTTCGTGCCACTGAGCACATTTTTCTGAATGTTACACAGAGCTCATCTGCACAACATTTGCTTCTTTCTTATTCCTTTGGACTACATGAAGACTTTTTTTGTTCTTTAGGAGTGCCTTTTGTTTTGATTTAATCCTACTTTCCCAGTAAGTGTATCTAATATATTAGCAAGAAAAGATATCATAATTGAAATCAACGCAGACTCTGAGGAATGTCTAGGATGAGTCCTAGGACTGTATATTCTGAATGCTGCATAGTTATAATAATGTCATGAATTAGATCCTTCCACTAGTTCATCTCACACACATATATACACAATACCTTACTAACCATTGTTTTAGGTAAAATTAGTTTTCTTATTCTATCACTTTACTGCTTATTTTATTGAACTCTACCAATTTTTCTGCAGAAAAATAGGACATTTACTTTTTCTTCCAGGACAAACTTATTGCATAAATATCACAGTGAGCTGTGTTTTTTTTTAATTGTAAAGATTTTTAGCTCATCTGTACAAATGAGCAAAGAGGTTAAATTTAGGATTATTGACATGATGGCATTTTTAATCTTATTATGCTACCTTGGTCACCCTTAACTCCTTATCCTTTTTCACATTAACTTAGTAAGTTGATATTTTCTAGTTCTTTGCCTTGCACCACAGCCATTTCTACTTTACATTAGAAAATTGAGCTATACAGCCTCTCTCTAAAACTGTCTTCTGACTTTTGAAGAAATCTTCATCTACCAGCATCTTATCCCTGGTCATACAAGAAGAGTATTGACAACCTTAAGATATTTCCTCCTTACTTGCAGCCAGCCACCCAAGAAGGGAATTATGGTCTCTCCTGTAGCAGCAAGGGGGTCTCTGTATTTAAATGTCTCTTTATCAGTGAAGATATTATAAGAATGTGCAGAGTATGCCATTTAAGCCCTATGCCACTCATATGTAAAGTCTAGATCTTAAAATGTTTTAATATGTCTTTTCTGTATAAATTACATTCATACAAAGTTAAAAAATAAACTGTAGTCTCTCTATTTTGAGATTAGTGTTCCCTGATTTAGTATCAGATTTCTGAAGAGTGGAGGGTACACAAACCACCAGGCTTTCTCCAGAGACTGACTTTTCGTCTGGTTTTTAGGAATTATGAACTACAGATTTTATCATGATTTCACATATAAAACAACGATATTAGCATGTGTCATCATTTTTTTAAATATTCTTACTAGCCATATGCAAGAGATCAACCACTGTGGGCTTCAAGGTATTCTGTTGGCTAATAGGGAAGGGTAAATGGACCAAACCTATCTACAAAACACCTTTACACTGTCATTGAGACAGAGGATTCATTCAGACACAGTCTATAATTTTGGGTACAGAAAGTAGAATCCAACAGGTGAGATAAAGCATTTTCTTTTGGTAGGTGGCAAAATCCTTTAGTATATGCTCAAGCACATGCAACATCTCTACAGATTGAGACAGCACCCTTGGAGGTCCATGTTTGCAAATGATTGAAAATAACTGCTTCCAACATCTACAAGCCTCCTCCAATTGTCATCTTTTAGGAGAACAGATAAGGAGAGTGTCATGATCCACCAGCATTATGTATTCCATTGCTCTTTAAAATGAAAATAGAAAGGCTTCCTTACACAAGGGGAACGGGAATGTATTTACTGCCAAAGATGCTGGCTTGCTTATCAAAAATCAATTTTTACATAATATCAAAAGTGTATCTTTTTATATAAAGTCTTAATGTTCTGTTTAAGTTAGGGCTTTGTTTTAATTTGCTTAGTTTTCTCATCCCATCTGAGCGATAATGCTACACGAAATTGTTCTTTTTTACATAAGTCTATTTTAAAAGTAGCCCTGAAAATAAAGCTTTGTGTGTTCTTCTAAAATGTATTCATTGAAGGTTGAATTAAAGGCTATAGCATACATAGAAAATAACCAAAGCCTTCAAATAATGAAAGCTAGAGGATAGCTGTGTCTTTTATTAAACTAACATACCTACTGTGTTGATATCAAGATTTTAAGAGCTATTTTCCAAAGGAAAATGAATTTAACGTTATCATGGAACTTTTACAATGGAGGAGTGACTGCAGGGGATATTTACAAAATTTTGTGAAGCCTAAAGATATTTTTATTGCTGATAAATGGCCACTTACAGACTGCAATTAGCCATAATTTTGTACTTATTGACTAACAGAAGAGAAAGATAATTTTGTCAAGCGAATACAAGATAGAGAAAAAGATCCCAGGAAAAATAAATACATATGTTTCTTAATAAGTCACCATTCTATCTTTAGTTGCCAAAACCAGGCAGAAGAACAGTATGTTGATTCATTTTATTTTTTGTTTGCGCTGATCTACCTATTTTCCTGAAATAATGTGATCACTCTTACTTTTCATTTTCCATCTTGTTGGGGTTGCATGGGCTGTTTCACAAGATTGGCTAGATATATAAGAATTCCTTCTTGTCTGTCTTGTTAAATTTCCTGTAGAAAAATACAGGATCTCTCAAGTAAAGTTACTCCCTTTCTCCTATATAGAAGCTTCTCCAGCAAATCGAACTTGCTAAGCACTTTCAAGTAATGCCAATGACTAGTGCTTCTGCTACTTTAAGGCCTGTATGTATTTTAACATTCCCAAGACTAGAATCTACACAACTGGATAAATAATAATGTAATAACATGTTGGTTTTTTTTTGCTGTTGTTACTCAGGACAAGGTTTTATATATAGCTGCAAATGCAGAGTGAGCATAAAAAGAAAATATGACACAATTTAATTTTATTCTTTCTATATTTTTTGTATGATTTTTATGTCAGGATCCAGTGAGTTTCTGCGTTAGATGCTCCCCTTCGTGACAGAATAGCATAAACAAATGCATCATTTTTTGTTTTTAAAAAGTTTCTGTAATAGTGATTCTCTTCCATCCCTGTAACATTCAGCTCAGTAGTCAACAGCAAGTCACAGATGTCATCTGAATGCTATAGATGTGCCAGTTGTAGTATGAATTTTAATCTCATTTACTCCAGTAGTCACTCCTAACTTGAAACAATGGTTTTGGAAAATAGGTGATGATGTGTGTGGTGGTTTGGATAGGGACGCAATAGACTCATATGTTTAAACCCTTGGTCATTAGGGAGTGGCACTACTAGATAGGTGGTAGGAGATGTGGCCTTGTTGAAGGGTATGTGACACTGGGAATGGGCTTTGGGATTTCAAATGCTCAAGCCAGGCCTAGTTTCTCTCTCTCTCTCTCTCTCTCTCTCTCTCTCTCTCTCCCTCTCTCTCTTCCTCTCGCTCTCTTTCTCTCTCTCCCTGCTGTGTGAGGGTTCAGATGTAGGACTCTACTCTCGAGCTATTTCTCAGCACATCTGCTTGCTTGCTGCCATGCTTCCTATCACGACAATAGTGGACTAAACCTCTGAACTATAAGCCAGCTCCAATTTAATGCTTTCCTTTATAAGTGTTGGCATGGTCATGGTATTGCTTTTCACAGCAATAGAACACTAAAACAATATGTGAATGAGATTTGACATGATCAAAACATAGAAGTTTGTGAAGATATCTTCAAAGACCCAGAGTTTAAAAAGTCATATAGTTTTTTCTCTAAATCTAGTTTATGTAGGTATTACACATGAACAGATTGTAGGAAATCAATGGTTTCAATAAAAGGAACATATCAGAGGTCATATTAGATATTACTTTGAATATAGATTTTAAGATGTATCAAGTTTAAGTTTAAAACCTGAATTTAAAACTCATTTACCTTAAATATTGGAAATAGTTGAGTATCGGGTTTCCAGGTTGTAAGTGAAGTAATGTTGAAATCAGATGTGTGATACACTTACTACTCAGAACAGACAAATAGTGAGGTGGTGATGACCCTATTAAAAATGTCACTGTTTTTATATACACTGATGTATTTAATACTTTCTGATCTGTATCTGGAGTACTATTTCTATCTTCTTGATGGGAGAACTAAGTTTAGAATTATTATTCCAGGTTTTCTTAGCTAATCCAAAATTTGAGTTGCACATAATTTTAAAGACATTTTATTTTTGTTTTACTATGTTGTGTCTTTAGCTTGTAACCAACTAGACCTTCAACTAAAGTCTAAGCAGCATGCTGAGGTTAAATGTCTGAATGCGACATTTAAATCACATTTAAGCGTAATACAAAACAAGATCCAAAGCTAGGTTTTCAAAACTGAGCGAGAGCAAGAAGAAGAGAGAGACTTGAAGGAAAGGATAGAGTATGCACACAATACAGGACGGTATTCTGTGACATTCCTGGAGCAACATGAAGAAACGCCTACTTATCATAGACCATCAATCAGCAATGAACTAAAAGACAGAGCAGAACTAAGCAAAAACTTCCACACAAGTAAACAGTGGAAGTCTAGCCTCCTAAGCTGTTAAGCTGTTTGGTGACACACAGGGCATATGTGAAGTGTTACTACAGGAGTGTCAGTAGCTAGAAGGTAGCTGCCTGACTGAGAAGTACCTGAGTGATGACTGACAGAAGTTGTGCTCCTGTAGCATCTGCACACCCAACAGAAAGCTCAGCAGTCAGCAAGTCTCTACACAGTAACTGGTACAGTGTAGAGAGCCTGGGGAGGGGCCTCTGAATCTCCTAAGTTTCAGGAACATACTAAGCCTTTAACATTCAGTTTACTTTCATTTACCCCCAAGCAGCAATATATCATTCAGAGGCAATCACTATGGAACAAAGGCAAAGCATTCTGTTTCCATCTTCTTTGAGGTATACACGTATGTTCCTTTCTAAGAAAAAGAAGGGGCAATAACTGAGAGGAAAAGAGAAAGTCCTTATCAAGGATGGTGAATGCTTTGTCCTCAGAGTAAACACCCTGCCTGGCTCTGGTTACATTCTTAAAGCAAATTAAATAAAAAGGAAAGCTGCAAAGTATGTGACCCAGCCTTTTAAGGAAATGTAAGTGTTCACAGTCACTTCTTTGAAGTTTAGACTTGTCAAGTTTCCAATCACTTTCCTAAAGTAGAGACATAAAGGGGAGAGACAAGCTAAACCACACAAAGGGTCAACAAGTTATTTTTCTTGTGACAATGCTGAAAAACTCTAGACATGTATATTTACTGCTGAGTGGCAGAAAAGAAAAATGCTATCAAACTCCAAAAACAAAAATGAGACAGCATTTGTAGAGGTCAATCTGGGAAATACAGATCACAATTACTACCTCATAACTAACTGACCTCTGATGGGCTGTAGACACGGTAGTGACATCTTTTTTTATGCTCTGTGATGAGAAGACTGAAAAACTAAATGTTCTCTGACCCTGTATAAATGTGCAGGTCTTAAAACTGTTTGTAGCTGGGCTTGATTAATAAAGAACTTGATTTAAAACAGGAACTCAGAAGGATTATAGGAGTATGCATTTTCTCAATCAAGATCTCTGAGAAATGCAAACGCACCCTGAAACACACATTGTTATTCAGAAATTGGTGTGGATAGGTTTCTTGTCTATGCTCTATCTTAGGTCTTAGCAGTATCCTGATATGCTATCTAGAGATGGTGATACTTTCTCAATTATATGATTTTTTTGTCCACTTAGATGTCCTATCTAAATAAAAAGATGTCTCAAAGATATTAATATATTTTCCCAAATGTCACCAAATAAAAGAATGTTCCATATAGTTAAGATTTTGTAAAACCCTAGAAATTTATTCAGATTAGGAGGCCTGAAATTAATTGATATGGAGCACATCTTATTCTTTAAAGTTACATAATATTTTTGAGATTTATAGCAAAACTTAATATAAATTATATTGCTATGTATATGGCATTTGTTCTTATTCCTTGCTTGTTAATGCAAAAATAAAGTCAAGCAATTATTTGTTTTAATTTTTTAATCTGAAGTTTCCCTGTATTAACATAGCTTGTTAAACTGATGGAGTCAAGGTTAGAAAACAATACTATTCTCTGGCAATCAATCTCATTCTGTTTCTGTTAATACTAAGTATGGGGAACGTGCTTATTCTTGTCTTTAGTTTTATACATTTATTTAAAAATCAACTGATTTAATGCCTTACGTGATTAGGATTGATGGCCAGAATTGCAGTTACTACCAAGTACCCCAAAGCATTAGAATGAAGGGAGGCACTGAACTAACTGGGCCTTAAGCTTAACAACGACGGATAAATTACTCACCGCATAGCAAGCCCTGATAGGTTGTGTTCCAGAAGAATAAGATCTTCTTGTTTGCATTAGACCTGCTTTAGAATATGCAAATTGAAGTTTCTCTTGAATTATTTATACTTGCAACCCTAAAGCTAAGAAGAAAAATTGGTGGGATTTTTCTGTTATTGTGTCAGTAGTTTCACAGCTTGTGTTCCATGATTTTAAGCCTTGAAGGGCGAATCTGTTATCTGATGAAATAAATTACAAATGCCAAGGAGAAGGTGTTCATTTACTGAAACACCCAACTCCTCTCCTACACCATCCCATTTCTTCAATCTACTGCAACCCTGAGATCTTCAAGAAGAGTTTTGATTTTGTTTTCTGATCTACTTCGATGTAGGATTTCAGCAAAGAAAGTTTATTAGCTATGTCCTTAACACATTTAAATTCCTCAAAGGCAGAACTGGCTTTATCTTTTCAACCTAGTTTAGTATTGACCCCTAAGTCTGCAATAATTTTATTAAATGGAAAGATTATTAAAGATGATTTGGTTTTCATATTTTCATTACAGTATACTCACAAGTCAGAAAACAGAAGTTATTTTTTAACTCCTGTAAGCAATAGACCCTGACTTTCATTGAAAAAACTGTAGCCACAATACTGGATAGAAGTAACAGGGTAACAAGACCATGTGAAGCATAGACAGAAATTCTCAAGAGAAACTAAAGCTGACATCCAGGTGAACAGCACCTCTGAGTCCAACAGAGTGAGCCAGCCAGCAAGGCCTGCGCAAGAAGTCCAGCATCATGTTTCTAGCGCTGAACTCAGGCACCAGGCTTACAAGGTACATAGTAGATATTTAATGCAAAATAAAAACCATTATCATAAAATATGTAATGAGTAAACAAATGGAGTGTTAGGAGATAATCAGAGAGTACAGGATGCAGATAACACAATTTCCTAGCTGCTTTCATGACCATAGGAACACTCTCCATGGTAAGAGGAGTACAAACAATAATTGCATATGGAAAACCTGGTTTAGGCTTCTTTACTAGTTTACAGAACACCATTGAATTGATTATGAAATCAGTACAAATTCAGACAGGGCTAGAAGGAGAGATTTTAAGGGCAGATAAATGATGTCAGTAAGTGGGTAAGAAATGGAAATTAGACGCCAAGTGGTAAGGATGTAGAATAAAAAACCAGGAAACTTGAATTCTTACAAGTGGTGGAGAATTGAGCTAATTGTATATCGGTTACAAGTTATACCTTCTTAAAATGCTTTATATGAATTCAACGAAATGTTTTTTACTTGAATCACTATGTTAAGTGTTGCCCATGGAGCCCTCCATAAGCAACAATTGAAGTGGAGGGCTCTTGTTTTCACTCCACAGCTTCTAGAGATCTTAAAAGTCAAAATTGAAAATTCTAAGAATAAGTCTTTTTAACTTACATTCAGAACTGAAGATTGTATACTTATGAAATCTGAAAGCTTCTGGGAACTAACACGAGTTTTACAAAATACAAACTAACTATAAAATAACAGAAACTCATTCACTCTGGTGTAAAGGGACTATATCCTGTGATGGACTTGGAAATTAGGTTTATTTAATTAACAGTCACACAACCTAGACATCAGACCTTGAGTTTTCAATCTACTCGCTTATATATGTAGAGCTATATTGCTTGGCACCAAGAGGACATATGGAACAGCCAAAAAGGAAAAAAATAAAAAGACCTAAATTTCTCCTTGATTCTGTAACTTCATGGCAGATATCGCAAGTCTATTTTTAGAGTTAAACACTGCTAATTAATTGTAGGCAAGGCAACCGAAATTCATAACTTCAGGTTCAGCAGATTTTAAAGCCAGTTCCTCAGCTTTTTCTTCAGATCTGTAACTCTGGCACCAAAACTGGAACCTATACATAAATCCCAGTTCAGGTACTTGTTTCAGCTTTAGTAAGTCAAGATGGGGAAGGAGAAATGGAAAGATTGTTTAGAATGGTAGATAAGATTTTTGTTACTATATATTTAGCAGTGAGGACAGATATTTTTTTTCCTCATTGTGAAAAATGTTTTGGTCAGCTAAATATTATATTTTCATGATTTATACCCTTTTTAGTGGAATATATCAATCAAGTCATCAAAAAAGTCAACATTTAAATTCATCAGTCACTATGCCTAAAAGACTTTTAAGACTACTAAAATTTATATTACAGAAATATAATTATAAAATTGATATCTTAAAATTTTTAAATGATATTAAATAACTTTAATTTTCCTAGCAGCTTTTGATTATTTCATCTGATTGTTTACCTTGGGAACAAGGAAAGTTTGCTGTATTTGACATGTGTTTCAGGATCATGCAGAAAGAACCTGTCCTTTGAACAGGAAATATTCACAAAGAACCTTATTTAAAGCGATTGTACCAACAATGAAAGATCAACATAGAGTTGATGTCAGTAATGGCAAGTGCCAGATCTCCTGAGTAGACAATAAACTCACTGTGGTATTATACTTAAATATCACATAACTTAATTCATGAAAATACAAAAAAGAAAGGATTTTTTTGTTTCCCAAAGATGCATACTATGTGTCTAAAATTATAACTGTGATTTAAAATAGTCAAATGGTTGGATTTTATGTGAACAAAACTTATCAAAATGACAGAAATTATAGGTCACTGGACAAATTGGATATAATCTATAAATAAAGACTATTCCTAGTAAGAAAGCTTCAGGAGGCAAGACTTACATCATTCTCATCTTACTATTACTGCTTCAGATGTCAACCCTGCTGATGTTGCTGTCTTTTGAGTATTTTTCAGCATAGAAATTTTGGACTGGTAAAATGACTTGTAGGTAAGAGTACTAGCCATGCAAACTGAAAACCTGAGTTGGATCCTCAGTGACCACGTAAAGCTAGAAGGAAAGAAACTGTAGCAAGAGGATCCACTTGTTTGTCCTGACCACCCAGCTAGCTTAGCCCTGAAATAACCACACAGAAACTGTCATAATTAAACCACTGCTGGACCATTAGCTCTAGTTTCTTATTAGCTAAATCTTACATCTTAATTTAACCCATTTCTGATAATCTGTGTATTGCCATGTGGGGGTGGCTTACCAGGTAAAATTCCCGGTATCTGTCTCTGGCAGATCCATGGCATCTCCCTCTCTGCTTTCTTCCTCTCAGTATTCAGTTCCATCTTTCCCACCTACCTAAGTTTGACCCTATAAGGCCAAGATAGTTTCTTTATTCATTAACCAATACAAGCAACATACAGAAAGAAAGACCTCCTACACCATTTCCCATTTTTCTGTTTAAACAAAAAGGAAGGCTTTAGCATAGTAAAATTACTTATAACAAAACAGTTTTGAAGCAAGAATTGCAGTTACAATATTTATATCTACTTTATCTTTTATCATAACTAAGGAAAACTATAACTGTAAATTCTTCAACCCCATCAAAGACTCCAAAAGGATATAATATCACCTAAGTAAACAGAAAGTACATTATAAACAACTTCCAAATCTCTAAAATTGACACAGACATTTCTCTGCCTGGACAGTCACCCAAAGTTCTTCTGTACCGTTGGGGCATCCATCTTCAGCCTACAGGCCCACAGTGTCCAGCAGATTTTTCCATGAAGCAGGAAATTTCAAAGACAGTTCTGCCTATATTGGCAGTTTGCCAGTCACTTTTTTCTGTATCCTGCAGAATGTCTCACAGACTCTTTTGTGAAGCAGGAACCCCAACGGATCATCTCACCTTTAGGCAAGTTCAGTAGTCATTTCTCTGTGGGTCCTGTATGTCCAGTGCTTCTGTGTCCTGTAGAACGTCTCACAGACTCTTTCATGAAGCAGGAATCCTGAAAGACTGGGGATGCTGTTAATCAGGTCTTTTATGGTGTATAGGCAAGTTCCAAGAAACACCTCTATAAAGTTTTCCTCTGACATCCATATGCATGCCACACTCTCACACTCAAACCCACTCTCTCTCTCACACACACATACACACACACACACACACACACACACACACTAATACACTGTGATGGTTTGAAAGAATGGCCTCCAAAGAGAAGACCTTATTGAGAGGTATGGCTTTGTAGGAGGAAGTATGTCACTGTAGGGGTGGGCTTTAAGGTTTCCTATGTTCTGGATAGTGCCCAGTGTTTCAGTTAACTTCTTGGTGCCTGCAAGATGTAGCACTCACAGCTCCATTACCACATCTGCTTGTATGACTTCATATCCCACTCTGATGATATTGGAGTGAAGCTCTGTCTGAAAATGTAAGCTGCCACCTCAATTAAATGTTTCCTTTATAAGAGTTTTCATGATCATGGTGTCTCTTCAAAGCAATAGAAACCCTAATTGAGACAAATGCTAAATGTTGTAAGGAGGCCACTTGTTTGTCCTGGCTGCCCAGAACCGACATAACCACACAGATACTGTAATAATTAAATCACTAATTAATCCATTAGTTCTAGCTTCTTATTGGCTAACTCTCACATATTAATTTAACCCATTTCTATGAATCTGTATATTTCCACGAGGCTATGGCTTACCGGGTAAAGTTCTGGCATCTGTCTCTGGCAGGGCTACATGGCTTCTCACTAACTCCTCCTTCTTTCTCCCAGCATTCTGTTTGGGAAAGCAAAATCTCTGTTTATAGGTGAAAGGTATTCCATGGAGAGGGAACAGAAAACTGTGAACACACATAAGAAAGTAAGGCACACTTTAGAGAACAGCCTTGATTTTACAAACGTTGTCAGCTATATTATAGGCTGTTGCAACAACAACAAAAAATTCTGAATGCTTAACTTCAATATAAAGTCTTAGAGAATATAGTCATGTCTTCATCATTTCTGTATTTCCCAGGATCTGGTATAGATTTGGAATTTTAAGCATTTCCATGTTATAGAATGGCAGGAGAGTAACATATGAACACCATTCAGTGTATACTTTGAACAGGATATTCACGTGTTTTGTTGCAAAACAGGATGACCACACCTAACAAGAATGACTGCAAATTTTTCAAAACTAGGAATGACTATGAAGAGATGAAAAATCTATAATATATGAGATAAATATGTTTAACCCAACCTGAACATTCAATATAAGCATATGTCAACATGTCAGAGTATTCCATAAATATGTATAACTTTTGAATCATACATATTAGCTACAAATTAATTTCAAAATAAAAAATGACCATTTTTTCTAATTCAGTAGCAATATCCTTTTACAAAGCTGTGTAATGATATATTTCCGTGCCCTTACTCTGAGTGTCTGACTTTTTAACCTGTATATATTATCCTAACTCAGGAAGTGAAGTGTTCATATTCTTTAACAGATGTCAAATAACTAAAAAGAAGTTTCTGCTCACGGAAACTTTTCCTCTCAAGTAATTGTTCAAGTTTTTCAAAGACCAGTTGCTTAACAATCCTGAAGCTATTTTCTGTTTCATGTTTAATAATCAATTGATGGTACAGATAGAAGTTAAGGCCATAAATACAATGGAAATATTAAAGCATTAAGCATTAAAACCACAAACTCTTCTGAAAGTAAATTTTAACTAATCAATGATTTCAACAAACACTTTCATGAAATATGTTTGAAACTGAAGAATGGCCATTCAATGTCCCTGCCACATGTTTCTAACATATTACTTAAAACCATCGGCCTGTGAGGAGAAATGTACCTAACAACTGACAGAGAACAATGAGCAAAACAACCACGGAACTAACAACTGGCTGGGATTTCTTAAGCTGTATAGACTGAGGTTCAGAGAAGTCAGGAGCATCTCCCTTAGCATTGAGGGCCCACAAGCCTGGCTTCCAAAATCAGAGCTTAAAACTCTAACCCTTGAGAACGGAAGGCTTATTGCTGCAAGCTTTAAAGCTGGGGGCTTATTGCTCTAGGTGCTCAAAGCAGACTTACTGCTCCGGGTTTAGAGCACTAATACCCAGCAGCTGGAGTTTTGGCTGATTCCTGAATGTCAGGCGTTGGGACTCCTGGCTACTTAACCCTTGGTGGTATTAGTAACGTAGCTTATTGCTTTTCTTGCCTCTCTTAGTTTTGCTTTTCCATCCTCTGAGCAGTCAGTGTTTCTGCCATACTTTGAAGTCTTAACACTTCCAGTTTCCACCCCACAACTGTTCCCTAGAAGTCCTAGCCATCTCCTGGTGTTATTGGGTACCAGAGTCCCTAGATGTCAGTGACACACATAAAGACTCGGCCATATGATGGTGTTATAGATTTGATATTCGGGTGTAGAATGGGACCCTTAGTTTGAAGTACTGTTTAACTCTTTAAAGAAATATTTAAAGATATTTTTTATTTACTCTTTAAGGACTCCACACATGAATGCAATGTATTTTGTTCACACCCAACCCCCTCAACTCCTCCCAGGTTCAGTTCACTGAATCTGTCTCCCAACATTGTATCCTCCTAACTAAACCCACTAAGGTTAGTTAGCGCAGCCAGTATGTGCATAGGAAGAGGGCTATTCACAGCAGCATGGGCAGTATACTAGAGACCTCAACCCCAAAGAAAACTGACTGCTCACCCCTAAACAGCATCCTGCCTCTCCTGCTTTATAAAAGACTCTGGCGTGTTTCCTACTCTCTGTGCACCCAGCCAAACATACACTTCCAGTGATATAAAAAAAAAATATAGAAGGAAAACAGATGCCATTCAGGAGAATTATTAGTAAGACCTAATGTTCTAGTGCCAGATGGGTTTACTGTATTTGAGAGAAGGCTTCAAGACTAATTGAGAAAGAGTTGTAATGAGTCTGATTTCATATCCAGAAGAGGGATTTAACAATGCTAGAGCAGGTTGTTTTTCACCATAGTACAACTTCTAGTTGTGCAGTCCAAAGTCCCACACAATGACCATCACAGTCCTTGCCTGAGTACAAACTCTTCTCTGTCAGCCCCAAGCTTTGTGCTGTGTTGCAAGAGAAAATATCCTTTTGCCTCCCTTACTAAAGACTACGATTACAAGGCCTGGCACAGAAGAATGTCTCTCTGGAACTGTTTCTCAAGGACTCATCTGAGTCTTATTGTGGATTCATGGAAACCCACAAGCATTGATGCAGGCCCCAGAGGTTGTGAAACAAAGCAAGACCTTTGGAAACTGAAGTCTTGGTCCCAGCAGTGGCCATCATTCCAGTGTCCAAAACTCCCCTGACAAAGAAGTAGCTGGTGGAGTGACAGTGTCCCCTCCCAACACACACACACACATACACACACACACACACACACACATACACACACACACACCTCAAGGCAAACAGGCATAAGGGAAGTGTCTGTCAGCTTTATTCCAGGGGAAGAACAGTGTACCTCCAACAGTTCGGCTCATTCACCGAAAAATAAAGCAGGGTAGGGGTTGGAAGAAACAGTAAAGGATGCTTACAATAAAGACCTAAGGAATTTGTATATATAACGATATTTAACAGTGCTTAACTCCTGGCCAAATACCCATAAGGAAAGCTGAATCTCTCTGCTGTCTTTCAGAACCACCACTGAAAAACTAATACAAAATCAAACAACTAAAGTAAATGGCCATGAAACTGTTTGAAAACATGCTAGAGAACCAAAGATGAAACTGTTGGAAAAAGAGCACCTATTTCAAAAATGTCTGGGATAGTTCTTTAGTCAGATAATAATAAAAAAAATATAAGAGTAGTATTTAATTCAATTCATCAAGTAGTCTCAATTCCCCTTGATAGCTACTTACTGGCAAATAAGGTTCCTTTATCCAATTTGAACTACTAAGATTAACTCTGAAATCTCATATCACACAGTAATTATACCTACAGAGAGTATAGAATGGTATATAAATAGTATATAAAACAGTTAAAGAAGCCATATAATTGATCAAGACAGCCAAAGAAGCCTTACTGGAGACAGAAGCAAAGCAGTGATAGGGTCGCAAATAGCATCACTGCAGTGGGTATTTAAGGTGTTAGCGGACTCAGTCTGAGAGCGACAGGAGCCACTAAGCAGACTATGCTTCAGGGCGCAAGAAAGAGTGAAGTCCTAGGGTCAGTTAGCCTTCAGGGATAAGAAAAGCATGGAACATGATCTAGACAGACAGATGAGCAGATGAATGACAGTTCAAGTAGGTCACATTAGCAGTGGGGACTGAGCTAAACTAAAGCTCCTAGGACAGTTGGGTGTTGTCTGACTGTTGGTCCCTTGATGGATGCATAAGCCATGTGATCACATGATCATTTAATAGGAGCCATTACTTTGCAGCACTGAGGGTTGCTCTTTATGGGATTTAGACAAGGATTTTGCACCTTCCCTCATCCTGCTGGGTTTAGAATGTTCTCAGGCCTGGTTTTCAGATATGGTTTTCTTAAAACTATGTACTCTTATGTTCTTAGTCTACTTCAGTAAGATTATATTTGGTACCTTTCTATTTTTAGGACTAAGGTATTTATCAATATGTAATTATGGGCAGTGCTGAACCTGCAGTGGTGTCCTCACACACACACACACAAGGAGATCCTGCCTCTGCATCTACTCTCAAAATGCAGAAAAATACAACTTGTAAAATAGAGCCACCCAAGGAAATAGTAGAGTAAGAAAACCGCTGTTTTACACAATGTGAATTAACTTAGAAAGACTGCAACCTGCTTTCCACTTGTCTATATACCAACATATCATGCATGCATATATACATACATACGTGTGTGTGTGTGTGTGTGTGCATTTATGTGGACTTATTGCCTGTTGTCTTAGGAAGTTGGTTCCAAGATCCCCAGGAAATATTTAAATTCACAGAAGCTCAACTCCCATATGTAAAATGAAATGTAGATGGTCGTTTATAGTCAAGGTATACACACCCTGCTATATGACTTTAAATTATTCTTAGGTTATTTGCAATATGTATGATAGTGAGTATGTTATACTGTTTAGGGAATAGAGTGCAATAATGAAAAACCCTGTGCATGCACACAGGCGCATCTTTTACAAGTATTTTCAGTCTGCAACGGGTTGGGTCGATTCCATAGATGTGAGAGTCACTGATCTGGATACCTGATTGCATGGGTGCACGCAGTTATAAATGCTATCATAACTACAGATGATGCCTGGAGAAAGTAGGGAGGAGTGAAAAATGGTTGCTTCAGCGACATTGCAACCTGATTTTCAGCACACTAGAAGTCAAGATTAAAGTGCTTTCTCTTGTAACACCAGCTCCGGCATACTCCCCATGTTCCTCTTAACATGGAGAGGTAGATTTCTCCTTCTTTTGCCTTTGTGAAAATACAGACAAACCAAGATTAGGTAACTTATCCAATATTATACAATGAAGAATAATCAAGTCAGAGAAACAGAATTTGAGGTAGAATTTTTCTATATTGAAAGGTCCTCTTTAGTTGCTTAATTTATATTGTTTTCCTAGACGATACCTATGATTATAAATAAAATGAGAAAGAAAATCCTGATGAAATGAGACAGGAAAAGTACTTCAATCCCCATCAGGAAAGAGTTACCATCCAAAAGTAACATCCAAGCATCTGCTTCCAAACACTTGCAATACTTTTTAAATGTAATTAGCTACGTAAAATTTTCCATGTATATTTCTTAAAAATACTATAATCTGGGGAAAAGAACATGGCTTACTTACTAAAGTGATTGCTACACAATCATGAGGACCTGAGTTCAAACAAAACCACTAATGTAAAACCTGGGTGTGAGAGCAAAATCCATAGTCCCGTTTCCAAAGATTCACTGGAGCTTGGAGACAAGTCAGTCTAGCTGATATAGCAAACTCTTGCTTCAGTGACAGATCCTGCCTCAAAACATAAGGTGAGAAGCGACTAAGAAAACACCCAATGCTGACCATAGGTCTCTGCAAACACATGCACATGTGTGAATGCGTAGGAGAGGGAGGGAGGGAGGGAGGGAGTGAGGGAGGGAGGGAGGGAGGGAGGGAAAATGCAACTGTTCCTAGAGACAGAAGTGTTGATTGGTCACTTCAACCGAGCTGGAATTACAGGCAATTGTGATACACACAAACAAAGGTGTTGGACGCCCGACATGGCTGTACGTTTTTAACCACTGAGCTATCTGTCCAACCCCTCCTACACTGTATTTTTATTTCACTTACGTTTTCACTTTATAGTTTATTTTTGCTTTCTCCTATTTTCTTGTGTGTTCTTATATTATAGAAGGTTTGCTGGATTTAATTTTTCCCAAAATGACCACAATAATATCTCCTATTCCATGTATTCTTATAGTTTGACATTGGCATTTTCTCTCTTTGAAAACAGAATGGCCTTTGTGACCAACTTGAGCTATAACTTAAGGGAGAAACGAAACTACAATTTCAAACTAAGACATAAAACTACTCTATACTTCCTAGTTTCCTTCTTGGTCTACTCAGCCTGAAATGAGCTACTGTCTAAATTATCTGACTACAGGAAGACTAAACTAAGCTACATGTAGCATGATGAATAAAAACCCAGAGATGGGAATTGGGGTTCAACCTAAAGGTCAGAAAAGCAAAACAGCCAGCCACTTTAGAGCTCTTACCTCTACCTCAGTCCCGAAATGGCAATCCTGCCTCAGGATTCTCAGAATGAGACTGTGTGAGAGAGCTGCCCCCTCTCATTTTATATTCCTCTCTAGGGCTGGGATTAAAGGTGTGCACCACTACCGTCTAGTTTCCTTGGCAAAATAGTGTAGCTACTGGGATTAAAGGTGTGTGTCACCACAGCCTGGTCTGTAAAGCCAACCAGTGGGACTGTTTTACTCCAGGCAAGCTTTATTTATTAAAATACCAATGAAATATCAGTACAACATAGACCGCGTAAAGGGGAGTAGACTAGGAGGAGATGCCTGGACAGCTCCTGGTTACTGTAGCCACAGGTTGGAGGAGATGGAGCCAGGAGGATGCCTGAGAACCACCAAGCAGCAGTTCAGGTGCCAGGACTCTGACTTAAAAAAAAAAGTGCATGCCCCTCAACCGAAGAATGGATAAAGAAAATGTGGCACATCTACACATTAGAGTATTACTCAGTAGTGAAAAACAATGACATCTTCAATTTTGCATGCAAATGGATGGAACTAAAAACAGTATCCTGAGTAAGGTAACCCAGATCCAAAAAGATGAATATGGTATGTACTCACGCAGAAGTGGATACTAGCTATTAACAAAGGATATTGAGCCTATAGTTCATGATCCTAGAGATGCTAAGTAATAAGAAAAACATATATGGATCCACCTGGAAAGTTGAAACACACAAAATTGCCTGACAAAATTGGGAACATGGGGGTCAGGGGAGAAGGGAGGTTGGAAGGGGAAAAGAAGGGGAGAAGGGGAGTGGTGAGGAGAACTTGAGGGAGTGGGATAATCAAGAAGGCGGAAGGACAGAGACGAGAGCAAGGAAAGAGATATCTTGATTGAGGGAGCCATTATGGGGTTACCAAGAAACCTGGCTCTAGAGAAATTCCGAGAAATCCACAAGGATGACCCAGCTAAGACTCTAAGCAATAGTGGAGAGGGTGCCCCAACTTGCCTTTCCCTGTAGTCAGACTGATGAATATCTTAAATATCACTATAGAACCTTCATCTAGCAACTGATAGAAACCGAGGCAGAGACCCGCGAAGAATCCCTGGACTGAGCTTCCAAAGTCCAGTTGATGAGTGGGAGGAATGAGAATATGAGCAAAGAGATCAAGACCATAATGGGTACACCTGCTGAAACAATCTACCTAAGCTAATGGGAGCTCACCAACACCAGCCTGATGGGAAGGCACAAGTACAGAACCAAACTAGTGAATGTGGTTGACAGTTGTATAGCTGGAACAGACAGAGGGGCCACTGGCAGTGGCACCAGGATTTATCCTTACTGCATGTACTGGCTTTTTGGGAATCTATTGTTTTTGAGTGGATTCCTTGCTCAGCCTAGATATAGTAGGGAAGGCCTTGGACCTTCCCCAAAGCAATGTGCCTTACCCACTCTGAGGAATGGATGGGGTGGGGTGGGAGGGTTCATAGAGGAATTGGAAATGATAAGAGGGAGTGGGAACTTGGATTGGTATGTATAATGAAAAAAAGATAGTTTGTTTTCTTTTTTAAATATTAAAAATTAAATTAAAAAATAAAGTAAAAATAAAATAAAACTGAAATGAGAAACGGGTCGAGGTTCTAACTAAAAAAAATTGTAGTATACTTTGTAGAGAAATACTCTTGCAAATGGACAGCAGAATTAGGGAGTCTGAGACCAGTTCTTAGATGCAGGAATGAATGGGAGTGCTCAGAGGGAAGGCATGGGAATGAACTCATATTTATCTCATTAGTTGAGGCATAAAGAAAACCACAAACTATTTGAACTCTCAGTATAAATTTTTTAGAGCAATAGGGTAATCTATCTTTTCATCTTGATTCCTCTAGGAATAAATTAAATTTGTACTATGTTGGTAATGATCAAATGCAGCTTCTCTGAAATATGTGTTATAACACACTCATTAATGTCTCTTATGTTTTCCCAATTACCTCACATTCTTAGTGTCTTTAGTACAATCTCAGTAGGTGTTTGAAGAATAAAATCTTGCTTCCCATGAGAGAGATCAAACAACTTCAAAGATGATAACACACACAATGTATTTTCAAAACATAGACTTTAATCCATGTATCCAGTATAAGGTCTTTGTCTACATTGTTTCAAAAGAGAGACCAGGGTTGTCAAACTGATAAACTGATTAATGAGAAACAAACCCATGCTAGGAGTGTGCAAACATTTACTGTTCTAAAGTATCGTGTCCTGTAGAAACAATGGATGATGCATACAAAAGGACCAACAAAGAAATTTGGCCAGGGCTCAGTTGTCCATACTAAAGAATGTGTACATGCACACACACAATGGCAAAGCAGTGCTGAGCAAATAGGAAAAACAAAGGATATCAGATTAACCAGTGACCATGTAATCAAAGACCTGGGTACCCAAGACACCTATGATCTGGAATCTATTCTTAGTATGCTTGCTTATGCTAACTACTTGGTTATTAAGTAAGTCAACATTTTTGCCTTCCTATTTTATGAAATTGGGGCATATGAAAGTGTCTAAGATATTGGCTCTACTCATGTATGAGAGTATTTATGTACATGAGTCTCTCTGTACACACTCATACTCACACACATACATCATTCACATATATACACTTGAGAGATAAATTTTTCCATATCAAGCTTGATTAATGAGAAAATGAACTGAACATCAAGGAGCAAAATTTTAAGAAGACACATGAAGAGGGTGAATCAAGAAGACTTTAGGTTTGGCTTATGTAAAACTAAGATTTATTTTAGAAGTTTATATTTAAACATGGAGTGAGCTATTGGATATGCAAACCATTTTTCAGTGGAGAAATCAAAGATGGTTATATAAATTTTGGAATCATCTCTAAAGGTATTTTATTTAAATACTTAGGAATGGAAGAGGTCGCGAGATAACAAATAAGATGGAAGAGACAACATGGACTTGTCAAGTGGAGAATTCTTTCTCCTCAAAAGGGATCAGAAGAGACAGTGAGTCCAAAGAAGACAAAGAAGTTGCTTTCTGTACAAAACAACCAGGAAATGGCTGTGCTTTCTAAAAGAAGGAGAGATTAAATATTTAGGGTCTGTGGAGGTAAAAGGAAATTAGAATTGGGACATTATTGATCAGTTTCTTGTTGAGTCTGTTAGTGGCTTTTACACATCCCATGGACGTTTCCTGTGTTCCTCTTACATTTCTACACTCAGCAAGTGTTTCTGAAAAGCTAGAAAAGAGAATGCGATAAAGGAAGGGAAGAAATTTTTAAAAATCAAGAAGGAAGGAATGTCTGATCAATGAGCTGAGTTGTTTCGTGGAAGATGCATGACACAGAATGAGCTCACAGGTGGCAGACGTGGGATCCAGGTTCTTAGCAACAGATCTAGGGGATCTGAGCTAGAGGCGGGTACATACTTGGCCTCTCAGTTTACTAGAATAATACACACAAGCCTCTTGGAAGTAGCTAGCTCTGCGGAGAAAAGTAGGAATTTGAATCTTCAGTACTGTGACCAACATCTTTTCCTTTCATTGTCTGTTTACGCAGGAGGAAAGCACTGACTGCATGCATAGGGAAAACCTTGCCATAGACCTTTTTTAAGATTTCTTTTCAACTTTTTTGGGGGTTCTGATTTAGGAGTGGCCATATTTTTAGGAGAGTTAAGAAACAAGCAGTGACTAAGCAGTTGCTTTGATACTAAAGACACATTGCCTCTAACAGACGAATTGGCACCCAGAGCAGCATCAGTCCCTTTCTCCACTTAGGAAATTACACCGGATTTGGACACTACAGCGCAAAGCAAGAGAGTAGACATTTGATATATTAGCTTTTAAACTCTCATAACTCTCTAATCCCATATTTGAAATTCAGCTTTCAGCTTGTTAGTTGATTCTGCCTTGTAGTTTGTCCTTTCCAAACCCTTAGTCAATTTCTACCTTGACACCTGCATGCTGGATAACAAGACAGTCACAGCTGTCAAAGGCTTAGATTGCTCTACTTGATGAAATACCTACAGACTGGTAGTTTATAAATAATAGAAACTCATTTCTTAAATTTGTGGAGGCTGTGAAGTTCAAAATCAAGCTGCTGAGAAATTTGGTGTTCTAGGAGAGACCCCTTTGTGCTTCCTAAGTGGATGTCCTTTTGCTGTGTCCCCTCTCACCTGCCAGGAGACTTGAGAAGTGTAAAGTCTCTTTTATAAGGACAGTAACCCTTTCATGGGGGCTCTACCCTCATGACCTGGCTAACTTCAGAAGAACGTGTGTCTTAGAACTGTCACAATTTGATTGAGCATTCATCACATGGATTTTAACGGGGGCACTGTCACTCAGTCCTTTGTGTCAACATTAAAAATACAACAACGCTTGTCTCAAGAGGAAGAAGAGATAGTTTCTCTGGAGCCAACTATAAGTGATCAGTGCCTGCAGAACCACAGGTTCATGCTATCCCAAATTTGGAAAGCATTTGATGACATTTTTATAGTTTTAGAACACTGAAAATCATAAATAAAGGTATTTTTCAAATACATTAGTGGAAATATTAGGTAGGTGAATTAAAGTGGGAAAAGTTGTGGGATTTAGATGCTATCTGATAACACCTTTTAAAAGAAAATGTATTTTAATACTTTTATTAATGTAAGTATACCACATGTGTGTTAGTACCCACTGAAGCCAGCAGAAGGTCGCCAATATCCTGGGGATGGATTTATAGGCAGTTAGGAGATTCCTAGCCTGGGTACTGGGAAGTTAACTCTGGGACAACAGCAAGTTCTCTTAACCACTGAGCCCTCTCTTCAGCCCTTCTAACTACACCTTTATCTTTTTACCTGGAGAAGCTAATACATTACATCTGGTAAGTTAATACGTTGCAAAAGGTTTGACTTGTTAGTCACTAATATGTTCTCTCAAACACAGAGATGCGTCATAAATGGCTGTTAAGGGGCTACAGACAACCAAGGAAAATTATAATCATACTCTGGACTCAACATTCCAACCTGTCCACAATCTTTGAAGTTCTTTCTAAGTAGTTAATCAGCCTTGCAAAGGTTGTTTTTTTGTTGTTTTTGTCCTTTTGTTTGGGGGAACTTCCATTTACAATTGGAATGCAGTATTTTTAAAAATATATTATAGAGATTATAGATCTTTGTGAAATTCTGCATGACCGATGGATCCCCTCTCAGTGTGGAAAGTTCAATAATTTTTACACTTTATGGAGTACCTCAATTCATTAAAGCCAATTAATGGACAAGTCAGGCGAGGAGGTTAGGGATCAGGAGCAAGGCAGCCTGTCATCACAATCACGGTAGAGCTGAGACCACTGAAAACATATTTTCCTTGGTCACACTGCTTCAGAATGTCCATGTTGCTAAGACTGAACAATTTGTAATTGTGTGAGGACTGCCTTAATCCATGAACTCCAGACTATAATAATCCATCTCTGTAGGGACTCATTCATGCACCATAGAAGGGAAAAGCATCTTGGGTCTTTGGCTTGTCTCCCTTTCTAGTCTTTACCCTCTCTCCCAATCCATGTCTGCCTCCCTTATGTCCACAGCATATCTTCCCACCTCACTCAGAGGGGATGAGAATGGGGGGGGGGGGGCAGGAGAGAGAGAATGTGCAGGATGAAGAAGGATTCTTTTTCACTTGATCATGACCGTTTCAAACTTTTGCTTCTAAGGGGACTATTAAGCATTGGTAAAGTACTAAACCTTAATCATCTTTAACGTCTTTCTTCCTTCCTAATTATTATATGGTCAGTGCTTCTACAGCCCTTAGTTTTGGAAGTTCCTGAAGACTAACTTCAGGGACTATTTGTGGGAAAGCCTGCAGCTAAAGCAAAAAACCCTCTGACTGCAAGCATCCTAGAACAAAGGATCTTGCTGTCTTTCTCTTGATGAATACAAACTGTTAGAACTATCTTCTATGATTTTTTTTTTCTGTTTTTCAACCCTAACTCTCAATTTTGAATGGTTATGAAGTAGTTTTCACTGACAGGCAATTAAGACTGAAGTATTTACCCCAAATCAGTTGGGAAGCCCTTTGGTTTTAACCTGGGGCTGACTTTGACATGGAAGGGGTATGAGAAGGACTGAGCTGAGCTGCTGATCCAGCACAAACCATCATCATGGTGATACCACTCATTTCAGAATCTGCAGGCAGAGAAATAGGCTACGTGGACATGGTGACCATTCCTTTGCATTCCTTATTCTGTCCCTATTTCCCTGAAGAAGCATCAGAAGATTCTGAAAGTTATTATCTTTCTGACTGTCCTTTCCACCCAAAAATGCTACAAAAGCTTGCTGCTGTGATATAGGAAAAGACCATTAGAAGTTTTCCTGTCTTGATGCAGACCCTTCTAGGAGGAACTTCAAGAAAGACTCTGCCCACATGCCTTGTCCCTGCCCCCCTCCCTTTGTAGTACTGCCACTTTAGGAGGTGCTTGGTAAAAAATGGCTGGTGTGGGAAGCCCTTCTGTATGTGCATTGCTTTTAATGAATAAAGAATAAGCCTTAGTCTGTGATAGGACAGAATAGAGCTAGGTGGGGGCAGGGGGACAGGAGGAGGGACTAAACTGAATGCAGTGAAAAAGAAGGAAGAGTCGCAAGAAGCCATGCAGCCACCACCAGAGACAGTCATGCCGCAACCATGCCACGTGGTAAAATATAAAATAATAGAAACGGGTTAACCAAAGATATAAGAGCTCTCTAGCAATACACTTAAGCGATTTAAATAATATAGTTTCTGTGTGATTGTTTCAGGAGTCTGGAAAGCAGCCTCCCCCAACAAATGGCCATTTATGAATAGGGACGTTTTTGTTTTTGTTTTGTTTGTTTTTTTTTTTTTACTGATTTGATGCTGAGAAATCAGGATATGAAGCATTTAAGAAAAAGAAACAATTTACCTTTGTAGAAAAACATGCTGTACTTTATCTCTCTTAGAAGAGAAAATGAACTGAATTATTAAAGAAACAGATGGTCCAGTATAGAGTTCACTACACAGAAGCCCGTAGTGAATAGCTAGAATTAGCTATGAATGCGACAGAGGGAAACTCATTTGAAAAGTCCTTCAGCCATTTAGTCTAGACAAAGGTTTTGAGCTCTAGACAGCAGAAGAAATGGACGAGCCTAAAAAGAGGCCAAGTAAAAACATTTAGAATCCAAAGCCGATAGGAGAGAAATATTAGAAAGGATTAATGAACCCTGTGTAAAGTGCAGCTAATTACAAGCTTGGATAGCTGAGTCTGGAAGCTCGGAGGGTGTGCGAGGCGAGAAGCTCGTGGAAAGTAGATAAAGAAAGAAGTCGGGGTGGAATTAAAAGGCAATTGCCTAGTTATTTGGAGTCTTTCGCTTTAAATTATGCTACTGGCTACAGTGTAAAACTAATTACAGAACTTTAGACTGTGAGTAACCTTAGAGACCGTGCTATGAATTTTGTGTTAGGGAGTAATTTCCCAACCATGGTTGTCTCATTAGTCACTATGTATTCATTTGCTCACGACCAAAGACATGGAACCTCCCTTCTCCTTACAACTTTGAATAAGTCTGCACACTGTAGACTTTGCTCAGAAACTGGTACTTGATGTGGGCATCACAAACTTGGGGAAACAACCACTCCCCTTCTTGGCTGATGGCAATTATATTCATCCAAGGAGTCAAACTTCAGAATATGGAAGTGTGCAGGCATCTTCTCTGCATCTTTGCTCCATCAAGAGATTTTGGTGACCTTGACTTTAAAATAGAGAGCCAACTCCACACTGTCTTTGCTGGGTCTGTACTGCTCTCGCTATCATCCTAAGGAATGGGGTAGTCTGCTAACTAGTTGGTTTGTGCTGACCGTGAAGTCCTTTTAACTGTGCTTCAGTGAAATTGCTCAGAGATTAAAATGTAGAGGAGGCCATGACACTCTTCTGCGGCAGATCTCCAGTGATTTCACAGCTTCTTGTAGTAAAAGGCAAAGAGAATCACAGTGGCCAGTGAGATGCTAAGGTTTTGGTTCCCAGGCATTTCTCTGGCCTTGATGGCTTCTAAGCTTCTCCCTGCTGACTAGCCTTGCCTAGCTCCCTTTTCTGTTTGTGAGGCAGCCACACCTGATTCTACTCTTTCTTCTTCCTAGGATTCTTTCCTCCTCGCGTATTTAAATGGATCTTTCTTCATCCCTTTCAATCTTTAACTCATTTACATTTCCCTCAACTACCTTATGTATAATTTCAACTCAACGCCTTTCTGTTTCCCCCAGTGCCTCCTATTCTCTTTCATGATTTCTCTTCCCAGAACTTAAAATCATTGTCTTACTTATTCTTATTTTATGATTCATCTCTCTAGAACATAAGCTACCTAAAGGATTTTTGCTCTTTGCCACAGAATTCCCAGGCTCTATAGAAATTCTAGGTCAAAGTCAGTCTTCAGTAACTTTCTACTGAATGAACTACTTATCTGCTTTATGATTACAAGGCCCTAAACTGATATTGACTGTGCTCATGGTGTCATTGAACAGATAAACACCACTATACAACTATGTTTTGCTGTGTTTCCATATAGTTTTTATAAACTCTGAAGTCCTAGAATTATCTTTGCTTCTCAAAGATGTGATCAAGAAAAAAAATTAATGAAAGTAAAGAGATTTTGTGAAGAATTATATTGCTAGGGTCCTATTTATGAAATTGTGACCCAGCCTTATAAAGAATATAATGAGGGTTAAAAATCTCTTGGACAAATAATATGGGGTTAAATCAGTTAAGTGGGGCTTTTAAAAACCATTCTTTATATCTATCAATCGTGATATACCATGGAATATAAAATAGACCATATTTCCAAAATGTATTTTATTACCTATTAGTCAAGGAGAATTATGTAGAATGAAAGCTCTGGAAATCACATTTGATTAACACTGGGACAGTGTTATGGGATTTATAACATGGACTTATTACCATTATAAAGACACATAAGAATGCTTCTAAAATCTTTTGTGGCATATTAAAAATAAATTTTATGTGGCAAGGTACTGTAGCCTATCCCCTTTAATATCTGCATACTAGTCGTTGTTGATTAACTGTGTTATCCCGACCAAATTTATTTGCTCTTAAAAACTATTCCAGAAGATGGAGATGCTTCAACTGAGGAATAATTTTAAAATATTCTGTTTGGAGAAGCTGGTACCTGGAATGGGCTCTATTTTAGAATGTGTGAGCCTTCCTGTCCACTCTCCTGGCAATCATCCACTGCTCCTACGCACACTCCTACTATATTCGTGTCTCCTTCAAATTTGGTTGTTGCTTGGTTTGGTTGCCAGTTTTTCGGTTTGGTTTTGTCATTCCTCCGGTGTTTTACCAGCCTCCACCCTATTAACATGCTTTCCAGAGGATGGAGAATCTGTGGGTTGCTGTTTGTCTCCTGGGCCAGACGAAGCAGCAGATGTTCTTATTCCACGGTTAGGACCTGCTATTTGGGGCCTTTTCTGTTTTCTTTTCTTTCTGGAAGTTTTATGTTAGCATTTTGCATTAGTACACTTTCTCCTTTTGTAAAAAATGGTCTATATACTCTACATCATGGCCCTGTACACCTCTCTGTATTAATTCTGCATTACTCCATCCCTCTGTCTGTTTCTCATTTCAAGTAGACTCCAGGAGATGTGAAAGCTTACAGTCTAGAACTGAGGGCTCTTAGCTGGGTCCATCTCTCTACCAAGAGAACCTGGAATACCCAATCATGAGATAACACCATTCAAGAGGTTGATTGTGGTAAAGGGTAAATGATCTCAATGATCTCCAGGCTACTGCACTTCCTGAGCTTGCTGTCTAGATAGATAGAAATCTGTCTGTCTAATAGAAATCACACTGTATAGTTTCCCATATATTAATACAATCCCCGTAGAAGGAGCTGCGTGCTGGGTTCCTGCCATCCTGGCTACTAGCTAGCTTTATCTGAAATAATTACACGAAAACCGTATTCTTTTAAACACTGCTTGACCCATTAGTTTTAACCTCTTATTGGCTAGCTCTTACATATTGATCTAACCCATTTCTAATATCCGTATTGCCACTTGAGTGTGGCTTACCGGGACGAGTCTAACGGGCATCCATCTCGGAACGGAGAGTCATGGCGACTGCCTGACTCGGCTTTCTTTCTCCCAGAATTCTGTTCTGTCTACTCGGCCTACCTAATTTTCTGTCCTATTAAAGGGCCAAGGCAGTCTCTTTATTTAACCAATGAAATTAACACAAAACAGAAGACTCTCCCCCATCAAATCCCAACTCCTATAATGTTATTTTGCTTCCTAGGAAGTACCTAGGAAATTACATTGATATATAGTTACCAGTTTGACTGGCTACATTAACCAGACTGGTTAAAAATTCACTGTTTCCTTAACCTAAGCGAATACTGCACGTTCTTTCTCCTGTTTACTTCAAGTGACAGTCACACTATTCTTTTTACTTGGTCGGGGAATGGCAGTAATATTTATCATATCAGTGAATCAAGTCCCATCTAGAACCCTCCAAAAATCATATTTTCATGGGGTAATACATAAATGTTTGTCAACAGCCTTGCTTCATTTTGCACCTTTAAGCTGTTAGCTTCCATACATACCTGAGCAAGTTCAAATAGAAGATGAAACTTGGGACAGACCACAAGCATGGACAATAATGAAACATGAAGAAAATGGGATTTGGAGTAGAAGCAAGGTAAAGGAACTGGTCTCTCCTTGTCCTTTTCATAAGCATGCTAATGTAAACAGAAGGAGGGATCTGAGAATATTTTTCACATAAAATATATAATTGCTGCTAAGCCAAAATTCCTCATAATAAAATTTCTGACACCAAGCTATGGGGTACAGATGTTCCAGCAAAGGGCGACTGAGTTCAGCAGGAATCTTTCTTATTGTTCAAGATACACCTGGGCACATAGCCACAGAGACGGAGTCCACCTGAGGGAATCAACAGCGTGGCATGTAGGAAGCCCGTGGCAACAAAGAAAACAGATTCTACTCCGCCTTCCCAAACCTGTCTGGAAGAGCCTTGGTGCTTTGCAAAAGAGTTATCTGGCTTCGTTTTCCTAAACCACACTGATGCAGCAGAAAGCTGATTCTTGCCCAAGGTCACAGTCATAAAAAATCAGTGATAAAGACAGAAGATAGGAATATGAAGGCTAATGTTTTTACTGCCTTTTGAAGCTATGGCTATTCCTTATAATAATACATCCAGAAAAGAAAATAGCTAATTTATTCCATAGTCTCATTTCTGTCCAAACTACCCACTTAACAGATACTCTTAGAAAGTGCTTCTTTGCCTTCGTAAGGGGAGGGGGGGAGAAAACAAAGTGATGCAGACATTGTAAGTGCGGAAGGTTGCTTGTTTTTGTAAATGATTATTTAAGGGGAAATGCCATCAATCCTTTTTATGGTATAAAAGAAAGTGAGTTAAAATTGAATGTTTGCATGCACACAAGGCCAGCTTTAAAAGATTCTTTAGCCATGATATAAATCCTTTTAAGTATCACTTTCCAATAAAATATGGGAAGAACTTTAAATAAGTGGTTCTAGCAGACACCAATTCCAAGTATTAAACATTTTTTTACACTTGCTCCAAGGTGCTATTCAATTCATGTTAGTCGGCTTTATTATATCTTCAAAAACTATATTATCCTTTGAATCTCAATTTGTCTCCTCTCAAATCTATTTGGCTGATGTTAAAGGTGAAACCTGATATAACCCACTGGAGCATGGATTCAGAAAAATGGAAAATGCAGTCTGTATCACTTCCGACGTAGAAAGAAGCTAATAAAAGTGATTTTGCAACACTATTCCCTTGACTCCTCGATCTCATTGGAAAGTGTCCTGGTTGAGAAAACCCTCTGGCTAGCAATAATAATATCCACAATACGCATTTGGCTAGCATCAATTACATGGTAATCTCTAAAATAAAAACAAGACAATCAGACTATGAGAAGAGAACATTTATAAAAGAAAATAGTCTAAAAAGAACATAACTTTGGGTGTCAACTGTAACATGAGAAATGAGAGCAAAATGCTTCCCAAACATTGTGAAGATAACTTGCTGTTATTGCGAAAGATTTGCTGATGTCTCTGGCTATCAAATCTTATTATCTGTAATGAATATTAATGCTTCAACCCTCAAAACCCAAATCACCTATGCTGCCTACAAGATGCATTGATTGTAGCTAATATTCAGAAATGATTCTGCAGAAGCATCCATTGTCACTTTGCCACATATTTTGAATGTGAGTTTCATTTGCAGGAGGCATTTCACTCTCCACATCCACTGAGATTGTACACTGTAGTTCCCAGGTTTCTCCTCCCAGATGTAAGAGCCCAGGCAATTTGCTAGAATGTATAGACTGTCTGCTCTGAGTTGTTATTTAAATTGTATCACTCTGCTGGAGTTGCTTGTGTCTGCATCTTGATTTTACCCCATGGGTTATGCCCTGAAGTGGCAGGCAGATAGACATTGCTATGCCAATCGGTTTCAACCTGTTAAAGCTCAGAGAGAAGGCAGAGATAAAGTAATGGGATGCCAGTGGTTGATGATAATTTCAAAGCAAGCTTCATAACTCCCAGGTCTTCAGGATCTGTCCAGAGGTAAGGAAAAGGAAGAGATATCCTCATTTCTATAGTTTCTTCGTGACCTTACAAATAACTCAAGAAGGTGGGAAGGTTGAAAAACACATGTCCCTTTTAAAGGCAAAGATTGAAAAAGCCTCTAGTACGTGATTAGCTGTAGAATACTCTCATTGTTAATGTCACCTGTAAAAAATAATAGCATGTGAAGAAGACCTCCCAATCAGCCATTGTTTGGGTCAGATGTCCTTGTCAATAAATTAGAAGGCCAGTAAAACACATTTCCTGGAGATTTTGTAAAGGGTGAGATGAAATGTCCAGGAGGGAGCTGAGTCTCTTGAAATTCTAAATCCCCTATTATTTCATTCTCCCCACAGCAAGTATAATAGACATTTGGCCTATGTCAGACACTGTACCACCTTTTAGACACATCATCACACATAATGAAAATAAGAAGTGATGTTATCATAATACCCATGGAGTAGATAGTTCCTTTATTCCCATTTAACAAGGAGAGATAATGAAGCCTAGGATTGTTCCTGAAGGTCAGTGGTGGACTGGGGAGTCAAACTTCTATGGACTCAGAAGTTTCTAGAGCATAAATTCCATGTGTCCTCAGTACACTTGAAGGTATGTGTCATAATTTCCCTAGAAATGCTAGGAATAACCAGATACAAAGTAAAAATCTTTCAGAATGTTGGACATTTACAGTTCAGAACCAGTGTAAAAATCCCATTTCAACAAGATATTTATTTTTGGAAATTTCTAATGTGTAGATACATACATACATACATACATACATAGTATCTTAGCAACTGTTATCTTGCTATGAAGAGACACCATTACCAATGTGACTCCTACAAAAGAAAATATTTAATTGGAGACTTTCTTACAGTTTTGGAGGGTTAGTTCATAATCATCATGACAGGAAGCAAAAAAGGTGTGCACTGGATCAGTATCTGAGAGCTTTAAATCCTGATCTGCAGGAGAGAGAGAGAGAGAGAGAGAGAGAGAGAGAGAGAGAGAGAGAGAGAAAGAGAGAGAGAGATTAGACTGGGCCTGGAGTGGGCTTTTGAAGCTTCAATACCAAAGATAGTGATAGACCTCCTCCACCAAGGCCACACATCCTAATCCTTCCTAAATGTTCATCAACTGAGCACTAAGCATACAAATATATAACACTTTGGAGCTATTCTCATTCAAACCACTAAAAATTAATGGATAGATAGATAGATAGATAGATAGATAGATAGATAGATAGATAGAT
>JABTXL010000001.1:20976419-20996624 GCA_025134845.1 Neodon shergylaensis | reverse complement strand
GATAGATAGATAGATAGATAGATAGATAGATAGATAGATAGATAGATAGATTTGATCAGTTCTCAAAGGAGACTTGCTTGACATAACTGTCTGTAATTTTACCCAAACTATAGCCTCGTAGGAAAAAAAATCTGATGAGCAGTTATCTCTTGTGTTGAAATAAATGTACATTTAGATGTTTAGATGCAGCTCCATCTCTCCAAGGTCTCTGAAGGATGCCTCAGACTTGGGGAGTGCTATGTCAATCAAATGATCATTCAGGAGACTGGGATAGAATCAGAATTCTGGTGCTGACACTTGTGGAGTTTGAGTGGAGGGATAACCAGTGTGAGGAGAGTGCCTATCTTTAGCCTTGTTGGTGTGGGATATTGTGAAGGCTAAAGATATGACTCCGAGATGTCAGATGATTGGTTGACAATAGGAAGGTGCTAATAGTAGCAAGTTTAGAAGTGAAGATGGCCTGTGTTTGTTTTCTGAAGAGAGAGCTGAAGACCTTCGTTCATTCATAGCTAAGCAGGATCTCAGAGGTACTTATGGTGTTGTACTGAGGATCACAGTCTTCTTACACAACAGTTTCCACGTCAACAATATAAAAACGATAAAAAAAAAAACATCTGCCTCATTACATCATCGCAGAGAACAAGTGAAAACACATATGGCAAAAAAAAGTATAGAAACTACAAAGTATATAAATATCAGATTTTTAAGAAATTCAGAAAATTAACACTTTAATAAACACGACTGATTTGATGAAGAGAATTCAAGCACTCAAATGTAGTTTATTTTACATTTAAGGATATAACTACTTAGCAGACATTATATAACCTACCTGAAAAGAACTAAAATTCAGTGTGAAGACTACTGCTGTTGACATATAAACAGCCTTCTCTAATCCTATGAAGTAAAATGCATAATTAATTCCGGGCAAACAGCACTTATCACAGAAGTACTATGTGGAAGTGATAAATTTCTTCTAAAAACTAAGATGGAAATTTTCCGGGAAGAAACATCCTAGATGGAAGGCATGACACAAGGGGGCACCACAGGTGGCTGAGCTATGGATGATATGTGAACCATGAGTACTACTTGAGGAGCTTAAAAGGCAGGTGTGCCTGGTATATTTGAAGATTGCTAAACTTACTTTGGAAAAATAAGGGACTGTTTCAGCAAAGTGCTACATAGATTTCAGGGTGTGTGTGTGTGTGTGTGTGTGTGTGTATTTCATTGTGCACATGCGTGTGAGTGTATGTGTGTGTGCTGTGTGTATTGCATGTGCGCACACGCATCTGGGTGTGTGTAACTAGAAATATCAGCAGTGTAGACAATAAATCATCTTTGCTTTCATGTGTTTATTTCTGGATGAAAGGCATTACCAATACACCTAGGTATGTTTTCTCCTTGAGCTTCACCATAAGAAGCAGAATACAGATGATAATCAGGGCAGGAGTTTTATCTGAGTAGCCTAGATATATGAAAGCTAATGCAGATGACTCATAGAACAGACACTGGACTCTCATACCTACATCTCAGGTCGTCTTTCCCTGTGCTTCAGATGTCACTAATTCAGAACTTGCCCTAAGCGTTTCCAACACGTCCTTCAAAAGTGTATCTCTGAATAAAAGTTCCCCTTAGACTATTTCTGAAAGAACAGCATTTCATCATCTCCTTTTAGAATAGATTTCCAAATATATAAGCTATCATTTAGCAATGTGTCTCACATTAAATAATTATTCTTTATTCATTCTAATTTTATTAAAATTCTAGTATTACTTATATTTAGTTTCTCAATTTATTTTCTTCTGTAGTTATATAAGGGTCCAAAACATAGGTAGTTCATATCTACCTAAATAATAATTCAAACTGAGATAATTTACTTAGCTCAACTTTCATTATATTTTTTGTTAGAAGAGTTCTTGAGAAATAGCATCTGATATCATAGGCATATTCTTCATGTGGTATAATTAACAATTGGAAATATTTTATGCTTGATAAAACTTTAGATTTTTAACAATAACAAGAAAAATAGGATAATTGGCAAATTCCTGTGTTCTTTTATTTCAAATATGACTTTTAGAGGTCACTTGGTATATGTTTACCTGTTAATAACACACATTGGGATAGGTGTATAACATGGTTTCTACCTTCACAGAGGTTTTGTGCGGAAGATGAAAGTATTTAGGTGGTTACCTGACAATGTGACATATGTCCTAAATATAGTATACAGTGCTATGAAAGAATCTGAGAAAAGTCAAAAAAAAAAAAAAGCCAGGCGGTGGTGGCACATGCCTTTAATCCCAGCACTCGGGAGGCAGAGGCAGGCGGATCTCTGTGAGTTTGAGGCCAGCCTGGTCTAGAAGAGCTAGTTCCAGGACAGGAACCAAAAAGCTACAGAGGAACCCTGTCTCGAATATCAAAAAAAAAAAAAAAAAACAGAATCCGAGAAAAGGATATAATACAGGCAGCAAAATCAGGACTACTATCTGTATGCATGGCTTAGCAATAATTAGTTTGGAGCTCATATGTTTACTTAGAAAGTATCTATCTATCAGACAGAGAGAGAAAAGAAGGGAGGAAGGAAGGGATGGAGGAAGAATATGAGACTACAATAATATTTAAGAGCAGCAAGGAGTGCATGGTGATTGAGAGGAGGAGCAGTATCCACAACCATACCACTTTGATGGTGTGGGAGGTCCTTCTGTCTATGTGTTGCTTTTATTGGTTAATGAATAAAGAAATTGCTTTGAGCCTATGGCAGAGCAGAACAGAACTAGGTGGAAAAAGCTAGGCTGTATGCTGGGAGAAAGGAAGGTAGAGTCAGAGAGAAGCCATGGTGCCACTGGAGACAGATGCTGGGAACTTTATCCAGTAAGCCACAGCCATGTGGTGATATACAGATTAATAGAAATGGGTTAAATTAAATGGATTAGCCAGTAAGAAGCTAGAGCTAATGCCAAACAGTGATTTAATTAATACAGTTTCTGTGTGATTATTTCGGGTCTAAGCTAGCTGGGCGGCCGGGAACCAACAAGTGGTCTCTGTCTTCCACCAACACATTGAACATGCCCAATGTCTTCTGATCTCAGGGGGAGGAAAAGAATTAACAAGCAAGTGGCGTTGGGCGAACTGAAAGCAAATGATTTGCTTACTGTAGCATTGTTTCTGACCCACTGTGTGCTGACTTCATACTATATTTCTCAGTCTTCAAGAAAGGAACATTTTTTCCATTATACCTTTATACTTACAGCAAGAATGAAGGCTTATAATTCTGAGTGGATTCTCATTTTAGAAATGTCACAGCTCACACCAAGCAGCTGCCAGGCACATTAAGCCAAATCTTAAACTGAGCAGTCTTTGGAATAGCTTTAAGGAAATATGGTATGTGAATTTTGTCATTGTTCTATTGCCCTGCAGAAATATAAAAGCACCTGAAATAAAAGTTTGTGAAGGATTTCCTTATAGTCCTTTATTGTACCGAAAAGAGATCAGTATTGTCTAATGCAGACTTTTTCCAATTTGCATATTATTTCTCTGAGCTTAGTAACTATATAGAATTAATAAATTGTTCATATACATTTTAATTCTAATTCTAAATTATTTAACTTTTAATTCTATTATTTTACCCAATTTGACTCTAAATTATTGGAAACTGCCCACCCCCAATACAACAACATAACATATTATGGCAGGCACTGTATATATTAGACTTTTAATGTATTCAGACAATATTAAGTAAATTTCTAAAGCATTGGATTTTCACTAATTATATTTACATTGTAGAAACATGCTAATTACCACTTTCTAGGCAAAAAGTTATTATGTCATGACACTTGTAATATATGGTAATCCTAGACCTGGACTGATAGCCCATGTCTCTCTAGAGCAGTGGTTTCTCAGCCTCCCTAATGCTGTGACCCTTTAACATTATTACTCATGTTGTTGTCACCTCCAAATGTAAATTTATTTTGTTACTACTTTGTAACTGTAATCTTGCTGCTGTTATGATTCATAATCGGATAGGCACTCTATCTGATATACGACCCCTGTGAAAAGGTCGTTTGATGGGGATGGTAAACCATAGGTTGAGAACCATTGTTCTATAGGCTATTCGTGAAAAGATTAAACCCAGTGTTCCTGTCTCAGGCTTGACCCCTGGGAGAAGTTACCTTCTTCACCTGGTGCTAGAGGAGTCACTTCTCTTATGGTCTCTAGTCTCTGAATATAACCCCCAAGTTGTCGCTATTTCTTTAAGCCTCAATAAAAAGACTTTTTTCTTTCATTTTTTTCTACTGTTATATCTAACTTTCCAATTTTCCACTCCCCTAGAGTTCGGCTATCTGCTGCACAGCATCAAGTCCTGCAGTGAAAGAGGGAAAATAGCAGATATAAATGCACTATGAGGAGGGTAGCTTACTGTACCTTCTTGGAATTGAAGATGAAGAACACAGGGAAAAGAAGCATAAACTTAGTCAGGGTATTATTCGGTGCCTACTTGTTTTCTGCTTCTAATTGCTAATGGGAACCAGTCATCCTAAAGCTTCTCACTCATTTCTGTGTGCTTTTTTTTTCTTAAAAAAAGAGAGAGAGAGAGTTAAAATCCTTAAGCTTTCTCTTAAATTACAATCAATGAGAGTATTTTGAAAGGAGAACTGTCTTTGCTGATTGGGGCCATCAGACTACACAATTTAAAACCATTGAGAATGCAGGAGCTGAGTGTAATAGTTGCAATTAAAGAGGAAGGCTCCAAAAAGGTTGCAGTTGCCTGTGCACGCCATGGTTGGCACGCCATTACTTCAGTTCAGGACTGCTTGGGAGATAAGAGTTGTGAAAAGGAGCATAGACAAAAGACTGCATCTTACCCACAATTCCTTTCCTTATCATCCACTAGTGGAGGATGAAAAACATGAGAGTTCTGTGAGAGACAAAAATAAAATCAAACTGGATTCAATAACAAAATAAATAAAGAGTTGGTGGAGATAAAGGAAAGAGCTTTAGAGGGAGGGGAGTTTGAGAAAATTATCAGCAAGACAATCAAGATTCAGCATTCTAGCCTGTGAACTCCTAACATCCTTCTCTTCATCCTTTCCTGGAATTTCCCCTTTATAGATACTTGTTAATGAACAACCTTACAGGCTTTATAATGGATTTGCTATTTAGGTCTCGATGTATGATAATGGAAATATTCAACACTTAGTTTAAAATGGTCCTAGCACACAGATGTGTAAAATGAAGATAGCGGTTTATGAATGTGTTCTGTGGGCTCTTTCTGAATTCAGCTAGGAAATGCATGGAAAGTATTTTCTTAGTTTGTTAACCCTTAGTTATACCTACCACAGGAGTACAACAACAGGGGTAGCATGAGATTCTGTTACTGTGCTTCTAACGAGAAGCCACAGGTCTAATTCTCCAGCCATCACTCGAAGTCTAGATGTTAGAATTTGGACAGAAAATGCAACCAATCAAAACGCAGAACTATGAAGCCCGGACCCAAGACATACATCTACAAAACAGCCTCCACACATGAGGCTCAGGGAGCATTGCTGAAGAGGGGGTGGAAAGATTTTAAGAGCCAGAAGATAAAGGAGCTTGCTCTGAGATTGTGGCTCCTACTAATGTCAGAAGCTACACTCATAAAGTCTCACCAAATTGACTGCCTAAACATGAATTTAACAAGGACAATAATCAACATGCTGAAGCGGACCGAGAAGAAAGCCTGCAAGGCCTCAACCATAATCAAAGTACCATGGACAACTAAAGACTGGAAGGGATGGGACAGTTTTCTCTGAGAAAGAGTGCACCACATGGTTTTCTAACTCTAGGTGGCCAGCCCTGAAAATATGCATATAAGTAACACCCAGACTAAGCAGGTTGTATTTCTATGCATATATGTATGTGACAACTAAGGAAAAAAAGTAGCCATGAATTTGAAAGAGAGTAAATGGAAGGGGCTGGAGAAAGAAAGGGAAGGTGGAAATAATGCGATTATAGTATAGACTCAAAAAACAAAAGAAATAAATAATTTTTAAAAGGTAAAATTTTAAATTTTAAGCAAATAGATAATAATATCCAATAACTCTTTCAGATTGTTTTTCTAGATAAGGTTTCTCTGTGTAACAGTCCGGACTGCTGACTGTCCTGGAACTCGCTTTGTAGACCTATCTGGTCTCAAATTCACAGAAAACCCATTGCCTCTGCCTCTCAAGTGTTGGGATTAAAGCATGCACCATGACCACCAGGTTTATTTCAGACATTCTAATTGTTATTTTACCCTCTCCCTCCTCTTTTGCTAAATAAAGTCCCTCCCCATTTTCCCCTTTGAACCCACTTGTACCTTGACATTTTTTTTCTATTCCTCCCTCTGCCATGGTCCCTTTCTATTTTCCTGGTTTCTGCAGTTATTTCAGTTTATATATTCATATCTGAAGATTTGGAGCTAGAAACCAGATGAGAAAAACATGTAACACTTGCCTTTCTGGGTCTGGGTTACCTCACTTTATATGACCTTTTCTAGTTCATGATTTAATTTTTCCTTACTATGGAATAGCATTCAAGAGTGCATATGCACAATATTGTCATGATACCTCTATTTTAGTTACTGTTAGTGCTGTGAAGAAACACCATGACCGAAGCAATTCTTACACAAGATATCATTTAACTAGGGGTTTACTTGGAATTTCAGAGGACTGACCCATTACCATCAGGGCTTAAAGCATAACGACATGGACCTAGAGCAGTAGCTGATGGCCTTACATATTGACTTGCAGGCAGCAACAGAGAGAGAGAGAGAGAGAGAGAGAGAGAGAGAGAGAGAGAGAGAGACTGGGCTTGGGATAGACTTTGGGAGCCTCAAAGCCAAACCAGTAACACACCTCCCCCAATAAGGTATATATACTTCACCAAAGCCACAGTGCCTCCTAGTCCTTCCCAAACATTTAATCAGTTGAAAGCTAAGCATGCAAATATAGGAACCTATGTGGGCAATTCTCATTCAAACCACCACATTCTACTCCCTGGCCTTCATAGCCTTGTATAATCATAATATATCATATCATAATATAATATAAATCATAATATATCATATCATATCATAATATAAAACCTTCAAAAGCACCCATAGTCTTTCCGTCTCAACACTGTTTAAGAGTCCAAAATCTATTCTAAGACTCAAACTCAAGAGAATCTCGTAATGTAAAATTATTAATGAAAAATATTAATAATTAAAAAAACAGATTGCATGTTCCCAACATACGATGGCACAGAATATATATTACCATTCTGGAAAGGAGAACTAAAACAAGACTGAAAACCTGCAGGGCAGTTGCCAAAATCTGCATCTCATATCTGATGTTGTGAGGTATTCACCAAAGAAGACTATTCAGACACAGGTTTAAGCCAATAGAAAGTCTTCATTAGCTAGCAAGCAACCTTACTGGGTGTCTGGCATCCCAGGGTAGCCTGAGGCCTTTCTCAGGATGAACTTTCCAGCACACAAAAACACATCTTGTGTTGACATACCTCAGTTAAAAGAACAGTTGGCCAGAAGCAGAAATACAGAAGCTGGAAAACAAGATTAGTCCGTTTAGGGACGTTCCCAGAACTATGGACTTCGATGGATTCTGACTATTTTTTTCTCATTTTGGCAGGTGTAATATGCTGAATTTCAAAGCCTACATAGTACTTCCATTGTGATGTCAGTTGTGCTAAGGTTTGGGTGCCTTTTATTTTGTCAAAGTGCTCTTCAGATCTCCCCGCTCCTCTCATCTTTGTTAACTGCAACACACTTCTTTCTTGGGCTATTTCCACACTCTGCGGAGCCACCTCTCCTTGGAGGTATCCTTTGACTCTGGAATTCCTAACATCTTGTGGTCTCCAACACAACCCAGGCTTCACCTTCACAGACTCACACAATGGCTTCTATGGGCTTCCAGGCAAGGACTGCCCTTCCAAACACTTGGCCTTAGAACCTTTCCTTAACCATGGAGGAAGAGTCTATAATCCCTTTCCTCTGTCCTTCTCTAAAGTCAGAACTACGCAACCAAAGCTGACAAGTTCTTCTGCTTCTTGGAGCTAATACCTGGCCCCACCTTGTGTTAAATTTGCCTAAGTTTTCTGTTGTTGTTTAGGCTTAAGAAATCCAATAAATGTTTTTGCTTTCACAGGATTAGCTGGGGGAGAAAGTTTTTTCCACAAGGTGACCAGTCCCTTTTGTCCATGTAGCATCAGACATTCTTTAAATGTTTTATTTCCTTGAGGACATGATTTAACTTCAACATTTCATTTTCTGGTGTTCTTGTCTCCACAAACTCTACATTTTGTTTTTCTCTTTGTCTAGCTTGCCCTTTCCTTTGTAGATCTGTGTGAGAGTGATAACTAATAGTCACACAACATAGGCAATAGCAAACTGTTTTGCCATCTCTTCTGCCAATGACATTAATCCAAAATTTTTTTATTAGCTTCAGGCAGATGTCTAGGACAAGGGCAAAAAGTTGCTACATTCTTTGCAAAAATTCAGAACTCAGAAGAATGGCCCCCAGATTTTCCCCTCTGAAACCTCTTGACCTGGGACCTTACAGTCCACATTACTCTCAGCACCATTGTCTTACATGTACCTACTATAATGGCCTGTTAAGCCCTGTCTAAACTGTTGAACTGCTTTTCTAGTCCAAAGTCCCAAAGTCTTCCATATTCCTTCAAATAAAAGAATGGTCAGACTTATCACAGTAATATGCCTGTATCAGATATCAATTTATGTCTTAGTTTCTGTTCTATTCCTATGAAGAGACATCATAACCAAAGCAACTTTTTAAAAAAGAAAGCAGTTAATTTGGGACTCACTTACAGTTTTAAAGGGTTATGCTATAATCAGCATTGTAAGTGGTGACTGTATTTTTGTTTTCCAGCTGTCCAGACCTGAATTATTACACAGAAACTATATTAATTACAACACTGTTTGGCCAACAGCTCTGGTGTATTCCTAGCTAGTTCTTAAATATTAAATTAACCCATTTCTATTAATCCCTATATTGCCATGAGGCTGTAGCTTACCAGTAAGGCTTTGGCATCTTTCTCCTTTGGTAGCTAAATGGCTTCTGCTGAATCTGCCTTCTTTCCTACTCTGTCTCTGCTTGGATTTCCTACGTTTCTATATTTTGCCCTGCTATATGGCAAAATAACTTCTTTATTAACCAATGGCAATAAAACATATTCACAGCATAAGGAGGGGAATCACATATCATGTCATCATGGGAATCTGAAAAGCAAGGTGCAGAATATAGCTGAGAGTTTTATGTCCTGATTTAAAGAAATCAGTCAAAGAGAAAGACACTGGGCATGGCGTGGGCATTTGAAACTTCACACTTCCTCCAAGGACACACCTACTCCAACAAGGAACAACCTCCTAATCTTTGCCTAACAGTTCATCACCTGTGGACCAAACATGCTAATATCTAAGCCTATGGTTAGGCATTCTTCCCCAGTCCTCCATACCATCCGTTAGTTGAAGTTGCCAATTACTCTGTTGATGGTTGCCATTCTAATTGGGGTAAAATGAAATCTCAAAATCTTGTTTTCTTTGCATTCCTCTAATTGCTAATAATGATGAACATCTTTTTAAGATATTTATTTACCACTTTAACTTCTGTTTTAAGAATTGTCTGCTCAAGTTCCAGGGCAATTTTTTGAATGGATATTAATTCTTTGTCAAATGCACAATTGGCAAAAATTCTCTCCCATTGTTTGGGCTTCCTCTTAACCTAATTGTTTCTTCAGCTGTGCAGAAGCTTTTTACTATTATGAAATTTTACTTGTCATTTGTTGGCTTCAATTCTCGAGGAAAAGCATCATATTAAGAAAGTACTTTCCTACATCTATATCTACAGATAGGGTACCACCTATGTTCCCAAAGGTTGGAGGTGAGCCCCTATTACTGAAGCCACCACATTCTTCAGACACAGCTGCATCTACTTAAAATCCTGCTCCATAAAATTTAATTATCAGGATTCCAGAAATTTCCATACAAACATCCAAGGGAGGGAAGCAACTGATATTTCTAATGTGCTATGACACCAATGAACTGTTATATAACCTCACCCCTTGCTACAATTTAAGTTGTTCTTTGTTTTGATTTACTATGTTAGAGGATATCTTGATGTTTCTTTAGGTATCTTTGAGTCATTATCCCATCAGTACCTCTATAAACAGACACTAAATTTTTGGAAAATATTTGGATAGCTCAAAATGAATGTCTATGTACTTGCTTAGAAAGCCACCATGGGTTCAGTATAATTATGGACAAAATCATCTATGATTGGGAGAGTGATGACTTCATAACATGACAAGGTCTTAAGTCACATAACTTTTAAATATGTTACTTTATACAGCAGAAGGGGCTTGACTAATACATTCAAGGTAAGAACCCTGAAGATGAAAGGCTCTTCTGAATAATCTATATTAGTCAAGAGCACTAAAAAGGAAAAGTGGAAAGAGCAAAGGCAAAGAAAGAGACAGGGAGTGCATAGTGTTGATCTGGGCAAGGCTTTAATACCCTAGGTACAGAAAGGCACAATAGAAGGATCTTCTCCCAGAGCCTGGAGCACAGAGGCAGCCATAAAACCCAATTGTGTCTTTCGAACACCAGAATAAATTATAGTTTTGCATGTTTGTTTTAAGTAACTGAATTTTTTTGCTAATTTGCTATGGGAGTTACTGGAAGCCAATCCATGACGTGTTCTGAAAGCCAGGAAATTTTAAGAGGCTATTACTGCTATCCACCTTAACATACTTCCTCAAGACCTTCATACATAGTTTATCCACATTTTGGTCTCTAGTTTATATTCTGTTGTTGAGGAAACTGAACAAATAATAACAAGTGGACATCTTTTCCATGTCAATAAAAGCTGACTTTTCTCTTTATGGGAAATAACAATAGCTATTAAAATGAATTTTTTTCTATTATCTTAACGAATACATTAACATAAAGTTACCTGAAGCACTGTGGAGCAGAGGTTATCCATTGCACTCACTCTCAGTCTATCCCCTTTTCATACTTCAAAAAAGTTACCCCTCCCCATGATTTGCTTCATTCATGTGAACATTTCTTCAGGAAAAGCAATGTGCCTGCTGCTGTACCAGGTACTAATAAGTTAGCAGAAATAGAACAGAGAGTGACCTTTCTTTCAAAGAGCTTCCACTGCTGTGAGGCAAAGTCCATAACAAACAAAGATAATAGTTGTGGTCTAAAAGAAGATAGTAGGAATGCTGGTGCATTGGGAGGAAGATAAATATAAAATTAAGGGACCAAAGAAGGCCTCATTTTTAGAGATGGGATTCAAGAAGAATAAATCCAAGAGTTAGACTGGAAGATATATGAGGGGAACACTGTCCAGACAGGTAAAGTTCCAGGCAATGCTCATGCAGTTTCATGTGGTAAATAAACAAATCAACACATTCAGTACCCCATATATCTGTCTTCAAACCCACTTCTCAGTGTTCGTTCCCATGCTGTACATCTCCTGTATTCCTTGACTCTGTAGTCCATCCATTTGCTCGTGTCTTTTCTCTGCTCTTTTAATAAATTTTAAACTCCATGAAGATAGGAATTGTTTGCCTGTTTTATTTACTGATCTACCATCAGAACCTATTGAACATCCTGTATCTATATATAATAGGACTTTGACAAATATTTCATCAATGGATAATTAATAAATAATATGATTTGAAAGAGTAAATTAGAATTCCTATGAATATTGGTATGTTATTGCTAATAGTATTTTGTTCTAGTTGCGTCTGTAGAAAGCTATTACTTCAAAATCCTTTACTCTCTTTCTATTTAAAATTTTAGAGCATTATATATTTTCAATACAACAAAAGTATTTTTTTCATGTAAAAATGTCCCTTATCGTCTCTCTTCAACTCTAATTACTTTAAAGAATATTTCAATCTAAATAAATGTCAGCTCTGGATAATGGCTTGGATTTGATCAGATGTGCACTTCTGATCTATGTATTATTGCCCTGACTATGCAAGAGTGAGCTGAATTGTCAAAATATATACACTAGAATCAGAAAAATAGTATAGCCATCTGTAAATTCTGAGAAATGACTATAAAATGTTCAAGTGATAAAGCCGTCAGGGAATTGAATCTATGCGTGTAGACAGCTAGAGGCTGATCTTTCTAAAGACATATTATAAATTACATGAAGCCCAGTAGGCACAAACACCATGCTAGTGCGATAGAGACACCACTCCGAGGTGAAAGGAGCCTGCACTGACTGAATAGAAATCAAGCATCAAGCTGCTCTCACAACAGAGGAAGAATTGAGCCTTTTATTCATGTATAGATGTCCCAGGAACTATTTCATTGATTTTCGATAAAATTTTGAATATTGTTTTCTTATACAAATATGTGGCCTGTAGTAAAAAAAAAAAAACTGTCATTTTATTCCAGAGACCACTAACATTTCTTCTATGGGAGCCCATATCCTGATGAAACATCTTGATCTTATAGTAAGGATACAGCTTGTGGTTACTCAGAAAATACATGAATAAGGGTAGAAGAAAGTACACATGCTCTTAACGAGTAGCATGTTAAGGGCACAGGAGCTTACCTCTTGCCCTGTGCATCATTCTCTCTTTTTTATTATTTTTACGCCATTAAGTGAAAGCATTCTAGCATTTATAATAGCCTGGTTTCTGGGCTCCCTGAGATTATCAAGAGTACTAGAGCTGTAGATAAGAACAGACATTCTGCACTTATTGAACAAGAAGCAAGTTAAGTTCCTGGGAATAGGTATTCCTTTTTCTAATAGTGGCTGAAGAACACATACCTTGTGCTTAGTGGGTAGCGGGTTGAACAGCTCAAGGGGCTTCTTCACATTATATCTTCTTATGGTAGTCACCATCTCACAGATGTATAATATTTATAAATGAGACGAGGTGTGGCAAAGAGTTAACATAGCTGTTAGCCCCTATCAACTATTCAACGAGCATCTTACCCATTCATTCATGATTGAATGGGGTTACTGAAGGATGTCCGAATGGATACTGAAACCACATAAAGATTTTCAGTTCCCTCTGTGAAAAGATACAAGTGGCAGCTTCATGTGTTGACTGATGTTTTTGTCTCCGTTGCAACATGTGTGTTTTATGGTAATTTTAATGCAGTTAAGTTCCGCAGATCATTCAGCCTTAGAACGAAGCATTCATATGTTAACTACGTGTCCCTCCAGAATGATGTGTGCTGTATTTTATTCTGCATGCGTATGACTTGCTCATTTTGGAACAGATCACTGTTTGAGGCTAACTAAATGCCTTTGAAAGGTGGCCTATTAATGAAAATACAGAAGAGACAAACCAATGGCATCTGTTAGAAGCAACCAGTGCAAAGGTGAATGCTCATAATAGAGACCCCAAGCTTAGAGATGGCAAGCCAAAGGAAAAAATGCTTTCTAGTTTCTAGAGAAGTCTCCTACTTACAAGCTCTGTTTTACCTGATTCTACCTAATACATACATGGAGTAGTTTAACCCTATAGTCATCAGAACATCGTAGTGCTTGGGAGAAGACACAAATGAGGGCACCAAAACACCCTCTATTCTAAACCTCCTGAAACAGTATGTCCTCCACACGGCAGAAAGAAACACTCCTTCCAATAAGTTCAAGTATAAGTAGAGAAAATGAAAATTCTTTGGGGGAAAGAAATGCTATACACAGGACTTTATGATGCTCAATATGAAGACGGTCATCTTAGAAAAGATAAAGAGTTGCTGGTCCTAAATCCACAACCCCTCACCCATAGGAAGAATATTCCCCACTTAGAGGAAAGTTCTTACTGATTCACAACCTTGTTTTTCATAAACTCAGCTTTCTCTTACAATTCCAGGTTGTCTTTTATTCTGTAGGATAATGATTTTAGCAAATCTACTTCAGTTGTATGAAGGAAGTCAGAACAAACTTATTCTTCAACATAATCTACTAGGCAACTGGAGAAGTACATAAAAAAAAGATGAAGCATTACACAACAGAGAATAACTGAGCTTCACTAGAGGAAGGAAAACAGGTGAGGCAACCCAATAATCACAGTATTTGTGCTTAGGAATATGTGTCATGCCACGGTATTGATGTAGGAATCTTCAGAGTGGCATGGGAGCCTTATAAGGCTTAATAGATATGAGTTAAGGACTGTGTCTACTGAGGTACCTGGAATTTCCAAGCCAAGAGAACTGGAAATAAAGCTACTGCCACAAGAAAACCAACTGAAAAATTTACATATATTCCCTTAACTGTCTTCCAAGTCAGTAGACTAAGTAAACTCGAGTTGAGATTTCACAGACTGAAGAGATGCTAAGCAGACACCTTATGTTTAGGGATTATTCCCAGTCACTCAGAACTGAGAGAAATTTGAGTGGCTGTAGAAAGAGTCTTCATGAACCATCCATGATGCTTATTAGGAACCCAAAGAATACCTTAGTAGGTAAATAGAGTCAGAGAGGATGAGTAGCTGTTCAAATGTTGCAGGCAGCACCTTCACCAAAGACCTTGTAGATATCTAAGGCAGGATGGTGAAGCCTCTCTTGTACTGTAAGCAGCACTAATGGCATGCTATTCTAGGGTTATTAATCACTTTTCTTACTTTACCAGGAATAGGCTCTGGGGATGGCTTCCCTGGATCCAGAATTCATTTGTAACAATTTTTGGCTATATATATTCTCTGGTAAATTAACTAATTTCTGTTTCTCTATTTTCATCAATAAATAGACATGATTGAAGTTTCCAAATGTAATCACATTTTTAAGGAAAGCATTTTTAAGCTTACTCAGCAGAGGCAGAATCATTTCCTGAACAAAAGCACTGGCCTACATTCTTCTGTCTGAAAGACATCTTAATTCTGAGCTCTTGTAGAAGAGTTTCTGGTTACATCAGGAAGTGAAATCAGTTGGGTAGCCATTATTAGCATTTAAGCTACAATCCCAGGGAATTGTAAATGGACAAATTGGATTTCATTAGATACAGTATTTGGCTGTGTGTGGTGTGTGGCAGTATGGAGAAGTGCAGGGTTAATTACTCCAAGAGACAGAGTATGACCCACAGGCAAAGTAACTTAGCATCATGATCTATACTCTTTATTTTTTATTTATTTAAATATATTCTTGTTATATGTTTTATTTAATAATAGATAATAGGGGCAGATTATAGAACTAATCACACATTTCTTTCATTCATTCCATATCTGATTCCCATCTGAATTATGCAGATTACTTTTCAATACCTTTTAACATTTTCCCCCACTTCAGAAACAAACCACTGGGCTGCTCAAAGTATCTTTAAGAATTTTTTAAATAATAATATTTCACTCACATCAGTATAGTCCTACACTAGCATTGATTTCTAGCACTTCTGTGGCATCCGTTACTACGGTTTTAGCAATCTACTATAGCCCAAGATAGTCAGTGAAAAATCTCTAAAATAATCAATAAGTTTTAAATTTCATGCCAATTCGAGTAGCATGATGAAATCTCCTATTGTCCATCTTTACCCCACTCCAAGGACATGTGTCTTGTCACTTAGTGTATCCATATTCTGTATGCTACGTGCCCATTAGTAATTTAGCATCTCAGTTACTATTTTACCTATGGTGTTGTCAAAGTACTTTTTCTCAAGTATTCTGTATCTTACATAATAAAAGTTACAAAGCACAAGAGTGATATCTTGTGTTTAGATATGTAAAAAACAAGTGTTTGCTTTCAGCAAAAAAAAGTGAAAGTTCTTGATTCAATAAAGAAAAAGCAAACTATGATATGCTGAAGTTGTTATGATGTTCAATAAAACATATTAGAAACCACAGGATTCTACATTCATGTAACTTCTATTGCTGCACTTCTTAATATATACACTTATTTAGTTTGATTGGGGAGCTCATGCCTCAGTGCATGTGTGGAAATTTGAAGAGAATTCACAAGGGTTTGTTTTCTCCTTTCACGGTGTAGAACCTGAGGAGTCAACTAAGGTAGTGAGGCTTATGGTGGCAAATATTTTTACACCTTGAGACATCTCACTGAATCCATTGTTCATAATTGCTAGTAGTTATTAGTCTTCTATGATAATTTATAAATTGAGCCTCTTGGAGACGTGTAAGAAAACCATATTACAACACCATGTATAAATTACTATATATTTATCATGCAGCCTCAGACATCGTGGGGGCCTTGTTGAAGAAGGGCCTATTGCTCTTCAATGACCTACAATTTCTTCTCTCTATTTGTCCTCCTTTCCTCCCTAGTTCCTCGCTTTTTTTTTTCAGTAAGCACTTAAACAGCAACCTTTCGGTATGATGCTCGTGGCAGTGTCTGTGAAGTCTGCTCACCTTTCTACCTCTGGTTTCTTTTTCCTCATCACCACCCTTGCACATTCCCTCTTGCTGCTTTCTAAAGAGAAAATATGAATATGCACACATATATAACTTCCTGCGCTTTGAAAGATCTGCTATAACTCCGCTGCTAAATAGTTAAGAGCTAAATTTTCCACCCTGTTCCTTGAGAGTGTTGCAGTAGTTGACTCCTTATAAGCTCATAAGCTCCTCCCTTCTTCAATGTCACCAGCACCATTTCTAAAGGGAGTACCACACCAATTTACGCAGAGATAGTTCTTCTTCCTGATATTTTTTTTAGAGGGGGCACATTTTCTAACTCTGTTTATTTTATTTTATTTTATTTTTAAGCATTGAATCCTAATATAAATACCATATTTGTCTTGAGTAAATATGCATGAAAAATTATATCTAAGTTTTACCATGTATAATAATTTCCATAACCATTTACTAGCATCCTAGAAACCCCCCAATGGCACTATCCAGCCATAATCTCAGAATATAAAAATATAAGAAAATAACAAATAATAAATATATATATATAGCATACCTTTCTGAAAAACAAATAATGAAGTATCATAAATGAACTACCACATTTTAAAACCACAGTTTACTAGAGTAAATATTGCTGTTTTTTACCTCTACAGTATTTCTCTTTCTTTGGGAAAAGGCTATCCCACTGAGAGAGGGTTCCCTAATGCTCTATATCTCGCTCTCCTTAAGCTAATGTATCTCTGATCCAACCCAAATGAATCAAAATCCTCTGGTGCTTTTTATTTTCAAAAAGATTCTGACCCAAAATGCCCTCTTTATGCCATAGACAGATATGGGAACGGACATTTATGTGATATGAAAGCTCAAGAAATTCAAAATTTACTAGACCCAAAAGAGTGAGAAGGGTTTGGTGCCTTGCAGCAAGAGAGGGGTGGGATTTTCTTGCTATTATTCAAGTCCGTGATAGAAACAGCCCTGAACAATTCCTGTGATTCCTTTGTTTTCACAACGTACGTGTTTCTCTTTTTTCCTAAATTACTTTGACGTTGGTTTTAACCATCTGAGACAATATACACCAATTGTGCTTGCATTCTAAGTTAATAAAACTTTCAAGAAATTTGGAAATCATGGTAAATCAATCTTTCCTTCTGGCATCTCTCAGGATATGCCATTTGGACATGCTAATGAAATATTTGGAACACTAGGAAATATTCTGAGGCTACCACATTATACAACGGTGGGAAATACTTTAATACCTGTTATTACACAATCTTCAGCAAGAAGCCATTCCTAATGCAATGAAAAGAATTACAGTGGCATATGAATTAGTTTTTTCAGGACTGGAATGGAATGGGGCAAATACTTGAAATAAATTTCTAAAATATTATTTCATAATAATAATTTCAAAGTGTGTTTCAGGTATAAGGTCGTATGTAGCTAAAGTTTGTGTCTCAGTAGATCACATAGTATGCAGAACATGTTAGTTGCTCATATTCCCCATGAAATGGTTTCACTGTCTCAGCAACATAAATAGAGATAGGGAATTGAAATAATTTTACTTTTACCCTGAGAGGGACCCTCAACTTTTGTCTCGAATTTTCTGCCATGTGTAAATGGCTCTGATAATATCTTTTAGCTTATACTGATGACTAATAACTTTAAGTCATATTAAAAGTATGTATTAGTTTTAGTTACCTTCTGAAAAAGATAAGTAAATGAGTACAGTTTAAGTCATTATATCTTCTGTATATGGCAAAATATCTGTAATATCAATGATAAAAGTTCACTACAAGCAGGGTTCTCTTCATTATAGATTTTAGTGGTTTCTTAATATAACATCGTACTTTTTGTCTTAAATGATCCTTGGGGCCTAGAGTACACCTGGCTTTCTTTGAGAAATCTTACAGCCATTGGTCCCAACAAATAAGAGTAAAGCTATTGTAGGCAACGTAGAACTTTGACTCCTCTTTAGAAGTCACCATTAAAGATTTTATGAATAAATGTACAAGATGTCGAATAATGAATAGCACAAATTTTAGCTTGTCAGATTGCAAAACTGAAGATCAACAACTAACAAGCATGGACGAGGGAGTAAGAAGGAAGGAGATGAGATGTTTTTCATGGGGTGTGAGCTGTGTTTGTGAATCTGGAGGGTAGAGAGTAACCGCAGGTGTCTTTTGCAGCTGCTCTGTACCTTAAATTCTGAGATAGGTTTTCTCACTGAACATGGAACCCACCTGCTCCAGGTAAGCTGGCTTAGAGCTTCAGGGATCTGCTTGCCTCCATTTTTCTACCCCTGACATAAGGGTGTCTTCTGTGGCCTGCTTTTCCATGCCTACACAGCCAGCGTTTACCCCCTGGGCCTCTTCCTAGCCACTGAGGTGGGTTTTATTTGTTTCTTTGCCTTTTCCCCCCTTTTGTAGAACAATCCAGAGAAACCAGGGTCTCCTGGTTAGTGTGTCTGTAATGGCAGCCCTGAGTCTTTATCTCTGAACAGATTTATCTTGCTTTATTTGTGTATTTACAAAAATTCTCTATTAAATGTACCTACAGGTGAAAAAGAAGGTGATTTCTAAGAGAATAAAGGAAGCTTATTCCCATTATAGGTATTCCTAATCTTATTTGAATCAAAGCTTATTTGAACTTTGCCATTGTTGGTCTGATTTGATTTGGTTTGGTTTTGTTTGGTTTGTTTTGATTTGGTTTGGTTCGGTTTGAAGGCAGGGTCTCACTGGGCAGCTCATGATGACCTGAAACTCACAATGTAGCTCAAGCTGGCCTCCAACTCACGGCAACACTTGTCCTAACTCTGCCCCCACGTCAGACAGCTCACACCTTCCTCTAACTCCAGTTCCCAGAAATATAACACCCTCTGTTCTCTACAGGGACCTGCATGCAAGTGCTACACAAAACTCATGCACACACTCACACACAACAACAAACACACAGAAATGACAAACAAAACCCTTAAGAAGCCACTTAAAACAAACAGTTTCTCCTTGTAGCTAAGGAACTCTAAAGGATTTACATATGCAAAACATAGTTTCAGTTTTTTTTAATTTTCGGACAATTTACCTGAAAATTAATTAGATTTAAGAGGAAATAATGTCTAGATCACTTTTAAATAATCCATAAGCCCAAATTGAAATTATTGTATTATATAAAAACCTAGCAACTCAAGCAATGAAACAAGAGACTGTATGTGTAGTTAGCATTACCATACATATACAAAGCAATTTGTTGCCTATCTAAACCAAGTGTGAAAATGAAGACTTTCTATGAATATAGCAATCAGTCAGCTCTGTGTTTCTCCTACGTAGTCTCTCTTCCCTCCTTTTAGTTGCATTTTATTGTTCCCCTTTTATTATTTTCTTTTGACCCTAAGGCAAAGCAAATGGATAAAGAATAGCCTGAGTAAATAAGGTGTGTTTTTCAAGGCAGCCTTTCATAAATATTTACAGTGGAATTGAAACTTTGAGCTACCAAGTCCTCCTCCCAGCCTTCTCTGTGAAGGACAGTGCTTGTGTCTCTGCTGTAAATTCATAGTCTTCCCTGGGGAGCCCCTCCACAGGAAGGCTTTGGGAACTGCTGTGCACCTGCGCTGACCAATGCTCAATGGAAGGGCAGCTCCCACTGTTTCTGCCAGTTACCCTTCCTCATTACATGGGTAATATAGCACAAGCTTCTTCGTACCCACAGGCCTGCCTGTTATTCCTCCTTCACAGAACCCCTCGGGGAAATCCTCCTCCAGTTGTGAAAGAGAAAGGAGGGCTGAGCTAAAGGAAGGGCTGTGAAAATGAGGAAAGAAGGAAGGAAGGAAGGAAGGAAGGAAGGAAGGAAGGAAGGAAGGAA
>JABTXL010000001.1:20942645-20976409 GCA_025134845.1 Neodon shergylaensis | reverse complement strand
GAAGGAAGGAAGGAAGGAAGGAAGGAAGGAAGGAAGGAAGGAAGGAAGGGTGTGTGTGAAGAATCCTCAGCCCTCGCCCTCCCTACCTTCCCTTAGCGCCTTTTCTCTTACTTAGGAAGTCCATATTGGCCCTTCACAGTTTATACTTCTAATTGGTCTCCTCAGACATTTTCCGTTGAGAAATTTGATGGGAACCTGGAGCCCTACGTTAGACAACTATGATGGAGTGTCTGGAGAATGTGAGAAAAAAGAAAAAACAAATAAAAACCCAAAACTCTGTGACGGAAGGCTAGTACAGTCGTCAGATTCTAGGTTTGCATGGGAGTAGTCTGCCCCTCCGTGCCCCTCTTCCATTTCTCAGATTCTGGCTGTACAAAGTGCAGTCTGTCTCCTTGTTTCTGAGACTCAGGGTTAGCATGGTGTAGTGTGTGCCCCCATTTCTCAGATTCGCGGTGTACATGGATACAGTCTGTGTGTCCTGTATCCCCTCCCCCACATCATTTCTCAATTTTGCAGTCTTAAAACTCGATTTTTTTCTTTGTTCGCAGGGTGTTAAGACATTAAGTAGTGAGTCACACTTACTAAAGTGACTCCAGGGTCACACTGACTAAAAAGGCTGCAGTTTAGGTTGTCCAGCTCCGGAAATCTTAGATACTCATTTTTTGGGCTCATATCTGTATGCAGTGAGCTTGGAAAATCAAACATTTAGCAGGAAGTTTCTGGGTGAACAAGTAACCATGAATAAGATGGAGAAAATGGTCCAGTTATATTATTCTAGTTTTTTTTATACACAAGCGAGGGGGAGGGGGAGAGAATACAGCAAAGGTACAAGAGGCTTAGTTCAAATTTGATGATCTATCCCTATCAGGGCTGGTCTCAGCACTGGGAGACAGAAGCAAGTGGATCTCTTTCCCGGCTAGCCTGGTCTACAGAGTTTGTTGCAGGACTACATAGATACCCTGCTTTAATAAAACTGGACAATAAACAAGTTTTGTGATCTAGGAAACTCTATACATTTCAAAAGAGAAATAGTGGGGGTCCCTGAGTTGTAGAATTTAAGATAATGTACACACAAAATCCACAATTTGATTTCTGGAAAATGACCAGTAAGTTACAAATACACATTAGCACCATGACCCTTGTTGTGACATCTTATCCAGGCAGCCAAAGATAGAGCCTTGTTCCCGTAAACAATTTACGTTTTGGTAGTCGGTAGGCTCTCATACACCTAATGCAGTGAGTCTACTCTACCTATTATCATCAACTGATAAATTATACCCCAAAGGCTTTCGCTTTCCTACACTCAGGGCAGATTATCAATTCTCTTCCTTAATATGTCACATAAAATCCTGCACTAATTATATTTTGACCAACCTAAGATTTGAGAGATTCTTGTTCTCCTTGCAAAAAGATCAGTGTCTGCCTGATCTTGATTTGCAGAACTTGGATGAAGCAGAATCGCAGAGAGGATGCTCCGAGACAAATGAGAAAGCAGATGAAATATACAGTGTGTTGCCTTGTGGATTGCCGCTTCTCGAGCGGTGTAATTATATCTTGAATGTTTTTATGAACTATTCATTTGAGTGATCATCCTATTGAATTACTTTAAGTCTCATTTGTCTCTAATGGAGAAGAAGCATGTTGTGTCCTGCCCCTGGTTTAAGGAGGCTATTGTACACCTCAAAGCCAGCATGTTGCATATTATCATCGTCAAAATGAAATTACTAAGTATGTATGAGCTATTTGGAAACAGCAGACAAGGAAAACATACTCTGAATTTCTTAGATATTTGCTGCAGTGAAATCCTTTCCATGGTAGTGAATAATTCCTCTGAAAGTACAGAGGTCAAGAATAATTAGTTGGCTTTGTCTATTCAAGCTTTTGTAATAAAATACCACACAGGCTTCACAGCTTGTAAACAAAAAAAATCTTTCTCAATGCTCTGATAGCTAAGAAAGGCCAAAAGCAAGTGGCCAGCAGGTCTAGGATCAGCTGAAGACATTATTCCTGCTGCATAGATAGCATCTTCTTTGTGAGTCCTCAGAGGTAGGGGAGGGTAGAAGGACTCCCCAGTCTCATTCATCCTCCATAGCCTGAGGACTTCTGAAAGGTCTCAGCACTCAATACAAAGTTAGAACATAGTCTACCTTGTCCCATCTATTTCCTGAAACCCAGGCATGCCCTTGCCTTAAGTATTCACAGTTATTCAACACAGCATGTGATCTGATGTTTATTCTGATATTTTAGTGAAGTGTGATTCTTGTGCACGTAACTTCCATGCAGAGGAGCTTTCCAGCAAAGGGCTCTTTTTCAGGTTTGTGTTTTGTGAAGATCATTCCAATTGACAAGCAGAGAATGGAGAAGAAGATAAATACGGACAGAAGAAAACAGGGCTGCCTGGCACTGCACACTGGGGACCTTAAGTGAGAGCACAGAAAAACCTGTAGGTGTAACATAACTAAACACATTTCTCAGTACACCTGGATCACTAGTCATGCCCACGTTGTTAAATTTTGTGGAGATTTAAGAATGGAAGACTTGGGTCCTTGCTATAATTGAGTACATCATTGAAATACACTTGTTTTTCCAAAGCCGAAAACTATTTTGTGTCCATTTCTTAGAGACTTCGCTCAGATTTCCTTTAATATGTATGAACACACCCAGAGATTTGAACACTAATAATATACAAAGAAAGAGTCCCAAGAACAAGACTTCTTTGTTGGGATTTACAGGGAGAAATAAACCAGTAACACTCCAAGATAGCAGTGTTTATTTTCCTTTCTTCTAAAAACAAGATACGTACAGACGGAAAAATAAAACAAATTATTTCAAAACTTCTTCTGAAAGGAAGAAGTAAAGCAAACTCTGTTCTGGTTTCTCTGTTAATTTTCTTCACTGAAGAAGAATCACCTCTTTTCCAACCCAACTGTGTTCTTCTCTGTGCTCCAATCGTAGGGAACTATTAAGATGCACATGTTATCTTGGTACGTGTAGTTAGAGGGCACTTAGGAGGTCTGCTTTCACAGGGAATGCTGCAGAGGGCAGCCTCAGTCTCTCCGACACTATCACTTGTGAGAATCCAAAAGCATCCTTTTCATTATGGAAAGACAGGGATTTTATACTGCTGCAAAGTTGATGTCTGTAGGTGCAGGATGGTGAATAAAGAAGCCCCATGTCCTAGTAACAGGACACAGAGAGAAAGGCCAAGCTGGCTTTCTTCTCTGGAAGACCTTCCAGTTATCCGGACACCAAGTCAATAGTATTGACTAGTTCAAAGTGCAGTTTGTATTTGCATTCTTGTGCTGTTTGCACTTCGGTTCCGTTAATCTACAAGCATTTTCCTAATCACTCAAGCGTTTCCTTACTTCAGAGACTTATGAGGCCCTCACAAAAATATAACAGATGTTCACAAATTATTGTGTGCTACTTTTGCTAAAGAAAATTTGAAACAACTTTGTACTTTCATGGAATGAGAAGCATTTTATTTCTAGGTTAACAAAGGGGACTTTGATACCTTTATAAAATTGAATTATTTAGTCCAAGACAAAAAAAAATGCCTATCTATTCATTCTTCATGAGTATATAATTTTTAAAGTTTCCCATTTTGTGGCAAATTTATTTTTAATTGTTGTGGCTTTAGTGCCATACCAGGATATTTTTTAAAAAATTTAGTGAGTCATGGTTTAGTCTACAACTTTTTTCTTAAAAGTTTTTCCTCCAATACCTTCTGATTATGTCCCCCAGTTCCTCCAAGTCCCCCACCACTACTCCTACTGCTCAGATTCATTCTCTTTCTGCCTCTCCTTAGAAATCAAATAGGCATTAAAGGATAATAATGAAATAAGATAGGTTAGGATAAGATCAAACAAAACAACAAAGAATAGGATAGGACAAAACAAACAGAAAGAAAGAAAAGGCTTAAGAAACAGATGATAGATAGATAGATAGATAGATAGATAGATAGATAGATAGATACATGCAAAGACATATATTTTAACAGAAAGCATTTTATTGGTTTGGAAGGGTCCTGATTTATCATCACTTGTAGCCAATTTACTGTGCAATATTCCTTCTCATATTGCACCAATCTTAACCCATGACAATGTTGTCACTGTGTCCCCTTACGCAAAGACATATTTTTGCACACAGTAGTCCCCTAAAAACACAGAACTAGAAGCCTCATTATATACACCAAAAGCTGGTAAGGTTTTTAAAAAAATCCCTGACACAACATTATGAGACAAGGAATGTCCAAAAATGCCATTGAGCTGGTTTTCTATTGGCCGTCTACTGCTGGGCATGGGATCTATGCTTGTGAGTGGTTTGCTTCACCTGAGACTCCCTTGGAGAAAAGTAACTTTTCATTTTCAAGTAGTTAAGACTGGAGCAGGCTTCTGAGTTAGGGGTGGAAGTGTGCACTGGCTTCGCTCAGCTCTAGGACCCAGTCTCTATGAATTCATATGTGTTCTAGTCCCATTATGTCTAGAAGACCTTCTGTCTTTGGTGTCCTCTATCCATCTGGCTCTTAAACTTTTTCCTCATCTGAGGAATTCCCTGAACCTGGAGGGAAAGGATTTGATGGAACCACCCATTTAGAGTGAGTGTCCCAAGGTCTCTCACTCTCTGCATATTATCTGCCTGTGGGTCTATTTGTTCCCGTTTGCTGTAGTAGGAAGAATCTGAAGATAGCTCAGCAAGGCACTGATCTATGAGTACAGGAGGGTGCCACTGGGAGTCCTTTAGGTCATGTTTTCCTTTTGCAGAACAGTAGCCTTTGGTCCCTGGATACAGTGTCAGGATTTTTTACATTTAACATTTTCTTTGCCCATTACACTTAACATTTCTTCTACTTTGTCTTCAGTAACTGAGATTCTCTCCACCATCTCTTGCACTCTGTTGGGAGGCTTACCTCGGAGGTCTTTGTTCTAATTTCTAAATTTTTCATTTCTAATTTTATCTCCGTTTGAGCTTTCTTCCACTATTCCATTTCTGCCTTCACTTCTTGAACTGTTCGTTTGTGTGTTCATAGATTTCATTGATGGATTTATTCATATCCTCTTTAAGGGTATGAATAATATATATATAAAGGCCATCTTGAAGCCCTTGTCTTGGGCTTCAGCTATATTGCATTTTTCAGGGCCTATTGTATCGGTGTAGCTGAGCTCTCATAGAGACATATGTTCTTGCTGTTGTTGATTGTGTTTTTACACTAGTATCCGGGCATCTGGGCTTTGAATGATTGTAATTCTAGGTGTAATTCTGGTTTAGTCCTTGTTGGATGAATGTTGTGCTCCCTGGTTTCTGTTGCCCTCCCTGATTCTAAGGAGACTGTGGTGATTGTGGCTTGCCTGGTAGAGAATGTTTCTGAGATCCTGCCAGGTGTTCTCTGGGTAGAATGTTTCTAGATAATAGAAGCTGACACTTAGGAATGGGAATGGGCTGGGAGGAGTTGGCTGGGGAGTCCACAGGAAGGATGAAAGTAGAGTGTGCAACCAGGGGAAACATTATCCTCTGGGACTGAGGGCAGAGAGGTCACAGTAGGTGCTCTGCTGCAGAGCGGAAGATAAGACTCGGGACTTGGATTTGGAGACAAGAGGGGAAAGGGAAGACAGTCTACCTGCTCCCCTGGCCACGGCGGCCAGAGGGTTCCCAGGGAATGCCTGTAGGATTTGTTAGCTGAGATGAAGGGTTGGGATGGTAATCTAGAGATGGAAACAGAGAGCGCTGAGGCTGAAGCAGATGAGCCGCTTCAGAGCTGGGGATGAGGTGGGGAGACTTATTTGGACACAAAATTTCTTCAACAAATTTTAAAACTTGTTTATTTTCTATTTGTTTCTTGTTTTTTTTTGTTTTGTTTTGTTTTTGTTTGGTTTTTCGAGACAGGGTTTCTCTGTACTTTGGAGCCTGTCCTAGAACTAGCTCTGTAGACCAGGCTGGCCTCGAACTCACAGAGATCCGCCTGCCTCTGCCTCCCGAGTGCTGGGATTAAAGGCGTGCGCCACCACCACCCGGCCTATTTTTTTTCCGATTAATTATGCAAGCACACGTCACTCACACACAAGCACTCAGACAGTACAATACGGCACAAGCACAGACACAGAGACAGACAGACAGTTCGAGACCCAGGTAAGTTAGTACTGTGTGTGAATATTTTCTATTTGGAAGTTAATATAATTACATCATCCTTTCCCCTTTCCTCCCTTCAAAAGCTCCAATATATCCTCTTTGCTCTTTTTAAAATTTATGGCCTTTTTCCATTAGCTGTTTTTACACACACACAAACACACACACAAGCACACACACACATCTATATATACAAATACATACATATACACACATATATACACATACACACATATAATTCTAAATGCATATGTATATATACATATACATTTTAAAATACAGATTATATATACACATATATATTTCTAAGTATAGAAATACACTTTGCACAGACTATATAATGTTGCTTGTATATTTGTTTTGAGAGCTTGTTAAATGTAATTTTGAGTTTTCATATCAAATTTAAGTCTACTATAACTTTGCACTTAAAGATTCATAACACTATTTACTAGTTATACCTGCCGGCACATCTCAAAATTGCAATGAACACTAATGACAAACAATAGTTGATCTTGATCTTATTTTTTAGAAAATCACATTAAATATTAGCATCAAATTTAGTTTTTTCCTATTTTATATTGGTCTTCAGATGTGTATACATAATATGTGATTATAGGTATGTGGATAATAAAAACTCATATTTAGTTGAAAAACTGTATAATCCTCAGTAACAATATTGTGCTGAAAGAATATTGGATTTTATCAAATATCTGTGAGCATTGTAGGACTTTATAGTTTTTCTCCAGGGATTTATTACAGTGGTGGATCCAAGATCCTCAGATCTCTAAGAATCAGCCCCATTTGGCCATGTTAATGGCTCTGGCTATGTAATGCTGGAGTTCTTAAGGATAGCTTCAATTCATCACGGTAAATGAAATTCTTGATAACATACTTATTGAAGTGTCTGCTTTCTCGGGATTTAGAACAGTGTGACTTCCACATTTTGAACTAGTCAGGGACTGGCTTGCATTTTGCTTAGAACTGAACAGCTATAAGTAGCATTGGAATTATGAATTCACTCCTTTAAGGCTTAGAACATTTAATTTAAAAGCCCAGGCTCAGTGTGGCACGCTTTACGGAGGCTCCTCTTTGACAATGTTTTTAATATTCCCCATAATTACTGACCTGTTCAGGGTTTTTATCACATCTTAAGTAAATTTTGGTAGTTCATGTCTTCCTGGCAAAATCAATCACTTTATCTAGGCTCTCAAAATTTAATTTCCGTGGCATCTCTCGTTATTCCCCCTTCATCCAACTACAATCAATATTTGTAGTTTCTCCATCTTTGCTAAATTATGCTAGCTAATGGTGTGTTTATTAGCTACTTTAAAAGTATAATTTTATAGTTTTCCTAATTTGTTAATTTTCCTATTAGTATTTGCATTTATTATCTCTTTTCGACCTGTAGTTCAGCAGCCGGGAGTGGGAGAAAGGACAAGCCCTTGGGGTGAGCACTGTTTTCTAACAATGTCAACAACTTGTGGGAAATGACAGTTTGGAGAAATGACTCCATGGGGGGCTGAGTGTTAAGCTACTATGGCCTCGGAAGACAATGGCATAGTTTTCAGAATTTCAGCCCCTCCTTCTGAACAATTTGGTGTTTGAAGTCCTTTGGTTTGGGCCCTAACCTAACAATTCTAACATTGTTTAAACATAGTTTAGAAAATACAAAAAAAAAATCCCAGAAAAAAATATGCATTCGGTAACACTGGCATTGCTTTCCTGAAAATCAAATTATATGACTGTCATCATATCCTTCTGAAAAGCAATTTCCCTTCTGTGGTGTTCTGAGCATCTGTGTGACACTGGGCAAAACATCTCCCTTCTGAATGGTTCTTCTGCCTTCTCATCTGCATAAAGATGTCAGTATCACTGCTGTCATGGGGTTACTATGATGAGCTGTGCTTCCTGGCTCTTATGAGACCACCTGAACTGCCACAGCCCAGAGTGGGTACCGCTAACATGTCCAGTGCACCCACCAGGGGGTAGCTGTGGAAGATAGAGAGGACTGTTATATGGCCTGTACCTGCCCCAGTTCTCCCTCACACACCCTAAAAGCACAGTTTGCTGAGCAACGGGGCCACAGCTATATCTGCTCTGTTGACATCATGCCTGCCTCCCCCACCCAGCAATTGCTCACTCTTCACCTGTGGGCAGTAACATTGGAAGGGAACTGGCCAAGCCTCAACCGACAACTCACAGCTGATGAGGATTCAGTGCTCTCGTGAAGAAAACTGGAGGCGCTGAGGTAGAACAGGATTTGCGATCCAGAGTCCAAACAGCAGACAGGGAGATAACTCTGAGTAACAGTGCTGCCACCAGGCCTCGAAGACTGAGGTCAACCTTGGAGACCCATATAACCAAAGAAGAGCATCGGTTCTCACGTTTTTCATCTAAATCCCACAGGTGTGTGTCTAAACACACACACACACACACACACAGAGAGAGAGAGAGAGAGAGAGAGAGAGAGAGAGAGAGAGAGAGAGAGGTATTTAAAAAAATACTAAAAATTCCATATAAGTCACTTTCCTCGCCCATTCACTTGGACTTTTCTATTCCCTTGTTGCGGCGAATAGAGCAGAAAGAAACGTAGAAGTGCAGGATTTCTGTAGAAGCGTATGAAGTTGTTTGGAAAAGAAAAGCTGATAGATATCACAATGGATTTCATACATCTATAAAGAAAGATGAAATCATGAAAATGTCAGGAAATGGGTAGATTTGGAAAACATGCGGAGATGTCATCCAAACTCAGAAAGATAAATAACAAATATTCTTTCTAATACACAGTTCGTGTGTGTGTGTGTGTGTGTGTATGTGTGTGTGTGTCCATGTCCATTAATGTGTATAAGGAGACATATAGAGAGTACTAACCAGTGATGATGAATGGGAAGGACAACGAATACATCGGGCATGAAAGAAAACAGAAAAAATCACAGACGAATCTCTTTTTGTTACAGCTGTTAGCTTTACTATCTCCTCAGCCTGAAACGCTTAGCACTAAGTGTAGAGTCATCTGTGAACACGTTACTTGGCAGCAAAACTGATCGAGACCTCCAGGAGAAAAGTATCTTATTTATTTTCCCAAACATTAAAATCCACTTTTAAGAAATGTTTGCATATCAAAACTCTGGATGCTGTTAAGATCTATTCTAGAGCCTCAAAATTCTCAGTAGCACTTTAGAACTTCCTGTTCTTCCACTGAAGATTGTGACTCAGCAGGTGGTTATAGATGCCAAGAACTCTTATCTTTAACAGTCCTCCTGGAATTAATTGTTCTTCGTAGCCAAAGTGGAGAGGCACTGTAGCAGATAAAATAAGTTTATATCTGAAAAGTCCAAGAAAAAAAATATTTTTTCTCATCAAAATTAGCATATATGCCGTTCCTCCCCAAGCTCAAGAATGGCAGGTATCCTCATTTCCATAATGCCATGCCTTTTGTTCAATCAACAAAGTACATTAGAGATTAACTGATATTTAGAGAGATGAAAGTTAATTATATCTATTATTTTTCTATTTGGTCACCATCACCTAATCTCTTTCTTTACCTGCCATCTTGCTGTGGAGTAATGCTCTTGTATACTGTAAAAATTTGTCACAAATATTGGTTTAATAAAATGCTGATTGGCCAATAGCCAGGCAGGAAGTATAGGTGGGGCAACCAGACTAGGAAAAGTCTGGGAAGAGGAGAAAGGCAGAGAGTCAGTCACCAGCCGAAGGCAGAGGAAGCAAGATGAGATGCCTTACTGAGAAAGGATAGCAAACCACCTGTCTAAACATAGATGGGTGAATTTAAGTTGTAAGAGCCTGTTAGTAATAAGCCTGAGCAAGATGCTAAACAGTTTATAATTAATATAAGCCTCTGTGTGTTTATATGGGACTGCATGGCTCTGGAACTGGGCAAGACAGAAACTTCAGTCTACAAATGGTGCCCAATGTGGGACTTGAACCCATGACCCTGAGATTAAGAGCCTCGTGCTCTACCAACTGAACTAGCCAGACAAATATGGCATTTAAGATGTTTAATAACATAGGTTCTATTTTTATGATGATGAGCCATGTTTGCTCCTGGCAGCACCAATTTACTACTGAGAAGATGATGGACATCAAAGAAACCACATGGAGTTTACTTTCTTTGTGGAAAAGAAAAGTGTTCTTGCCTTGATTGCTGACTGTATGCTATCCAAACTGGATAAGCATAAAGCAAAAGAGAGTTCTTAACCTCTACCAATGCTTAGACCAAAGGACCATCCAGTCCCTCTGAATCCTCAGACTAAAGCTCAGACTGAATCCTTAGATTGCATCTGTCACCACAAATCCTCAGACTTTCTGCCTCTCTGCAAACATTCAGACTGCCCCCATCTCTATGAATCCTCAGACTGCATTGTGCTCCTGTCTCCTCCCCCACATAGATTTCTCTCTCTGCCCAGCCATATCATTCCTGTCTCCACCTCTCTAGTGCTGGGATTAAAGATGTGTGACTCCCAAATGCTGGGATTACCTTTGTGTGAGCTCTGCTTCTCTTTTACACAGAGTTAATCTCATGTAGCTAAGGGTGGCCCTGAATTCACAGAGATCCATCTGCCTCTGTCTCCTGAGAGGTGGAATTAAATGTGTGTGCCACCACTGTGTGGCCTCTATGGCTAACTAGTGGCTTAGCTCTATACTCTGATCTTCAAGCAAGCTTTATTTGTTAGATCACAAACAAAATATCACCACACCATCCAATATATCTCATCAGCTCTTTCCTACAAAAGAGTTTATCCAATTTTTAAAAGGTTTGATTTCTAAACTGCTCATGTACTACAGAAAAGTTTAAACATTTTAAAATCTGATATAAGACTATAAGACGTGTAAGAATGACTGTTTATTTCACTGAGGTTTTCTTTTCTTTCTTTTTCTTTGAAACACTGTTACTCTGTTGCTTTGGAGCCTGTCCAAGAACTTGCTCTGTAGACTAGGTTGGCCTCAAATTTACAGAGATTCACCTGCCCTTGTCTCCCTATGCTGGGATTAAAGGCGTGTGCCATGACCTCCCAACAAGGTTTCCTATTTCCATTGAAATATTTCTTTGGATATGAATTAGTTGCTTGTGTGTGCATGTGTGTTTGTGTGTGTTGTGTGTGGACTGTGTACATGCCAGCACACATATACATATGTTTGCACACATGTGGAAGCAGAAAGCCAGCATTGGGTGTCTCCCTCAGTCACTGTCCCCTTAACCCTCTGCTAGGAGATCGCCTACTGAACCTGATGCTCACAGAATCACCTAGGCTGGAAGCACAGTCAGCTCCAGGGTTCCTCCTCTTACCTCAAGTCACCAACACTTAGATTACAGTTGGGCACTTTTTACATATGTGGTTATCCAAACCCCAGCTCGGGCTTACAAGGTAAGTTTTTTTTGCCCATTGTGATATCTCTCCTGCCTTGATTCTTTCTCTTATAACCAATAGAAGATTAGAAACATATATTAGATTTTTACTCCAAAGGTTATTTTGATCATTTTTATCACCAGGATTTCTATTTACATGTTTCCCTTGCTTGGATGCCAATAATCTTTTCTTTTCCATTGATATTTATTTTCATACATAAAATAGCTGAAAATCTTTTTAGTCCCTACTCAACCCATACTGAAAGTGCTGGGCAATTCGATCCAGTAGCTTATGCACTTTTTCTCCCGTCTAGGCCTCCTTGCTAGTTTGTGTGCTCTTTACAACCCCTTCTGATGCTCAGATCCTCTGCTGCTTGCAGTGATGGGGTCTCATGAGGCGTTAATATAAAGGGGATTATCGGTTTCAGGATGTGAACCGTCCTAGCAAATCCAAAGTCACAATTCTTCTTTTACAGCTAAAGTGTTAGGTTAGTTGCAGTGCTTACAGTACAGGTTTGGCTTTCTGGTTTTGATTTGCCTTTTTTTTTTTCAAGCCCGCTAGGACTATGCTATTTTTATCTAAGTTGTTCTGTTGACCAATAAGAACCTAGGAGACAGATGTTGGGATGAAAATTTGCTAGATCAAAAAAAAAAGTTGAGAAGTAACCAGCTGACCTTTCTTTTTGGCCAGAGATACAGCAAGAGAGTCTCTCCAGGCATCCCAAACCCAAAGGCTCTCAAAACTCTATGTCCCTCCCTACTCTTTCCTGTTTGTCTTTTCATCTGTCTTCCTGGGTCTTGCATACTTTCTCTGTTTTTTGCATTTTTCGAGACAGGGTTTCTCCATAGCTTTTTGGTTCCTGTCCTGGAACTAGCTCTTGTAGACCAGGCTGGCCTCGAACTCACAGAGATCTGCCTGCCTCTGCCTCCCGAGTGTTGGGATTAAAGGCGTGCGCCACCACCGCCTGGCTCTTGCACACTTTCTATGGCTAATTCTTGTCAACTAGTCACTGGCTCCACCTCCTGCTCCAAGGTTAATTTTATGAGCACAGTCTTGGAGTTTTACACAGTGTTTTTATCCCGCAACAAATTATTCAATGAACGCAGCAAATTTGGATTGTGTTAAACAGGCTATTAAAGCACAAAGCTGAAGAATCCAAAAGAGACCCCAATTCATTGTTCTTATAGTTATAGACATGAGTGATCCCTGAATCATGCTGCCTTGATTCTTGTTGAGTAAGGATTCAAACAGTATTGTGCATAGCCTTGCAATTCCAGAAATTTGGGGGTTTGGCCAATACAGCTGGAATTGATCACATTGAAAGCTGTTAGAATAACATTTTAAATAACAAAATTCCACATAAATAAGGATATAAAGCTACTGGTTTATCATGAGAAAATTACTAGTGTAAATCAATTAGTAACTCATATGGCCAGTACACTCATTCTAAGGAAAACATATGCAAAGGCCACAAAAAGGGGAATTCACTTTACAAACAAAGAGAAACAGAGAGCTGAGAGCAAAAGAATTTCTGGAAGTGACAATGGGCAGTATCCTTAACTTATTAGAATTATCAACGTTGATTCTTAATAAGACTAAGTAACAAGATTTAGGGTTATTTCTGCTGCTGCTCAGCCAAGATCTTCATGCTCAAGAGGTTAGTGACAATGTTTTTTATTGTATGGTTTAAGCATGATTTTATTCCCCTAAAAATTGTGTTTAATCTCAGAAATAAATAACCACTAACTGTGCTTTAATCACATAAGCAGAGTTTCTTTCTCTCATCCATTTTAAATAAGTAACAAAGGTTTTATGCTTTAGGATATGCAACCAGATGCTAATTTGAACATTACTGGTTCAGAGTCAGGATAATATATTTCTAATATGAATTTTAATTTTGTATTCCTGATGATGATTATATTAAAAATATTATATTCTTAAGTAAATATTTATATTAAATATATTATGGAGTAAAGAAATTGACATAAACACTGTTTAGCCAAACAACAGTTTAGGCACATATTAATAAGCAGAAGGAGAGAGAGCACGAGCAAGGAACTCAGGACCACGAGGGGTGCACCCACACACTGAGACAATGGGGATGTTCTATCAGGAACTCACCAAGGCCAGCTGGCCTGGGTCTGAAAGAGCCTGGGTTAAAACTGGTCTCGCTGAACATAGTGGACAATGAGGACTACTGAGACCTCAAGAACAATGGCAATGGGTTTTGATCCTACTGCACGTATTGGCTTTGTGGGAGCCTAGGCAGTTTGGATGCTCACCTTACTAGACCTGGATGGAGGTGGGTGGTCCTTGGACTTCCCACAGGACAGGGAACCCTGTTTGCTCTTTGTGCTGACGAGGGAGGGGAACTTGATTGGGGGAGGGGGAGGGAAAGGGGAGGCGGCGGTGGGGAAGAGACAGAAGTCTTTAATAAAAAATAAATAAATTTAAAAAAAATAAAAAAATAAAAAAATAAATAACATATAAATAGCATTGAGCCAAACAGTGTTGTTAGTATGTACCTAAATCTATGACACACATAAGTATTTTTAATTATTTGTCACAGAATTAAATGTTTAAAAAATTGAAAATGAACTCAATGGTTTTTTTGGGTCACTAAAAGTAACCTTAATTATGCCCCTTTCTTCTTTAAAACCAAGCCGTAGATTTCCCTATGCTTACTCTTGTAGTTTGTATCTTCCTGTATCTTACTTATCTTGAGATACATCTCTTGATTTTCAATATGCACATGTGAAGGCTTATTATAGTTTTTATAAAACAGTCTGACAATAACATGCTTTACATTTTACATAAAGTCTCATAGTAAGAAGATATAAATTTAATAATAGCCAAGGAAACCATTGAAGTTTTTTTATTGGGAACTGAAGAAATTCTTCTCTTTCTGCCGTTTCTAATTGCCAATCTACATCGTTCTTACCAGCCTTGCTGCCTATATTTGTGCCCCAATGAATATCGAAGTAGAGTGGGCTGGTATCGGAATCGGATAATAGGAAAATAATAATGAATAGGAATTCGTTGAAAAGGAAGATATTTCACTCTCATAATTTGGGCTGCTAGGTTGTTCTACGTGCATATCTGTCTACCACAGGTATATGGTTTATAAACATGATTTCTATCTGCTGAGTTACAGCTAGCTCTGTGAAACAGTTGAATCCTAAGGTTTCTTTGGCCAAGGGCAAAATTGCCAATAGGCAAAGTCCTGTCTCTGGGGATTTCCTAGGATTAATAAACTGAGATGGCAGTGGAGTCCTTGCGAGAAAGTTCAGACCCTGTGTTTCTGAGTCTCCTGGCTAAGGCTCCCTCTGCAGTAGCAGATAATGACATACTCAGCAGGGCTTCTGTAACTTCTTTGATACTTAACTAACCTGAAAAATAGCTTCAGGCATGGCTGAACAGACCCCTCCCTCCCAGAAGCCAGGCCCTTTAGAGGATCACTGATAGTGAAAGGACAAACTTTTGGTGAAATTGACCATTTAGAGAAAAAATAGCCTGTCTTTTTCTTAGACAAATAACAGTCCTTACATCATAGAGATGGAGTTGATACTTTTCTCATCTTTTTTTGTCCCCTGCTTTTTGAAATTAGAGAAAGGTATTGCACTGTGGAATTTCAATCTTGCGCAGACTGGCTACATTTTAGTTTACTCAATGAATATGCAAGAGTTTATATCAATTGTTTAGGCTCGGTTACTATGGCGTGCGTTTTATATGCTTGTTAATATTAGCGTCATTAAGCTTTTATATGATGTTCTTAAAAGAGGCTCAAGGACATGAGAACTACTACAAAGAGGAAGCGGAATGCAGTTCATGAGTATTTTAATGTGTTACTGAAAAAAAAATTGCTGGCTTTTCAAAGCAAGACCATAATTCTTTAATCAAAGGCTGCAGGCAATGGAAGGAAATTACATTATCTCGCTGCATCACTTATCTTCGATTCAAATATGAAAAATTGTCTCACGAAGAAAGACACATCAATTCTGCATCTGATGAGAAGGGGAGAATTAAAATTTCAATCCTCAGCTTTGTCATTGACTCGTTGTCTGGAAGAGCATCTTTGTTTGCGCGGAGCCTACATGCAAACGAAGCGCACTGTGCAGTCCTCAGCTCTGTCTCTTCACTGGGAAAAGGAGCTCTAATTACTGCAGATGCTGCTGAAGGAAAAGCAAAAGAAAAAACCAATAGGGGCCAGGGAGGTAGTCTGAATTGAACACTGCTTTGGTTTCAATCTGAAGAGGAAAGCAACACAGACGACAGTCTTGAGGCAGACGTAGAAGATAAAAATGTGTGCACTACGTACTTTTATTCTAAGTTTTAAAACGATTTAAAGCCAACTTATTAATTAGGCCAAGACTCAGTTTCCTTACCTATAAAGCTGAGATGATACGTACTTTCCAGGGTTTTATAAGGATGAACCCAACAATGCTAATGAAGTATCTAGTAGAAAATAATTTGACAGTTAGTTGCTAATAATGACTATGTCTTAGAGGATTTTCTATTTCTTGAAAGCTTACAATTTAAGAAATAAGCAGAAAAAAACCTATACCATAGACTTTAATATGTTGCACCTGACAAATTTTCCAACTATGGGTAGCTTACTTTATATAAATTCTCATAGAGAGTTCACCCTATGCTCACAGAACTAAGGCGTACCAGGATGTATTTGAAGCAAGAGTTTGTCTTTAAGGCTTATCTCTGTCTACTTTCTCTCCATCTGATTTGCTGTTGTTTCCTAAGAACCAATCAGACCTTGGGAAAATACTTTTCTGTAGAACATATATCGGTCTTCTCTGTTAAATGATCTTAATAAAAGCTGAGTGCAGGGACATGCAGCGGTTATCCCAGAACTCTGGGTATAGACAGTAGGAGCTCTCACCTTTACACTTGGATTGGAAGTCAAACCATCTTTGCTCCTGATGAGAATTGGACTGAAATCTCAGTTGACATGAGTCTCCAGCTTCTTGACAGCAGACCTTTAAAGCTCTCCACCGTGTGTCAGCCATTTCCTTAGGACAAATATCTTCAAAATCATGCCTTATAAATGACATACTTATCAACTTATATGCGGAGATATGTTTGCATGTATTTCTAATTGGATTATTTTCTCTAGAGACTCCCAATACACACACTTAACTTTTTAATGGCACAAGTTGAGTGTTGCCTCTATTATCTAGATAAGCATATTTGTTTAACACTTTTATGCCTTAAACATATGACCTCATGTCCTCTCGCTCATGTTCAAAGTCCAAGGCAATATGACAGATAATTGCAAACATGTTGTGGCATTCTCTCTGATCTGAGGCTGCTATCAGATCATCGCCTTAGCAACTGCTCTCTGGTGGAGGCCTTCTTGGAGCATACCTCATGCAAAGTACTGCAGTTAGAGCAGGGACGCATTTGGTTTTCACATTCTAAAACACTCCTCACATTCAACAGAGTGTGGAGATTTCTAGAATCCACTATCTCTGCATCAGAACATAGTCCTCATCCAATTGCCCTTCCAGGTGGCTCAGACCTGCCTTGCTCTTAGTGGTGGTATTATCTCCAATTGCAGTTTCCTTTCTGTTTTATCTTGTGTCAATTAAGAAACTCTTGTTATATTATTTATTATTTTTTCATTATACTTTATACTAAGAGTAATGATAGAATATTTTAGTAATATATATATATATATTTATTTATTCTTGTGCATCTATACAAGAAAACTGCAACCCTAAATTTAATTTTTAAAGAATGTATGCATTTGCATGTGCATGGATGCTTTGTTTGTATGTTTGTGCACCATGTACATGGCTGCAGTGCCCACAAAAGGAAAGAAGGTATGAAGTACTCTGGGACTAGAGTGGCAGATGGTTGTGAGCTGCCATATGGGTTCTGGCTATTGAATCTTGGTTCTCTGGAAGATCCACCAGGGCTCCTTCATAGCTGAGCTATCTTTCCAACCCCTACAACCATTTTTATATTGATTTATTTCTCTCACTTTAAAAAATGATCATTATGATTGGTAAATTAAAAAAAAACATTTGAATTTGGTGAAGGACCAAGGAGAAATACAGAGAGAGTTGGAAGTTTTAGTAGTTCTGACTATAGTCACTGTGGCTGAGAACGTTGGACGGCAGGACAGTTAACGAATCGTCACATGTGAAGCAGACTCCAGAGAGAAGGAAAGGACTTGGTGAAGAGAAAACAATCAGTAGGAAAGAAGCACGATCCGGGAAGAAGCCCATATTTTCAGACTTGGAAGACTAGAATAGATGGTGAAGATAATTATTGAGAGTTCTTATGATATCTGTGGCATTAAACACTGGACAATACAAAACACATCTATGAGGATATGTCAACTATGGGGAGAAAATAATGACTTTAGATTGACGATATAAATTGAAACATTCATAAACCACAGGTGGCATTTGAAACAAAAATTAATAGAACATTTGAAGAGATTTCACTGAAAATAGTGGCCCAAGAATGAAACACTAATGTATACCATAGCCTAAATAGCGATCCAAACCCAATGTAGCTATATAACCTCTGACCTACAATTTGCCCTGCCGACAAGATATACTGGGACAATGGTGGCACAGAAAGTGTGGGAGTGGCCAACCAACGACTGGTCCACCTTGAAACTCATGAGAGGGAGCCACCGCTTACACAGATTGGAGGGCCAGTACCCAGAGGTTAGACAGCCCAGAGACCTAGGACAGAACCAAACATGATGGCAAAAAAGAGAAAAAAAAAATCAATGGATTGGTTCCTAAAGATATTCTGCTATTTTCATAAACTGGTACCTACCGCAATTGTCATCAAGGAGGCTTCACCCAGATGGAAACAGATGCAGAGACCCATGCCCAAACATTAGGAAGATGTCAGGAAATCCTGTGGAAGAGGGAGAGAAAGGATTATGGGAACCAAAGGGGCCAGGGACACTACAATAGAACACACAGAAACTTGGACTCTTTTTTTTTTTATTGAGAAAACGAAAAAAGTTTCCGCCTCCCCCCAGCCTCCCATTTCCCTTCCCATCCTCCCACCCCTCTCCCCCTCCCCCCACTCCCCTCACCCTCCCCCTCCAGTCCAAAGAGCAGTCAGGGTTCCCTTCCCTGTGGAAAGTCCAAGGTCCTCCCCCCTCCGTCCATGTCTAGGAAGGTGAACATCCATACTGTCTAGGCTCCCACAAAGCCCAAACTTGAAGTAGGATCAAAACCCAGGGCCCATTGTCCTTGGCTTTTCATCAGCCCCCATTGTTCGCCATGTTCAGAGAGTCCTGTTTTATCCCATGCTTCTTCCGTCACAGTCCAGCTGGCCTTGGTGAGCTCCCAATAGGTCAGCCCCACTGTCTCCGTGGGTGGGTGCACCCCTCGTGGTCCTGACCTCCTTGCTCAAGGAAGTCGATCAATGGAATCGCATAGAAGACCCAAATTTTAACCCACAAACCTATGATCACCTCATTTTCGATAAAGGAGCTAAAAGTATACAATGGAGGAAAGAAAGCATCTTCAACAAATGGTGCTGGCACAACTGGATATCAACCTGTAGAAGATTGAAAATAGACCCATATCTATCACCTTGCACAAAACTCAAGTCCAAATGGATCAAAGACCTCAATATCAGTCCGAACACACTGAACCTGATAGAAGAGAAAGTGGGAAGCACCCTACAACAAATGGGCACAGGAGATCGCTTTCTATGTATAACCCCAGCAACACAGACATTAAGGGCAGCATTGAATAAATGGGACCTACTAAAACTGAGAAGCTTCTGTAAAGCAAAAGACACTGTCACTAAGACAAAAAGACAACCTACTGACTGGGAGATGATCTTCACCAACCCTGCAACAGACAAAGGCCTGATCTCCAAAATTTATAGAGAACTCAAGAAACTAGACTTCAAAATGCTAATTAACCCAATTAAGAAACTTGGACTCTTAGGGGCTCACAGAGACTGAACCACCAACCAGAGAACTTACATGGGACTGGCCTAGGCCCTCTGCATATATGTTAGTTACAGCTATGCAACTTGGTCTTCTTCTGGATCTCCTAACAAAGGGAATAGGGGCTGTCTCTGTCTCTGTTACCTGCTTTTGGGACTCTTTCCTCCTACTGGGTTGCCTTATCCAGCCTTAATGGATAGGTGATGCCTAGTTTTGCTGCGACTTGATATGCCATGGCCTGCTGATATACATGGGAGGACTATACTTTTCTGAAGTGAAAGAAAGAATGGACATAGGGGAGGGGTAGTGGAGGTTGCTGGGAAAGACTAAGACAAAAGAAGGAAGTGGGGAGAAACTGTGATCAGTTTGGGGAAAAGCTAATTAATGCATTATAAAAATAAGCAAATAACAAATAACTAGTATCCACGAACAAAACACTAGCATACACATCTGTTCAGTGATCTACCATATCTACTCCAACAATTCACTACCATTTAAGTTTATCTGGAAAGAATATTCGGCATCAAAGGTTTAATCCTAAATACTGACTAATGTTACTGGTTTGCATTTAAAACAGCTACGCCGGGTGCTCCCCCAGAGTCTAAATGTCAGTCTTTTGATTGACAGCTCAACATGAATATCTAATCAGATCTTAAACATATATGTTCATAATTATGAATATAATGCAGACATTGAATGTAGACATAATGCAGTTATTTTCTATTTCCTTATATTGAACTGCTGTAGTAGATTCCTCAAGCATTTAAAGAAACAATTGATAGTAATTGCATAATACATAATATATTTTTAATATGCAGGTACCTTCTGAATAGTACTCCAGAAATAAGTTTTAATCTTTCACATCCTTTATTTTGATTTTTATCTTAATGTCTTCAAAGGTTACTTGTGAATAGGATAATCTTAGCTTTCTTGAGCAATTTTGCTCAAATAATCTTCCTTTTAAGAAAGGTCACCTGCTTTGTGGCTTATAATGAGGCAGGAGGATAGTTCTGCCTCCCTCTGTATTTTTGTGACATTTAAGCTGATTATTCTTGGTATATTTATATTTAAAGAAAATGTATGGGATGAAAGCCTTCCCCACGGCTCACTTAGCTTTCCTCATGAATGTGGTGATTACCATTTGATAGACAGGGGTGTCGGCTCACAGTGATGTCTCAGTGTAGGCACAGTGAGTGCTACTGTTTGCATAAGTGTCAACTGACAGCAAACAGGGCAATGCCAACTTTGTTTTTCCCTTGAAAGTACGCTGTTCTAAGGGAAGCTGTAAAATGATCTGAGATCTTAATGACTCAGTCCACACTACTCCAAGAAACAGCAGACTAAATCCATTCCTCATCACATCAAAACATGTGGACAGAAAGTAGCAGCAGTTTTTTTTATATCTAAATCCAATTTTTAAAAATGATGGGCTTTGATAAAAAGGAGGAAAAATGCATACAAAAGTTGCTTAATTATTTCTACTCACATTCTTTTACCAGAAAACCATGTAACGACAGGACAATCTGCAGACCTAATCATAGGTAAGAAAATGGTCTGGTGAAGTACTAGACATGGTTATAATTGCAATAGCTATATCTCTCAGCATCTGCCCCTTGCCTGGCAACATCTCTAAGTCATGCTTTAGTGGAAAGATGCTGGGAGCAGTGAGACCCCAGATCTTGAATTTCTTGTAATCCCCTGATCTGAGTGCCTACAGCTGCTCTGAGCACGAGACCTTCAGGAGTTCCTGATGGCAGGAGAGTGGTTTCTGGTGGGTTTGGCTGGGGCATGGCTATCTCTATATAATCTGCCCCTGAACACATTAAAGGGGGCATTCTTGGGGAATTCAAGGATGACCCGTGTCGCTATCTCTCTGTCTGTGTGTGTGTGTCTGTGTATTTTAACCCCCAGCCCCTTGCCCGAAGCTCGGTAACTGGGTGCCAGCGCACAGAGCACAGACACGAGGGCGCGGTGTGCCGCAGAATGACATAATCGCATGAGAGAGAATCACATGAATCTATGTGAGTCCCATTTCTCCCACCCTTTATCTTCTGTGTCTTAACTCAGACAACTGTGACATCCCATTTTATCTTCCAGTTGATTCTGAATCAGTTACAACTCAATTTATATATTTATGGTGATTTATTGAAGAGTTCAGATGTACTTATAAATAGTATGACAACCTGAAAAAAAAAAAAGAACCTAGGACCAATGGAAGCAGATGCCACAGATAATAACATGGGCTAAATTCTATGTCCATGAATTTATAAAATTTAGTTACTAAAATATTTAGTCTTAAGCCTTTAGAAGTAGTTACAACTATATCTTCTTCCCAGAGGAAGAAATTAGTGTTTTTCTCATCTTTATAATTAAGACATAAGAACAGCATTATGGGACCATAACATTATGTTAAGAGGAAAACATCAGGAAAGGCAGCAATGGGGAAGGGTATGCATGGATGGTCACTGCAACCACACCTTCTTGGCTATTGCAAAAACTGTCATTGAAGAGAAATAACAGAAGTGAATATAGATATGGCATCCTGTCACAGGAGGCCTGGATGACTGCATAGTAATATAGAAGCATGTATTTCAGTCTGTGATTTATTCATATTTGTCCTATATATATACCTTGCTTTGTTATATTGTCCTCAAAAACTGAAGATAATTTTCCTATCCTCTACTTTCCATAACTTATCCTGAATAGTATTATATTAAAGACATATATGATATTATTGATACGATTTCTGATGTCATTGGTTATCTCTATACATGTATGTAACTTGCCACATCCAGGTTATAAATTCCTTGACGCAGGAACAATGTCTTAATTTTTAGAGCTATTTCTAACCCAAAGTAAAACATTGTCAGTGTCCATACTGTAGTGGGTCATAAAATCTTGAATTTAGATCAGGAAAAGAGTGAATTTAATGTTTGGTAACTTTGGAACTGCCTCCAAACAGGCCCTTCCACATGAACAATTCTCTTCTACCTTATAGCTAGGAGAGATGGATACCAGACTGATGGGCGGCTAACCTCTTTGAATCCAAAGTAATACAGTAGTCATAGCAGAACAAATACGGTTGAACCAGAGAGTAACAGCAAGTGTCAGAAAGCTGACGAGGAGCCTTAAGATCTATTTTAGAGGGTCCAGAGTTCAAACCAGTGGTTAGAATTGGAGCCCAGCTCTAAATCTAGAAAAATCCTCCATTGCACATGAGAATTGATGTCAGAGCTGACAAAAATCCCTTAGAGTTTACCTAAAGATCAATAAATATATTCATGAGACCCTAAAAACATCTGAAGTAGTTCGGAGAGGTCACTCTGTGGTTCCTTGCATTTTATGGGGGAAAGCCAACTGAAATAGATGCTTACTGCAATGTAAGTTATTATATCTAGGTCATTTTGCCAGTCTGTAAAGAGTGCTTGTTCATTCTATAAAAATGGAGGGGATACGTTTCTCTTTTTTTGTACTTCTGTTTATTTTCCAACTCCATTATGATGGTTTTTTATAAACTAAAAATGATATTAATATAAAAAACAAGTATTTTGAATGGGTTATTTTTTCAAACACCCAGAACATCAGTTCACTAAGTTCCTACAATTTAATGACTAGAAACATCCACATATAGATTTGGAACTCCAAAAATACAGCTGTCTACTTTTCAGGTTTACTTTTTCCTTTTTAATTGATAAGTCACAGCTACTTTTAAGAATGACAGATGCAGGAAGAGTCAAATCAATGCTCTTCAATCCACTCATCAGGGCTAAATCTGGTCTGTTCAGAGGACTCACTGCAACTGTGCGACTGTCTCTAAGATGCTCCTGTAGTTGGATACCCAGGGAGCCAAGCAGCTCCATGTGGGATGATGTCAGGATGCTGAGTGTGCAGATGTTATGAACGTGGCAAGGAGGAAGTACTCACTTGTATGCCAATCATGGGCAACAAAGGACATTCTGTCATACTGGTTTGACTACGGTGAAGGAATGCCTGGATCACAATATGCCAGTAAAATGGCCTCATGGACTTAGAACAATGTATTGTAGCGATTGATACTCTAAGAAAAACAGAGGAGGTTAGATGGGACCCATATTTATCATATATATATATATATAACCACACCCGTGTTCTCTCTATCCTTCCTCCAAAGGAGAAATCACATGCTTAAACTGGATGATCTCTGTCAGTATTATTCCATCTACATATCTGTGACACTATCAAATTCCCCTGGCACATAACCAGATCGTTCTGGAATATTTACCCATCTACTAGACAATGGATTCTCCATATGGATATTGCGGAAGTAGAGATTTGCTATTTAGACACCCTTTGCAAACAAAGGCTACACACTGAATTTAAATGGACATCAAACTGCAAAGAGTTGAAAAAATCATATCAAATGTGACACCAGCTATGAAATGACTGTTTTATTTTCATAGCTAGGAAGTGAAGAGGCCAGGATGAGCCAAACCCAGTGAACATACATTTCCTCACATGCCAGAATAGACATTCTCTAATACATGCTTCAGCTGATCGCACACACGTTCTGTCCCCGAGCTCACATTCACAGCACTTGAAAGGTGCAACTTAGTATCCTAACCACACCTGGTCTCTGAGGATAGTTCCTGAAGTGACATACAGCCCAGCCTTGCAGATAAAGCAATACAGTTAGTTTACAGACAGTAAATGCTTCTCACAGCTATATGTGGCCATTGTGCGTATTTGCACTCAAATACTCTACCACTGAGCGCCACCCCAGCTCATGACAGTTGAATGTCAGTGACAAGAAAGTCCAGGCAGAGCAGCTCAGTAATTAAACATAAAGTCCAGGAAGCTGGCCGCACAGTTTTGACACCAGGCTTACAACTTTCCAGCTGCCATCTCTGTGACATCTCTGGCCCTCGCTTTCTTTACCGATAAGATGAAGGTTAAAAACCATGCCTTCTTTGCAGAGATAAGTGTCTGTGCACTTTTGTTTAAAATAATAAGAATCCTTTAAATTGTACATTTTTGTTGATGTACAATTACATAATTACTACCCCTTAACGCAGTAAAATGTGTCAACCCCAAAGTAATAGTTATAGAAGCCAACACCATGCAGCAGAAATAATCTGGGCTTGAAAATCCTTTATCAGTTATGCTTTGTAATTTAACAAACCTCTCAACAATTGCCTGGCTTAAAATAACAGTGTTCGGTATTTACACATAGCCCTTGTCCATTGGCTATAGCTAAATGGGTGGAAGGGGCTTGAATCTACTTCATATGGTGTTAGCAGCAGCATCATGTCCAAGGCTGCAGTGCTTTGTATTCCTTCAGGCAGCTCTTTACTTATACTTTAGTGGCATGTCATGTGATCACTACATGGTACCCAAGCCTGGGAACTCTATAATCCCTCTGAGAACTGAAATCCAACATCCCAGGGTGTCATTCATACTGTATTTTATTAGACAAGCAAATGAGAAGGGCCCTAGATTCAGGGGAAGGAGCATTAGCTTCCTCTTCTTGGTTGACAGAGTGGAAAGGAAGGAAAAACTCGCCGGTGGCTTTATAGAGAGATTCAGGCACACCGGAGCTTCAGCTTCATTCCCTCCACTAAGAACTGAGGAGTTTGTTAATCTCAAACATGATTCTCCACCTTCCTAATACCTCAGCCCTTTAACACAGTTTCCGCGCGTTGTAGCGACCCCCAACCATAACTGTAATTTTTCTGCTGTTATGAATAACAATGTAAATATCTAATATGCAACCCCCAAAGGGATTATGACCCGCAGATTGAGAAATCACTGCTCTAAAGTGATTATTTCTGCTTCGTTCACAGGGCAGGCTAAGTCCATGTCTATATCCTGTTCTTTACCTTTAATTCTCCCAGGAGAAACAGGACACAGTAAAGGTCAGGAGGGCCTGTCTTCAGAGGATAGTAAGACCCTGTCACTTACCTGGCAGTTCTCCATGCTCAGTTGTCACACATTTAAGACTGCTGCTCGCTGAGCTGTGGCTGCTTAGTGTATGTCTAAGTCCACTAAGTCAGAAAAGCCACAAGTCACTAACTGGGTGGCATTTCTTTAAGCCCTCCAGGTGGCCTGTAGTGAATTTCAGTTGATGAAGAGTTTTATTCTACCCATCTCAAACTTTCCATTAACACTAGGGAACATGTCACTCAGGCTTGGGAATGAAGGAGCAGATTTTAGGGGCATCACTGAAAGGTAGTAGAGTCCCATAAACAGCTCTGACATTCAGTGTTTCAGTGGTCACTTTGTGGGGCAGAATTCTCTTCCTCTTATAGCCATCAATTTTAGATATTTCTCTGATCGAATTTCTGTGAATAGTCTAGAAAACGGGATTGAGTTAAGAGTTATTTTAAGTTTCAATTTGTGTGGTTGCCAAATACACAAAATATTATCGATAGTTTTGACCCATTAGAGAAATGAGAATTTTTTTGTAAGTCATGTACTACAGCGCAGAATACAATAACACATATTTGGTTATAAAAATGATAAAACTCATCAGAGACTGTTATAGGAAAGTAATATTATCTGGCCTTCCACCAAAACTGTGGTGGTGGTTTCTAAGGTAAAAACTCTAAACATTTAGGACACCATGGTTTAAATCATTGTATCGTAGAGAAGGCTGGGGAGATGGGTCTGAGCTGCAAAGGTGACTTGGAAGCATTTCCTGCTTTCACAGAGGACCCAGGTTCATTGCCCTGCACCCGTATTCAGCCTCTCACATCTGCCTGTAACTGCGGGCCAAGGAAACCCAATGTCCTCTTTTGGCTTCTGGGAGTGTTTCCTATACATTGTGCACATGTAGACACGGATGCAACTACACATGCATACAAAGAAAGATAAACACAATTATAAAAATTAAATCATCTCTGTTAAGATTAGATAGAATGATCTGGATCTAAGATCCTATTGGTATAGAGTGCGGGTGCAGTTCAGTTGGTACTCAGTTTCCACCAGAGAGTGTTTATCACAAATGATGGGATAAACACGCTGGTAATTATAAGTGTCTGGGAAATGTAAACAATGAGACCCCTGGAAGTGGATTTAAAAGTAACTGTTCCCAGCAGTGCATCTATTTGGAGCTGTATGACAGTCTTTTGTTGACATCACCATTTAGGTTCATGGGTTTGAATAGTTCCTTTTGTTTCCTCTTGAATTTTATCTTATTTATGTATTTATTGCTGCATTTTTATAGTCCCCTACCAGGAGTTCTGAGTTCTGTTGTTGGAAATCTTAGTGCCCCTTAACGCTCTGCCGCAGATGCCCTTTCTCCCAGGGAGGGCACTCCATGGCATTGCGGCCGTCAGCCAGGAATATTTGCAAGTTATATCTCACTTGATTGTATAAAAACATTTAGGGAACCATATGGGTCTAGTGTCAACATCTGTGTTGACATTCCTAGTACCTTCTATTTTCTGAATGCCACTAAAATATTTCACAAATTATTGGGATAAAATAGTTTTCTGTGCTGCATGAGAGCATTTCTGTTTGCCGTTTTCTCTGTAACAAAAGCACTTAGAAACGTAGGCTGTTGAGATGCCCACCTGTCTCCCATCAATAGTTATCTTTAATTATGGAGTAACCACACACCCCTCATTTCAGTGTAATCCAATAGAATGCCTTGCTTTAGACAGGTTAAGAATTGATTGCCATGGTTTTTCTCTGATCATGAGATGTTTAAATAGTGGAGACACGTAGGAGTACACACATTTTTCTTCCTCCTCCTACTCCCTCCAGTGTTTTAGCTGAAGAATGTATGTATACTTGACTTTATATTATCTGGTTCCAAACCGTGGGTGTGCTATGCTTTCCTCTGAAACTGAGATTTGAAATGAGGTTTTCAGCCTTCTTTTCATGTGGGATTCCGTTTCTTTCTATCTATTTAGCACAGGTAATAATCACCCATCTGCCTCACAGTATACATCACTCTCATTAAAACTATCTTCTATTGTAGTATAGCTAGATACGTCTTCATTTGCTCACTATAGAGGCTTGAGTTTATTGAAAAATCAAGGTGTTTACCAGAGGAGAAAACATGGCCTCTTCTTGGCTTCCTTTGTTTCTTTTCCTCTTCCTTCCATCTCTAACTGAAGCTTTGCCCCAGAACATAGCTAAGCAATCCTAGCAGCAGCGTTAGTTGTGGTCCCATTTCTCAGGTAGTCAACAGAATATCACTGAAGAGGCCAATCTGAAACTTACTAAGAAGAAATAAATTTGATCTCTGTTTACTCAGGTAAATTTTTTTTTAAAAATCACATCTGTGACCTGGTGATGGTTTAATAGATAAAAGAACTTGCCGTAAGAGCAAGAGGACCTGAATTCAAACCGCCAGCACCCACTATACCACTGCCACAGTCCCTTCTACACAGTCCTCTTAAAACACAGTCAATGTACAGGTACCATTACATGAAGTCAACAGGCTGTGTTTAGGAATATGTATGTATATGCAGATATGCAATAACAATTAATAAAAAAACAGATTATGGATTTTAGGAGAGCAGAGAGGGCTATGTGGGAGGGTTTGGAGGAAGGAAAGGAAGGGGAGAAGTGTTGTAATTACTTCTTATTATCAAAAATTAAAAAACAATAATGAAAAGACTGACTTGGACTGTTACCCTAGCTCTGGAGAATAGAGACAAACAGATCCTTTTTCCTTGCTGGCCAGTCAACCTGTACAAAACAGTGAGAGAAGCTGCCTTGACCACTGAGGTGGAGAGTATAAGCCTCTGACCTACGCAGGACATGCACAGGCATGGGAGACTTTCGTATGTACATATGCACACACCGCAAAGTTAAAGACTATCTAGATGAAATAGATAAAATAACTTAGCAAAATAAAGTTGCACCTAAAGTCAGTCAGTCTCTCTGTCTCTGTGTCTCTGTCTCTCTCACTCTCTCACTCCCTCTTCCCTTATCTCTCCCTTTCTCCCTTTCTCTCTCTTTCTCTCTCATGCACACGCATGCACGTGTGTGTATATATGTGTGTGTGTGTGTGTGTGCACGCACATGCGCATGCGCGTGCTTTGAGACAGCGCTTCACTCTGTCAACCAGACTAGCCTAGAGCTCGACCTACAGCAGGTGCTGACCCTAAGCTGTCTTCAATCCTCTGGTCAGGGCCTCTTACATACTGGGATTACAGGTTTGGGCTACCTCACCTGGCTCCTTGTCTTTTGATAGAACTCTGTAGCTGTTGTAATGTTTATGATCATCAACATAATGCATGTAGAAAAATCTGCCTTTCTTTATATGTACTTGTTCATCAAACTACCATTGATGAACAACAACCAACGATCTGCCGTTCTGTAAGATGAAGTAGATTAGCTCCTCTGAAGTTTAATTTTACACCCTGCCCATAAGCTTTAGTTGTACGGATTTTACCATGTTAACTTTACGTATAATTCTCAAAGTACTAGAATGGGATCCGATACTCCAAATGTAGATGGGATTAGAAGTTTTTCTGGTGACAAAGGACTAATGGCTGCTAACATGTATAACACTCTTGAGATTATAACCAAGTTCATGCCTCGAGAGATGCTGCTTGTCCTTCCAGACACTCTTTGAGAATCCTCAGCACTGTCAATTACAGATAATTCCATTGTAAAAATAACTTGTGGTCTGCACACTCACAATAGGCTAGATTAAAACATCTGGTGTACCTCATAATTGACTTTATTAGAGCCTAAAATTAAATTTTCAAATGTTGATTTTTTTGGTAATTAAAAATGATGTATCACTCTAGTACAGAAATCTTTACCTTTCATTTTAGTCAGAAGGTCAATGACAAAACTGTTTTGAAGTCCCACGTTGTAACTGTACTGCACATTTTAGTTTGTTCCACGAGCACCCACAGACCAGTTTGCCCTTACCTGAAGCAGGTACCCTCTGTGCAGAAATCTGCCCTTTCTTCTTGAGAAAAAGTGAGGCTTTGGGAAGAATATACTTGCTGTTGAGTGGAGAGAGAGAGAGAGAGGAAGGCACTGTTGAGCAGATAGACACAGATGTTAAGTTGATGCTGAAACCAAATCTACATTGCCTTCTGTTTTTACATAGTCAAAGGAAAGAAGGTGCACAGTTCATTCTGGTTAGATGGCCCTTCCCTGTGTTTCATTACCAAAGGGTTTTGTTTATTTTTTTTTTCTGAAAAGTTTATGTGATTTATAGTTTAACTCTTAAGGGAACTGTTACATCTCTTAGTTTGTTTTTTAAATCATCCGACCTATGAAGTGGTCCCTTTCTTTTGATGGTACTATTAATCCTCTCGAATATGTGGTTTAACATTGGTCCTAAGAAAAAGGTAAGTGCCAAAATGGTAAGAAAATTCTGACATGAGACTCAGTATTTCTCTAGGTGTTTAGAGTTTCACCTGAAGATAAAAAAGTAAAAATAGAGGATGAAAAATGTTTGTTCAGTGAGCTACATTTACTGCCCTTTCTAATGTTTATGTTTTAACCTTATAGCCCCGGTTGCCCTTAAACTTGTTATGTTGCTCAGGCAGCTTGTGATTTATTTGCCACAACCTCAGATGTAGCTAGGATTATGGATGCAAATGACCACACCCAGAAAACAAAATGATGCTCATTAGGTGTGATACATAAATTTTGACAGGTTGAATAATGCTATGACATCGGCAAACAAACAATAGTAGTCATATTGCATACAGGAATAATCTGCCCACTCCACAACATAGGTCATGAAAGTAAATTAGAATAGCCTGAAATCCAGTGGTATGCAATAAGGTACATACATACATACATATATACATACATTATAACATGTCCCTTGCAGTTGAGTTGTATTGTGAAGATGGCTTAGAAATAGAAAAGTCAACTAATGAGTCAATTAGTGTCGTTCTTTGATAACTTACTTTTTACCCTCAGGAAGAAAGATTTTCCAGGGGAGGAATGATTCGATGAACTCATTGAACCTACAGAGCTGTTCCTCTATATGAGAGCATGGTAAAAATTTAAAAAATAAATGAAAAATAAAGCTTAAGATACAGACATCCCTGGTTCCAACTCCATCAGAGCCTTTGTGAATATGGAGAGAGCACCCAAGTGCACCAATGCTGTTTCCCTATATGCAAAAGCAACTGTGCCAAGAACTACCCCTCAAGGTGACTGTTTCTGTGAGGTTTTTGAATTTAGATGGAACCTACTGAGGCACAAATACTTGTGAGGTCTTTCTTCTTCTAATCTCTGTATTTGTATATATAGACCGGTTTCTTTAGGAGTTCTGAAGATGCTTTAATAACCCTAAAACTATGTTGCTACTAATTGTGTCTTACAGGTTAGAACTATCTTTCCAGAAAGTGATTTTAATAGTTTTTCTAATGAATTGTTATCAGTCTACATGTTAAGAAAGCACACATTATTGTGTTTTATATTAAACTCCGTTAGGTCCTGTCTAGACAGTGAAGCAAAGGAACAAACTAACAGGAAAGTCCACTGGCTGCTTCCTTACCTCCAGGAGTGCAGCCCCCCCTCAGTTCAGATTTCCCAGGAAAGCCAACTTACCCTTTACTCTCTCCCATCCATAAAATGAAGATGATGGTACTTACACTTGCAAGTCTATAAATTTTTCCATTCTTATACACATAAAAGAGCATTAAATATTATGTGTTTGCAAGATATTTATTTTTTAATACCACAGAGGTTAAATGCATAATTCAGCAGTTCTGAAATCTTCACACTTATTTTCGCAGATTTATATTCTAGTGAGATAAAAAGAAACTGGATTTTTCGGCGCCCAGTTTTCCTTTATTTGGTGATCTTTAGAAGAGCCTTTATTTTTCCTCAAGTAAAACAATTTCTCAAAGATACGTTTCAGAAGTGTTCGGGTATTTCTCTGAGGAGCATTCGTATAAGGACACGTTTTACATTCTTTTGTCCTGTTGTCATGTGGCTCGCTGCTGGAAGACTCTGCCGATCTCATTTAGATTGCCTATCTCCTGGCTGCAGTCCTTCCAAGTACAAAAAGGACTCGGTCCTTTGGTCACGCAGAAGTTTCCACAGGAATGCAACCAACTCCAGCAGAGAGAAAGAAAGCAGAAAGGAGTAAAGGGAACCAAAGATAACAAATTTAAATTTTAAAGACGCTAAACCCTTTGTAAGAATATGGAAAGGAACTCTTCAGGGTTAGCCTCCATTACGTAGCTGAAGGAGAACTAAAGGTATTCACAAATACCCAAAATTTACTTTAAGTTTAGTTATAGGTTAGTCAGTTTGTTCAGGAATCTGTATGCAGCTGAGGAGGGTGAGGCATTGCCACATTTCCTCCACAGCTTTCCCTGTATCCAACTCTCTGATTGACCTTTCTTTCTGATTTGTTTTATATGATTTGCCAACAGATTTATAGATTGCAATTGATTTGGGCTTTGATAACACAAAGTCATCAATAAGATCTAAACTATAAATCCATGGGTAAATATAACCCCCCAATCCCAAATTGAAGCAGACAAATTGTAAAAAAATCAATATGGAAACTGTATTTTTGAATATGGAGCTGTAAGTTTTTGTTCCTTCCTTCCTGCCTCTTCTGTTTCAGTTAAAGTAGGGCTGTTGTGAGCCACTAAATAATACTGCATGAAGCATACGAATACCAGGTCCAGGTCTGGGCAAGAACCACCTTGTAAATTGAAACCATAGGCTTTTCCCCAGAGCTGGTTTGAGCTGTCAAAAGGATAATTATGTGTTAGTTCCACAAGAATTGAAGAGGGACCAGCATTCATTATTTTTATTCTATTTTAAATCTAAATTTTTTTGTGAATGATAATCACCATCTTGCTGCATCAACTAAAAATCAAATCGTTATTTGTAGTGCATTTAATTCAAAAGTGTAAGGGGGAGGGAGGGAAGGAGGGGGAGAGTTACACTCTTCCAATTGTGAACTCCAAAGCAGAACCCTTTAACACATGGAATATTTCCAACAAATTCAGTCATATGAAGTTTCTTCTCTCCCTCTGTAACCTGTTTTCCTTGGCATTCAGCCACTAGAAATTAAGACCTGGTTTCCTTGGCAACGATAACTGTGCACACATCCTCACAAGCTCTCCCTCATTCAGATTGTTAGCTATACAAATAAAGTTTCACAAAGAGATTGCTTCAGAATAAAAGAATAAAAGAAAGACTGTGCCCATCTATTGTGACAGGCCTTAAGGTATTATTCACAGTACCTCCAATTGGACAATGTGTTTTTGTGATGAACTGAATTACCTTAGATTGGTTTCCTACATCTCTTTGTGCTTGGGATAGCAGAAGAAGCTTTTATACTCTATTAAATTCCCTCCTCAGTTCCATTAGCATCAATCCCATTTCTCTTTAGTTTGTTTTAAGGGAAATTTACCTGTTAAGTTGCCATATTAACTTTCAAGGAACCATTTTCAGCTGGAATTTTAAGCATATCACAAAGCTTTCAAGATTAAATTGCAGTTTTTGATTGTTCTACTTTTTCTAATTTTTACATGATATGTGCATAAGGAAAAATGATGTGATATGTAGTATGAATTAATTAACTGTGGTTAGATTATTTTAAATTTGAGGAGAGAGCTGCTGTGGACTTGTTTATTAGTTTGCTTTACCCAGTGTGTTCGCTCATATTTTGTGGTAAAGTTAACTAGGGTGCTTCTTTTCCCACTTACGAGAGACACAATGATGAGAGCATATTAGCTGGATAAGTGATGAAAAACGTCGTAATTTTTAACACAGAAAGAGCAGTCAACTAAATTGATATTACAGGTTTTAGATCTCAGTTTTCTCATATTTGAACATAATGTTTTCTAAATCCTTTCTCATCAGATTTGGGGTTTTGTTAAGTCAATGCCTTACAATGTGGTTCTCATGATTGCTGTCCTGGATGCTGAAACTCTTAAATCTCCTCATGATTCCTTTTCAAGACTCAGCCTTGGCCAGAATCAGTTCAGTCTGTGTTCTCCGGTTATCACAGCCTTGAGAACAAGGAGGCCTCTTCTAAAGATGGTGGGCATCATTTTTTGTTTTGTGGTACATTTGTCGTGCATTTAGGTTTCAGCCCTTGCTAGAGGTACACTCAAAGTGTTGATAGAATCTTCCTTATGCGTTTCACTGCATTTCTAAAAAATTAGCATAAATAACACTGATGAGATCTATGATTTTGTAGTTAAGACTGAATGAGCATACACCTGTTTATCTGTTCTGCAATTAGAACTTATGTCTATTTTATTCTTTTGAGAAAATAATCAGTAACCAGCACTTCCAAAGAAAAATCAGTCATCTGATGCCCACTCTAAATCTTTTACACACACACACACACACACACACACACACACACACACACACACACA
>JABTXL010000001.1:20918285-20942635 GCA_025134845.1 Neodon shergylaensis | reverse complement strand
ACACACACACACACACACACACACACACACACACACACACACACACACCTGCCTTCTGAATACCATTGCAAAATTAGATACATTTTTTAATGCTGCAGTGTTATACGTATCTCCTGTTGCTTACCAATGTGAGAGGGCACTATAAATTCAATTTTATGTCTTAAAATTGCTTAAAGTTCAAAGAAGCAAAGAACATGTTGATGCATTACATTATATATGGTATGGCCTCCAAGGAGGCTCTCATATCAACCACCTAATGTGCTATTAATTTAGAACAAGAGGACACACATTATTCTCCGGCTAAGCATTCACATGTAGTCATTGTCCTCACCTATTCTACGATCCCTCACCCTGTGTCTTTACTCTTGATGTTTCAGTTTTGTTGTTATTGATTTACTCAGTCTGATCTTATCAATAAACACTAGATCCTCTACAGTATGGTTTAAACATTACATTCATACCCATGCCTTCTTCCAAAATAATGTATCTTTCCCCAGTGTAGAACATCAAAGCCCTGCATGTCTCTATTATGCTACTGCCATATATTCTTAATAAGGAAGGACACAATTTTGCAGCAATTAACTGGATGAACTTTCTGCTAAGTTGGCTGTACCATACTAATAATCCATCCTCCCCTTTCCTAATGAATTTTAAGCTCTTTCAGGGAAAGGGGAGACATATTTGCTGAATTAATAGATGATCAGAAGAACAATTACTCTGAGCTAGCAAAATCTACTCTGCTTATTTTCTTCCTAAAATATGAAACAGCTGGCCAGAGTTAAAAGTTCCCTAGGGTAATTATTTTCTGTGTAATTCATTTAAAGTCATATAAGAACTGATGATGTCAGTCTATTTAATTTCCACTCTTTGGGCATGGAGTGAAAGATGGCACACAGGCCCACCACCATGGATCAATTAGCAAAGAGCTTGCTGGGCAGGCCTGAAGACGTGTGTTTGAGCCTCAGAACTCATATCGAGGTGGAGAGAACTGACTCTACAAAGCTGTCCTCTGACCTCCACATGGGCAACATGGCATGTGAATTCCCAACACACACACACTAATAATAGTAGTAGTAATAATAATAATAATAATAATAATAATAAATGTTTTTTAAAGATAACAAGCAGATTTAACCCTGTCTTAGCCTGGTTTTGAAACTAATACTCAAACATTAGCTTGTTTGCTTTGGCATACCATTCCAAGACTACAAAGCTTCATGTACAAAACAAGTGAAGAATATTGATGATGGGGTACTTATATTAAAGAGTAAATAAATAGCTGAGTGCCCAAGTTGGAGGCTGATGATAAATAATAAAAGGTTATTAGTTGCCATCCTTTGAGACCCTTGCTGCCAGGAGCAAACAATCCCAGTTGGTACTCTGTATTATTACTGTCTTTTCTATCCCCACCAGCCTAGGAGGCAAAGCAGTGAGAAGCCTCGGCCTCGAATTGTGACTCTCCTGCAAGAGGCTAGTGCTTCTAGTTCCCTTTGCTGTGTTGGATTTGATGTCAGTGTCAGAACTTTCTCAGTGAGATGTAGTTGCCAAGGAGTGAGCACAAAAGATCAATAGCCAATGTAAGAGGGAAGAAATTTTGACCTGCACTTTGCTTCTTACATGGAAGTGTGCCAAAAGATTAAGTCATTGCCCCAAGTACAACATGCTGTTTAATAACTGTAGTGCTAGTAAGGTGAGCATCCAAACTGCCTAGGAACCCACAAAGCCAGTACATGCAGTAGGATCAAAAACCCATTGCCATTGTTCTTGAGTTCTCAGTAGTCCTCATTGTCCGCTATGTTCAGCGAGTCCGGTTTTATCCCAGGCTTTTTCAGATCCAGGCCAGCTGGCCTTGGTGAGTTCCCAATATAACGTCCCCATTGTCTCAGTGTGTGGGTGCACCCCTCACGGTCCTGAGTTCCTTGCTCGTGCTCTCTCTCCTTCTGCTCCTGATTTGGATTTTGAGATTTCTGTCTGGTGCTCCAATGTGGGTCTCTGTCTCTATCTCCTTTCATCGCCTGATGAAGGTTAATATTCAGGAAGATGCCTATATGTTTTTCTTTGGGTTCTCCTTCTTATTGGAGGTGGGTGGTCCTTGGACTTCCCACAGGGCAGGGAACCCTGATCACTCTTTGTGCTGACGAGAGAGGGGGACTTGACTGAGGGAGGGGGAGGGAAATGGGAGGCGGCCGTGGGGAAGAGACAGAAATCTTTAATAAATAAATAAATTTAATAAAAAAATAACTGTAGTACTACAGCCTCATCCTCCTGAAAAGTCTTGTGAAGCAATATCCTTTCAGAGAGAGAGAGAGATAGCTCATACCACGTCCTCTAAGCTTTTTATAAGAGAAATGACCTAATTATGACCTTTGAAGGAATCTCATAGTCTGTATTCCCTTTCAAAGATGGCATTTAGGACTGAGACACTGGGTTCAACTACTGTGAGAGAGCATTCAGAATGAAGTGCAAAGGGAAGGCTCATTTGGGTGAAGCTCTGGCTTGTCTCTACCCAACTGAGCAAGACTCTGGCAGTGCCAATGGCTTTTTGCTCCTTCCTGAGTATCAGTGAACGCACACTGCTCTTATTCTCATATCTGTGTTCACTTCAAAACAACTCTTACAGACTATATTTTAGACCTTGCCATTCTGTGTCATGAAACATGAAGTGGAGTTCTAAAATTATTACTTTTTTCCTCAAAAGGATAAGTGTAAGAGAGATTGCAGTAACTTTGATGATTCGCCATTCTGCCCCCAAAAGTAGTCAAGCATATAGGGTGTTTCATGTATCGAGAAGAAAAACTCTACAGTACTCTTAGAAATGAAGCATGAATGAGGTCCAGCAAACTGACTGACAGAGTTTAACAAGTGAAATTGTGTTGGTGAATTAGCACTGGCCTGTTTGCTTTGCTCACTGTGCTAAGGACTGTTCTACCATTGTACACTTTCCTCACAAGCCCGAAGACACACTCTTTCCTATTATAGCTATTGTTGTTCAAAGGATCTGCACTGGAAGTAAGGACATAGGAAGTACTAAAGCAAATAACTGAGCTGTGGTGTGATGTCCCTTAAACATGAAAAGTGAAAAGAGTCATAAAATTTTAAAAGTGAAACAGACCTTAGCAAATTACAAGCCCAAATCCTTTATCAGCAGTAAAAAGCTAAGACACAAAACGACTGGACTTAAGGAAGTGGGTAGCATGAAGATTTTTGAAGTGTTCTAAAGTGTCATTGTGATTTTTAGTTAGTCATTGTGACAAATCCTGAGGACATAATTTTAAACAAAGTAAACATGGTTTCTGTTATCATAAGGCCTGAGTGTTAGGAGAGAAACTTCAATAACACAAATATGTAGAAGATCCAATTGTCTTAAGTGACAGTAAGTAAACATATAAGAGAAAAATTAGAAAATCAAGGAAACTGTGAAAAAGTGAAGTGAGATTTAAAGAAACACAATTGATTCAGAGTTGAATTAAGAAATAGAGGAGAAATGTATAGGCCATTCTAAATAATAATAATAATACTTATGTACTTATATGCATACATACCATGGGAACACCATGACAAAGGTCTGAGTTATTTACATAACTCATAACATAGTTGGAGAAGCAGGAGGAAGGTCTAAGATTCACAAAGAAAAATATTTTCATATGGACAATAATCCTCCATTTATCTTAATTCATTTAATCCTCTCAGTATCCCTAGAGAAGAAGGAAGAAAACGGAAACAATTTTAAACTGTTTAAATATCATGAGAGATCACCAGAACTAAAAAGCACAACCATCTGACTATCACATCTAAAAAGACACAGTAGTCCGGGAGAAAGAAGGGAGTGGGTGGCAGGGAGAGGCACCGTAAACCTAGAGTAGTGAATTGATGAGTGGAATATTGGTTGGGACGTGTATATCAATCACTATGGCCATTTTCTTGATACAACACAAATTGCAATAGGGTGTTTTCTTCCTTCTTATGCCTTTGTTTTAGAGTCATTATTTTCAAATAATTTCTATTTATTCCTTGAAATTTTCCTATAAGTATACAATACATTTAAACCATTTTCTAAATTATCCTACCATCAACAAACAACTCCCCTCAGAAGTTGTACAACCAGCTTTTCTTTCTCCAAATTTCCTGTTCTATTTTTTATTGTCATTATTATCAACTCCCAGAACCCAACTAGTGCTCACCATACCACACAGGTATGGACAACCTACCAGCTGCCTTAAACCCAAAAGACAGTAGCTCCTCTCCCTCAGTACTGTCACCCACCAATAGCTACTGCAAAGTGGGCAGGCAGGACCTTTGCAGACCATTTCCAGTGTGTGCTGGAATTTTTATTGACTTGATTTTGTACATGTGTTGTACAGGAACGACAACTGCTGTGATTTGTTCAGCAACCATGTGATGCCCAGAAGGCACCGCATCCTTCCTTCCTATCCTCTGGGATTTAGATTCTTCCTGCCCACCAGTCTATGATGTCCTATGAACCTTCTGAGGGAGGAAGTTGATATACATCCTTCATCTACAGCCAAGCACTCGCAATAACCTTCTGTCCGCAGTTTGGCCAGTCATGAGTCTGCAGTACCACTATGCCCTACAGAAAAGAAAACCAAACCTGTTTTGGCCAAGGTTGAGAATGGCACAACCCTATAGGTATAAATAAACACTTTAAAAAAAACATTTGACAAATGATTATTTAGTGAAGTCATACTAGTATGTTCCCATCAAGGGTCTATGAACTCCACAGTTATGGGCTTCAGCCAGGCTTACAGTATCAGGCGTTAAGCTCTTCCACAAAGCAGTCATCAAATCATATCAGAAAACAGCTAATTTCTACAGTAAACACCAGGTTGCTCTTGTACAAATGGGCATATCTTGCCTAGGACATCAATATTGCAGCATGGAAGGTCCCATGCTGAATGAGACCATTGAAGTCGTTTCTCCTCCAGCAGCTGATCTAGCGTTCCAGCACTATGAAAGCTAGCCAGCAGGTAGAGGATGTCTGGATAAGTTTGAGATTTGTTTGTTGCTCTCCTGCAATCACAATGTGGGGTGTCTTCAAGCAAGGTCAGTTACTGTGACCAATAAAAAGCAAGGGCAATAACCCAGTGCTTTTTCTAATGACCTTGAAGTCTCTCTGTCCCATAACCTGCAGGGAGGTATCCTGTGTCTAGCACTGAAACTTTCATTTAATCATCCATGTCTTCTATGGGCTGTTCTATGTCCATGCAGGGTACTTCTGATCAAATTCCTTTTTATACATTATAATTTTAATTGTCTGACAAACTGGTGAGTTTCCATAAAGCTTCTTCATGCACCCTAATTTTCAGTTTAATTCCTTCATGCTATTTCTTATAAATACATGAGTAGAAATGACAGGAAAATATATTGAAATACATTGAAATCAAGAGATTTATTTTTTTTATTTTGAGTGAATGAGTGTTTTGCCTGCAATTTGGGGTGTGAACCCTATACACACTTGGTTCACTGGAGCCCAGAAGAGGGTGACCAATCTCTTGAAAGTGGGATTAGTGCTGCCTATGGACTTCCTGCTGTGGGGGCTAGGAACCACACCTATGTTCTTTATAAAAGCAGCAAGTGCTCTTAACTGTGAACCATTTCTCCAGTCCTGAAAACACTGAAATTTGGAGTCAGAACAATTGTCAGCCTTAAATAGTCCGCCTTTTTGTCTAACTTGGGACACAATTATAAAGATATTTTTAAATAATATGAGATTTCATTTGAAGTCAGCTTGCTTATGCTTCTATAACAAGACACCTCAAATTAGGTAGTTCAAACAACAGACATTGTATTTTCTTTTAGTTCTATAGGTTAGAAATCCATGAGCAGTATTCCAGCTACTTCGGTTTCTAGTGAAGACAGTATTCCTTTAAGCCTGGACACCTCCTCATGTCCTCACTTGGCCTTCCTAGTGTAGCTACAGAAAGTATACAAGAAATTTCTCTCCCTCATCTGCAAAGGGCATCAACAATATTGGACTAGTCCTTCTACCTCGCTGACCTAATTTAACTTATTCACTTCAAAAATGCCTTGTTGTCAGCCAAATACAGTCTCGTTGGGTTTCATGCAGTGCCTCGGTATATGAGCTCAGAGGAACACAATAGAGTGTATTGGACTTTGATTCATTTTCCCTGCATTTATTCGCCATATTAAATTATCTAAATAGCAGTTACTGCTACTCGATATTTTTTCTGATTCGTTTATTACTGTTTCTCATTATTATCATCTTTCTTCCCAGACGACACAGCAATCTTCTGTAGAGCACTTGGTTGTAGCAGTTCACTCAGCGCCTAGAACTGTTCCTAGCACAAATAGGGCACCAGGGGACACGCGCTGAAGGAGGAGAGCGGCAATTTTCTCCCCGCGTATTCTGAGAGCTTCCCTGGAGAGCACATTTTCTGAGCACTTCCTAATAGTGAGCCTTCTCATCAAGAAAAGAAAAACTACCCCCTGGTGTTTTGGAACAGTTCCGGAGCAGAGCAGAAGCAGAGGGGTATTTCTGTCCTCAGCTGTTCATGCATATTCTTACTTTCTCTCCAGATATCTATTACCGTACACGCGGAGAAGAAAGTGTGTCAGTCTGACTTCCTAACACTAATTGCAATCAGGTTGCAATGATGAGTGATTCTGGGCCCCTGTGCTCAGAGGAGGAGCATGTGGTAGGTTGATCAATGCCTAAATGGAGATGTTTTCAGTTGCCAGTGAGCTCAGCAGTTGAAAATCTCTTATTCATGCATGCATTTGCATGTGTGTGTGTGTGTGAGTGTGTGTGTGTATGGGGTGGCTATACCTTGTATTTGTCATCATCTACATCTTCAATTCTTTGCATATTCAAGAGCGTTAAAGCAGTCATTTCCTACTTTTGTTAGTCATTTTTCATCACTGTGATAAAATACCACGCAAATAAACTCAAGGGAAATTTTCTCTTGCTGTATTCTTCCTTGAAGAGGATCACCTCTCTGGCTTCCAGCCTTCCTTAGTTGCCTACAGTTCTTCATGTAGGGTTGGGGCTTCACAGTCTTTTCCCATCCAGTTTGACATGTCCATTGGTTTCATCCTCGTTCAGCTCACATTTTGGAGGAGTCATATGAGGGAAGCTTTGTTGTAATAGGAGCGGGCTTGCTTTTCTGTTGTAATAGGAGCGGCGGGGCTGCGTTCCCAGCACCCCGGATGCCTGCTAGCTTATGCCCCGAAATAATTACACGGACATTGTATTCTTTTAAGCACTGCTTGGCCCATTTCTATCTAGCCTCTTCTGGGCTAATTCTCTCATATTAATTTAGCCCATTTATAATCATCTGTGTAGGTGCGCTTACTGGGAAGATTCTAGCCTACATCCATCCTGGGTCGGAGCTTCATCGCGTGCATCTCAGAGAGCAGAGCTATCACATCTACCCGGGAGAGCGGAGCATGGCGTCTCTGAGCTCACTTCCTCTTCCTCCCATTATTCCATTCTGTTTACTCCTCCCACCTATGTTTTAACCTATCAGGGCCAAGCAGTTTCTTTATTGCTTAACCAATGAAATCAACAGATTGATATATGACACTCCCACATCAAAGCTTTATGGGTATAACTTCTAATATTACTAGAAGACACAATCTGTAAACAAACTCCCTGCTTCTCTGGCTCTTATTATCTTTCTGCCCCTGTTCTACAATGTCTCCTGACCCTGCAGTACAGAACTGTTTGGCAGTTGCATCCATTGGGACTGGACTCGACAAATCTATATTTTGATTGGTTGTTGTTTTCTGTGGTGTCAAGTGGTCAGCCCTATAAGCACTAATACAAGTAACATTATACAGACTGAGTAGGAACATATATGTATGTACATGTATGCATGCAGTAACAATTAATGATAAAAAGAAGCCATGACTTCGAAGGAGAGAGGGGAGAAGTTTATGGGCTGGGGCTTGGATGGAGGAAAGGAAATGGAAAATGCTGGAATTATACTATATTATCAAAAATAGCAATAAGCAAAATATTTATTTTTGGCCCACAGTTTGAAAAGTTTCTGTCCATGATCCCTTGGCCCCATTGCTATGGCTCTGTGGCAAGGGAGAATATGATTATGGGAAGTGCATAATAGAGGAGAATTGTGTTTTTATCACAAGGCAGTTGGGAAGGTAATGAGAGGAAGACAAAGGGAGGAAGGAAGGCAGGCAGTAACTGAGAGAGAAGAGAAGGTCACCACCGAAGGGAAGAAGTGTCTGGGGACAATGTAAACCCTCCAAAGCTACCCTTCCGGTGATGGACTCCCTCAAAGCTCATTCAGCTACGAGCACACTGCTAGGTTAATCCACTGGCAAAGTTCAATCCCTGTGATCTATTCTCCTCTCAATAGTGCCATCACCTGGGAAACAGACTTCCAGTACATGAACCTCTCAGGTGACCCTTCATATCCAAACCATAACAACATTGCTATAGCAGCAAGAGCTTTCTCATTTGAATTCTCTGTTTGCGTCTATCAATCAATTTTTCATAGAATAACGAGTAAGTGCACAGCCTGGATCGAAACAGCAGTTGCTCATTAGTCAGCGATCTTCGTTTGCCTCCGTTGATGGTTCTTCCGCAGAGCTTCACTGACCTCCCTCCTGTATCTGAGGTCAGGTGATCATCTGTTTGGCAACTCTGCTCCTTGATGGGACCGGCTATTATAATAGGATCACTGCAAGCAGCCTTGTGTCTTCACCCAGAAAACCGGTCTGGGCTTGTTCACAGGGCAGAGCAGAGTCTGTGGAGTGCAAATAGAAGCTGAGCTATGAAGTGAAGCAGGCTGCCTAAGTCAGGAACTCACAGAGCGTCTCACATCGCACTGTCTAGAAGAAGCTACAAGCAAGCCAATTATAGAGACAGAAATAGAATATACCCATTCCTACTTTTACCCTTTTTGTTTGTTTGTTTGTTAATAGAGTCTTGTCATGTATCCAAGGCTGGGCTGGAACTACCTACCAATCAATCCTCCAATCCTTGATTTCGAGAGTTCTGAGAGTTTAGATATACTCAATAAATTGTCTAGACTCTACCAATTGATTAGAAGAGCTACATAGACTTGTGGCCATTTTTATAACCCATTACTGTACATGTAAATAAAATTAAAATATATTTCTCCTTATTATACTTTTAAAATTATCCTCTCAACGTTCCACGGAAATTCAAAGATTAGTAAGTTTCACCTATATGGGTAACATAAACCTTCAAACCCTTAGGATAACAGAAACATATACTAATAGTGTTTCTTGATATTAGGGCTAATATAAACTTGAAAAACTAATAATTGTCTATACACAAGCATATTTTAAATCATGAAAATTTGAGAAAGTTGCCAAGCCAGACGTGATGAATACAGCATGGATCCTCCAGAATCCACAGACCAGATGAATGTTCAAACCAGTTCCAGGAAAAAAAAAATCGTCTGAAAAATGCCAGTTCTACAATTCCTTGCCCCCAAACTCACTTCCATGACTAACTAATTCCCACACTTTGTATAAGTATGGCTCATCATTATTCTGTGTTCTATTTTCAAAGCATCCATACTCACCTAAGTTATTGTGGATAAGCAGCTGGAAATTTTAACATTTTTAACATTTTTGTCGGGTTCATGAGTCATAAAAGGTTCAAGTTGTATGCTGCTGTCAAGTCAGAATGCCCACTTTATCGCTGAGGCCATGGGCTCTAAGTGTTCATCAGTTCTGAACTGAGCTCATCTTTATTCTATTAAATTAGACACACACATAAGGCAAAAAAGAATAAACAACCCTGTAGCCTTTCCAGATGCAATCTCTCCCACGAATCCTTGTTATGAAAACTAATTAAACACATACAGCATATTTAAAATAAAATTGTTGATCTGTCTGCCCTTTCCTCCTGTCTGTAACATCTAGCAAATATTCTCTTGCTTCAGGCAAGTTTCAATTTTAGAAAATAAAGATCTCATAAATGAATTCGCCTTCTACCTCATTCTTGGCAGCAAGGGGCCCCCTTCTCTGCCATGTGTTTTTCAATTAGGATTAATACTCGGATTTAAAATATTATATTATTTCCACAACCGCCATCCAAGCTACCAGTTTCCCTCATGGCTGTTTTGATCAATCATTCAAGCGTATATACTGTTTAAAATTAAAAGCTGTCTTTTCCCTAAACCCCACCAGAAATATTTTATAGAAAAAAAAATGCATCCCTTCCCAGGCTTTCCCTAAGCTGATTTTAATTGGCTGGTCCAGCCCAGGGACACGGCAGAGCAGTTGTGATGCTGGCGAGGCCTCTGTGGCAACCCAGGAAAGCATTCAAAACCCTCAGTGGGAGGGATTGAGGTAAACTGGAGGCAAAGCTGTTGGAAAATTGGAAAGCAGGATCTTCTATTCGTCATACCCGTCTGCAGTGGCATGCTCACTAGGGTTTGTATGCCTGGTGCAGGTGCCCAAATGTCAAAATAAATTATCCCAGGGAAAACAAGCTAGTTATCAAGGTTGGCTGTTTTTGACTTCCTGACTTCTCACAAACTTTCCCTTCTTAAACTAAATTTATTATTAGTTTAGTTCCCATGGCAGGGGAATGTAGCCTGCACGTGGCTTCTAGCAGTGAGTGCCGAGAAGGTACCACTACTGAGAGATCCAGCCTGTACAGAAAAACCTGGACAAACAGCTCCTGGAAGAGTATAGCTTTTTCACATAGCAATATTCCCTTGTCAGTGGGCATTCTTGTAACCACTACCCAGGAGATTTAATTGAAAAGCTTAAAACACATAGAATCAGTGGGGGAAATCCCCAGGAATTTGAGAATGATGAAAAAGTTTAATCTTTGTCAATGAAAAGTTGTTCTAATTTACTTCTCACACTATGAGGCAGTAGGCTATGCAGCATTTCCAGTAGAAAGCAATTAGAAGCCACTTTTCCCCTTTAGCAACAGCCTTGGAGTCACCTACTTAAAACCATGTATACAGTTGATTCTGAAGTGCCATCTGCCTTTAATTTTGTAGATTAATATTTGCTGGAAATACATGGCTTTTAGCAAATTCAGAACTAATTAATCAAAAGGCACAGCTCCATATTTTGATTCATAGTGAGCATTCAACCAACAGCCCAGCCAAGGTCTAACTGTAGAGAGAAATAGCCTAGAGGAGGAGAGGTGAGAATATGAGTGTTGACTTGGACTGAGCATCAAGATGTATGGACTGCGCATCAAGATGTAGCCAACACTAGCCTCATTATATTGCCTTCTCTCCTTGATGTCTGGCCTTAGGTCTGCAATGTTTCTCATAACTTCTTTTCATTCCTCCTTTAAAGAAATTCTTGTGAATATGTATTATGCCCTTAAAATTGAAAAAAAAAGAAACTATGGTTGAGAAGCATCCAAGAAGAACCTCCAACTATATATCCTCACTCACTAGTCCTTACATTGACTTATGCAATGTTTTCTGAAATACACTGTGAAATGTAATATTCATGGGTATAAAGAGATAGAAACCCCAAATATTAAGTTAAAAAGAAACAAATCCCGGAGGTAAACTTAATCCCCAATTGTTGACTGAGATTTCTGTCCTGCCTGGTTCCCGCAGTCGTTAAGTTCCAAAGAAATCACACAGAGGTCTACATTAATCATAAACTGATTGGCCCATTAGTTCAGGCTTCTTATTAACTCTTATAACTTACATTAGTCCATTATTCTTATCTGTGTTAGCCACATGGATCAGTACCTTTTGGCGGGGCAGGTCACATCTTGCTTCTTCGGTGTCTGGACAGGATTTCAGAGGAATGGGATTCCTCCTTCCCAGAATTCTCCTGTTCTCATTACCCACCTCTACTTTCTGTCTGGCTGTCCTGCCTATACTTCCTGCCTGGCTATTGGCCAATCAGCATTTATTTAAAACATAACTGACAGAATTGTCTTGTACCATTCAATATAGATGTGACTCCTAAGAAGTCAAGTACTAAAGGAGTTTATGGAATTGACTCAGTAAAGACAATGGAGCAATGCAGGTCAATGTGGAAGAGGAGAAGCAATAGAAATCATGAAAGTAATGATACCCATAACTGCCACAGAGGCTCTTTCACAATGACCATAGCCTAGATGATACTATATGGCAGAGTATAACAAGTAGTAAGTCATTTAGCATGTAAGGGAGGCCTAGGTTTACTCTATTCTTAGCTGCACAATACTTGAGCCTCTCTCATCGAAAGAACTTTACTATTAGTTCATTTCACGCCTTGCATTCTAGGAGAGGTCAAGTTGCAAAAACTGTTTAAAATAAAGTCTTTTCATTTCTTATATTTAATTTTGCCATTCAAGGAGCATGTAAAAGTAATCACTTGATGTTTTTCTTACTAATATTCTTAGTTTCGGGACATACATTAGGAGTTGATTCATTTGTGTAGAAGTGACAAGATAGAAAGGCTCAGCTGTAAGGACTCAGCTGAGAGCCCTCTGGCAATTCTATTAACTTAACTAGTAAAGCTAGTAGGACTATTTTGGTCCTACCTTTGTTGTTTTTCTGGGGTTACAACATTTTTAGTAGCATGATAATGTAGCATGAAAGATGTCTCAAAGACAATCAACAAGCTGGCAAAGCTATGTATTTCCCTCTTCTGTTTATGAAACAGTCACACTCACTGTTCCCTTGTGATACTTTGAATGGAAAATTACCTCATGGGCTAATGGTTTTGAGTATGTAGTCCCAAGCTTGTGACACCATTTGGGAGGTTGTGGAACCTTCAGGAGGTGGAAGTTTGCTGGAGGAAGTGGGTGACAGGGGGCAGGTTTTGAGGGTTCACAGCCTGGCCTCATTCCCTGTATTCTGTCTGGTTCCTTACGGCTGACACAATGTGATAGTGGGCCTCATGCTGCTGCTACCAAGTCCTTGTATTTTCTTTCTGGAATTGTAAGTCAAAATACACCCATTTTCCCTTAACTTATTTTTTTTCAGAGTATTCTTATCACAATAGAAAAGTAAGACACTCATTTCCTGTGTCCTATATAATACTTCCACCTACTTGTTTACTCCAGGCTCCGCGTCTGTAGTGGTTTAAAGGACAATGACCTCCATAGATTTGAACACCAATCCCAGTGGTCTGTGCTATTTGGGGAGATCCAGGAGATGAGACTTTGCTAGAGGAAGTTGTCTGGCAGTATCTTTGAGAGGGAAAAGCTTCTTGCGACTTCCACATCTCTGTGCTTCATGCCTGAGTCTGAAGATGAGAGTTCTCAGGTTCCTAATCCAATTGCCCTGCCTGCCACTTGCTGCTAAGCAATCCCAGCATAATGGACTCACCCTACCCAAATTTAGGCCCAAATAAACCCATCTTTCAATAAGTCGCTTTGGTAATGGTATTTCAACATAGCAACAGAAAAAAAAATACTAAAACATCTTCTTTAGTAGATAATACCAATAGTTGATATTCGAAAAATTACTTATGCTACTGAAAATTCTTGATTTTTTTTAGTTAATATGTGCCTTAACAGTGGTCAGTGCCCAACCTTCACATCTATGCCACACACTGAAACAAAGGGAAGACCCATGCTACAAGAAGATAATGAATTTACTTGCCAATGATCTAAGAACTGCAAAACACACCTTCCAGAACTAAGAAGCTATAGCAAGGAAATATGGAGCATTGTTGCTTTAAGTGTGTGTATATGTTTTGAACAAATGAACAGAAGTATTGATAAGGCCTGCTGGTAACCATTTCTTAAACTGTGCGTCCAGCTTTTCCCATCTCTTTCTTATTATCTCCTCCAGTTTCTAAACCCATTTTGATGACAATCACCAATATCTGACTAACTGAGTAGCAGGGTCAAAGGTTGTCCTTTCGCCTACTGCCAATTATGTTGTGAAGACAGAGGAGCATATCAGTGATATAAACCTTGCTCCTGGTTGGATAGTCTTATGCAAGTGATATGTGTTTTTCTTGAGTGGCTTGTAATGAAGTCCCTACTCCGTCTTCTGAGAGAACTAGGATTTAATTATGGATTGGATTGGAAATTTTTTAGAGTTCAGACATAATGTTAAACTTTTAATTGTAGGGCTTAATTAGATTGTTATTAAAATTTTAAAATATCATGTCATTAGTTTATGTGTGTCTAGTTAACTTCTAATTACTTCCGAGGAAATTACTTCCGAAGTGGATTTTCTGCAATTAGGGTGCACCTATGTCTCATCTCCTGTTTCTATAAAGATACCACCAAGCATGTGCTTTATTTCCATGAAATCTTCACTTAAGTGAGAGAATGACTTTGCTTGCTCCCTTTTAAGAACTTCAAATTACCCTTTAGGGTTTCATTGAGTAGTAAAGAGGCATGGTGCAAGGTATCCTTCTCTTTACGAGTTCATCACTGATGTTGCTAATGAAAGGCATAAAAATGGTACACTAATTTTAATTTTAAGCTTCTTCAATGTTTATGGGTGCTCCAAAGAAAAGCATTAATATATTCCATTAGCTTATATATAGAACCTTCACACGGGTCATGGAATACATGGTGATTTTTTAATGTAGAGTATATTTTCCTTATGTAAGACATATAGAATGAAATGCTGACATTCTCTGCCAAGCACACCACTATGAAAGACACATTGCTTTAGTTACTGTTCTATTGCTGGAAGAAGACACCATGACCAAGGCAACGTATAAGAGAAAAGCATTTAGTTGGGGAGTTGCTTACAGTTTCGGAGGGTAAGTCCATGACCATGAGAGTGGAGGGTATGGTGGCAGGCAGGTCTGGTGATGGAGCAGCAGCTGGGTGAGATTTTAAATTCTGATCCACAGGCATTAACCTTGAGAGAAAGAAAGACACACACACACACACACACACAGAGAGACAGACAGACAGACACGTACTCACAGAGAGACTGAGACTGAAACGAGAGAGGGGGGGGGGATGGGGCTTTTCAAGACTTAAACTTCCTCCAACAAGCAAGGAGGCCTCATCTCCTAATCCTTCCTCAACAATTCTAGGGGAATAAGCATGCAAATATAGGAGCCTGTGGGGGGCATTCTCATTCAAACCACCATAGGTGCCTACAGAGCTTTTCTTTGTTTCTTTGTTTGTTTTAGCAGATTTAGGGGTGTGTTCATTTGGAAATGCTGCTTTGGGATGAGCAAGAAGACATAGAACCCTGCCCAGATGTCCTCCCTTGGTCATAGTTAACTCTGCCACAGTTTCTCTAGCCTTTCAGTTCATTTTCCCACCACCATCTCAAAGTTTCACATCCAATAATTATTTTTCTTCTTAATTAAGCCTCATCCATTATACCAAATTTTATTAAAAAGAATTCTTGTCCGTCTTGGGGAGTATTTTATGCTTGTTATTATTTTTGCACCTTTTCAAAGAGCTCCTTGTTCAAATCATGTTAATTGCATCCCTACCACATGCCAGGTCATTGACTGCCAGATGCAAATATATTGGAAAATACTGAATTTGTCAAAAAAAAATAAGGCAGTCCACCTGAGAGAGTGACCTTCCCGACGCGTGTGCACACATTGCGAGCTGCTAAACATTGACTCTGGTTAGGTAGGCCTCCAGAACTCTGCGTGGCTGGAGGTGGCTGCATTTATAAACATGTGGCTTCTACGAAAGAGTATCAAGCCATTCACTACACTGGTCAGGGCTAGTGGACCAGCCTTCCTCAGAGCTGAGCCTGCCAACACTGGCGCTCCTGGCTAAGGGTGAAAATGGCACTCTAATGACTAGGGATTATTTAGGCTAGCAGCATGCTGCATCCTTAGATAAAGTCAAGGCTTTTAAAATGTCATTTTCGGGAACAGAGAGCTTTCTTGAATGTTGAAAGGGTGCCACAATGTGTCTGATTAATATTTGATTGAAACATATTAAGAATTTTGGCAAAGGTGACAGTTAAGAGAAACTGATGCCGAATGGGCGCTTACCATGCACTAATGGCCACACTAGATATAGGCTGGGAAAGACTTGAGTTTCACGACCCCCTAAGATGTCAGCAGGCTGAAAGCCAGATCCCCTGAACTGTCATAGCCTGCCTCCCCCAAATGCCCATCTTTGTCATTATCAGAACAAAGAAGCCTTAGCTTCCTGTTAGAGACAGCCTCTAATGCTCCTGGTAATGACCATGGATTTTTTTTTTCCCACAGAGGTGTCTGTGGCTCTGTGACAAGGAAATGAGTCCCTTCATTCTGGAGGAAAATGCACTATATAAATTGCCTCTCACATTCCTATCTGTAAGGCAGCAGAGCCACGGAGCTAGTGGAAGAATTCTCGAAGAGGCAGGGCCCAGGCTTTGCTGCCTACTGGGATAGCTTGTGCGGAGATAAAAAGTAGGTACTTGAGGCCTGTCTGACAGAGTCTAAATTGTATTCTATTACATGCTAACTCTGAGACCCTGAGCGAGTTCCTCAGCGTTACTTGGCATCATGTATACCTGACAGAATTGGTGCTAGCACTACCTCATATGGCTAGGGTAAGAACTGAAGTTGTGGTCATATAATGTAATAGATACACAAAGTCTAACATCTAATAAAGGATAAGAGATGAATGTGGAACAACTATGTTTATGATCCCACATTATAAAAATGTTCACCGTCCATAAAAGATGTATCTGTCATTCTTACTCAGGTAAGGTCTGAGCTGCCTGGTTTAGGAACATTTTTTGATTGTTCATATTTGGTCTTAATCCCATGTTGAAAACCCATGTTCAGTGATTTCTGTGTGTGGCACACTGTATATTTTGTTCATATCCATAAAACATGGACCATGCTTGACATCATCAGTGAGCTCCACGGAAGAGTAAGGAGGATGGGAGAAGAAAGCCAGGGTCGGATAGAATTCCTGAACAGCTAGCATTTAAAGATAAACTGGCTTCTTAAACTTTAATCAGAAGAGTAGATTGGAAGGAAGTGGGGGCAATACAGCCTTAGACAGGATTGTGTGTTTGTCCTAGAAGCAGCTTTGGTGTCTTGCCTACAACACACATGGCTTCATGCCTCATCACTTGTGCATTTATTTTCCCTTTATTAGAAGGGCTATGAGTTAACCTTTTTACTCTAAATATTGAAGAATTACTATTATCTTCATTTTACACAAATGCTGGTAGATTTATAGTATAGTTTATAAATCTCTTTCTCGAATCTAGTAAACAACAGAGCAAAAATGCGAACAGTAGGATCTGGCCCCTTTGCTCGCCTTACTAGTCATCCAAGGAGCACACCCTGTGGATGGGTAGTGTTGGTACCAAGGCTTATCCTTATTAACAATGAAGCTAACTGAAGGCTGGTGGTTATGCCATAAGGTTGGAAATGGAACCCAGCCAGATGCTGTTTGATATAGGATGAACTCAGAGTCTACAAAAAACTTTCACTGTACTTGGCTAAGCTGCTGAAAAAGTGGCCTGGGGGAGGGCAGTGGCAATGGAGCTGTCTCCTGAACACGGTTAGTGTTGTGCTTTGCCTGAGAGTTAAATATCATGTATGTGGGTGCAGCTCATGGCTCTTCCGAGAGCATGGGAAACATAAAGCACTGTGCTTTTAAGCTATATATATATATATATATATATAATGATTTTTTTAAAGTTTTATTAATTTTCTTAGTTTTAATAGTAGTTCTTAATATTCAAAAGTATAATATAATTCTATCATTTTCTTTCCTCCAACTTCTCCCATGAATATCCCTTGCTCTCCCTCAGACTCAGGGCCTCTTTTTTTTAATTGTTATACACACATATATACACAGAGAGAGGGAGAAAGAGAGACATGCCTTTCAAAAATATAGAAATGTGAACTTCTCAGCCTATATAATGTTACCTGGATGTGTAAAAAGAAAAGAGGAAAAAAGTGTATTTAAAGTGATTCTGACATCAACAATGGTGATATCTGAGAAACAGTGTGAAACCACAAACCAGACTGTAGCACAGTCTTTAAGACAGCAAACATTCCAGGAGGCTTTGTGGGCAGCCGCTTCCTGCCCTGTTCTTGCACATCAGGATGTTCCGGTTTTGTTTCAATTAATTTAGCAGCAGACTGTACTCTGAAGTCCAAGAAGTTCTAGGGAGGCATGAACAACACAGGAAGATGACAGTAAAATCATTAATAGTTAATTAAAAATAGATCCAAATCTTGGTGTGATACCCAGAGCACAATCACTCTTTTCTATGAATTCCTGAACATGTGTGTCCCTGTGAATGTTCTTCATTCCTCTCTCACTTTTACTTGATACTGGGTCAATTCCAGGTTTTGCAATTTTTGTAATTAACGCTGCTAGGAAAAAGTGATCACCATTTATTAACATGTCCGATGGCCTCCTCAAGGTTAAACGTGGATTAGACTTGACCCTAAAAAGTAGCACCAATAGGAAAAATAAGAATGAACATTTTGTGACATTTAGCTATTTCTCACCAGGCGTTACGTTTGTGGCATTCTGTTTACACTCCACAATGCAGAACCTACCCTTGAACTGTAAAATTAAGGGGGTTCTGAGAGGTATAATTCATGAGGTCCTATCCTTTCTGGGATGTGTGAGGCTAAGCAGGTTGACACCTATACCTCTCAGACAGAATAGTTTGTAGTAGCCAACATGTCGTGAGGAAGAAAAGAACTTTCTTCCTTGTTGTCTGATTACTCATGAAGAGTTTTCATCCTTAGAATGAGAGTAAGGTAAGCCCCCTCTGTCCCGAGGGACATAACAAGGAGAGGATACATTATTTCTTGAAACAATCAATTAAGAGTAGTCCAAAGAAGGATGAGGTCACAGCCAGGGACAGCAGATCCCACAAGGTTTTCCTGAGCAAACACTTAGACTACTGCCCATAGGGATTTCTTCGATTCGAAAAAGTGTATCCAGCTTGAAAATTACTTTTGGATGTGCTACTTAGGTCCACACAGAAACTAATACTACTCTTGAAGAGAGGCTTGAAATCTTAGGTGTGGTTTTAAATTAATCAGGAAAGAAGAGCTACAACACCACTATTGTGAAGACAAGAGCGATGCTGTGCCTGCTCTAATGTATACTAGGGGCTAGGTAGTGAAAGCAACCCACCAGTCATAAAAACGATGCAAAGGGAACATTTGAACTCATAAGCACAGGCCCTATAGCTCAACATAAGTCACATGAAGGATGTGGGCTCTGAGTTTTCTGACTGGAAGGCAAGAAAAAGGCAGGACAATCCAGGAAAAGGAAAAACTAAGAGAAATAAAAACCCCAAGTGCATAAAGGCGATTTAGGGAGAAAGGGAAGGGTAGGAGGTGGGCCAGGGAAGGGTGAGTGGCACAGGCATAAGGCCTTATATTGAACTGGGATAGTTCTCATTGTACTATTTTAAAAATTCAAATAATACAGAGAAACTAAATGAATATGGCTTTGAAAGCATAGTTTGAGGATTTCAAATGATCATTTATCAGTCCCTTTTGTCTACAGTCTTTTCAAAATGTTATCCCCACAGTGTGCTTCCGAGTCCACATTCACCTCCCTTATGGGAGTGAAAAGATGTTACGGTGTGACACTGACCCATGCTGAGATGGTCTTGGGGGTTTCCTCCCTAAGCAGACAATCAATAGCCATATTTCAAAGTCTGGCACCTTACAATGACATTGAAGATTTTTCTAAGTTTGTGCAGAGTGAAATGACTCTACCGGCAGGACTTAGGATTCTATTGCCAAATATCAATGAGGTCATTGGAAATCAACACTTGAAGGTGATCCCTGACACTTTTCCTAAGGTTTCTGGAGAACAGAAATGCTGTTAGTACCCCCCCCCACACACACACACAAAGCCCTGAAGAGTCCCTGCAACAAAAATTTGTTGAACCCCGATTGTCTGAATTCTATTCTCTGACCTTTGATTTTTAAAATCCACGGTGACACTAGAGTGCCCAAATTACTTCAGGCAGCAAGGTAAACCTAGAAAATAAAATTATTAAGATGAAGGTTAAGAGTGTGAAAGTCGGTGCCAAGAATAAAGATTAGAGACCTAGGTAAGAAGGTCTCTGATCAAGAAGTCCACTGGGTAAGCAGAAAACAGTAGCTTAATTGGTGCTTGACTCCTGTCAGAGTCTATCTGACATGCATCATAAGGTCAGCTCCAGAATATGTTCACCATAGAATAATTCTTTATCAGCATTAGCTACTTTTATATAACATAAACGGTTGAGTTAAAAAGAAAAATGTCGCCAACAGAGAGAATCTCTTCTGTGCTACCCAGACATTTTCACTCATTATTTCCTTTAGTCTCATGAGGTCTCTAAAATACAGGGTTGCATTTTTTTTAACATAAAGAAGAAAACACTCATAATCAGCCCAATTAGGTAACACAGCCGAGGTCGCACAGCTGTCATGTGGTGAAGTGGACAACCACAGACTCTACTGATGTCATTCTGTGTGTCCAGTGTCTGGGCCTTTGTATCTGGGGTTTTGTAGCACTCTTTGTAGATGAATCCTCTTCTTTTTGAAAATTTAAATTTTATATTTGTGCTCAAATAAACGTCACTCATCGCATATCACCATGGAAACCACAGTTGCTTTTTACTTCCTTTTGAAGACTTTGCCATCAAAGGTGAGGGCTTCCATAGAACTGATGTCTTAGCTAGGCATGAAGGAAACATGAGTGTGGCGGGAACCTTAGAATAGCAGATCTTAGCCAGAGCTGAGTTTATTCCTCCTTCCCTCTGGGGATGTTTGGTGACGTTGGGAGACATTTTCTGTTGTTGTAACTGAAGAAACCGTTGGAACTAGTGCCTAGAAGCCGGGAATTCTGGTAAATATCCCACAATGCCCCAAGCCATTTTTGCAACAACCCTAAATGTCTACAGTGCTGAGACTGAGAACACCTAGCTGATAGCATTGTTCTAGTGACTCCCCAGGAAAGGAAGATCTAAACCTGCATAAATGAAATTGCAACATGTTGTCTGCTTGGCATTGTACATTGTTGCCCTCCATCCTTTTTCCTTTTTGTTAAAGAAGCCCACAGTTCTGGCTCTCTCTTCATAGTTTCATCTTACTAAAGCTAAATATGCCTACTCTGAGTAATTTTTCTTGATTAACGACACACTCATTAGACTTTACATATGTAAACTAAATTTTTCATCGCTAATTTATATAATACATAACTCAATAGATACCGTCTCCCATATGCCATAATCTGCATCCAAACTTGATGGATTACAGATAGGATATCACTACTGCGTATACTCTGAGGGAAGAGGGTCAATAATGAAACAAGAAAGATAATTGTCATTGATTGATGCTTGCCTTGAAGGTAGTCAGGAGGCTCTGCTACAAACTGGGACAGGAAGAAGTCCTTGTTGAGAAGAAAGCATTGAACTAAAATACAAATGACAAGAAGAATATAGAGGCTCTTGTTTTGCCCCCACAGATACTTAAATTGGAAGGATGTGATGCAGATTAGTAGGGCACCTGAATGAAAGATGATAAGTAAATTCATGAAGTATTAGAAAAAACAAAAATATGAGGATGCAGACTAGTAAGATGGCTTAGGGGAGACCTTAAATCTTTGACAACCTAAGTTGGATTCCTGGGATATATTTCTTGTGTTCACTATACCATGGCAAGCTCCTCCCCCAAATAAACAAATTTATGGTTTAATGAAATAAAACATTGAAAATCCTGTGAATTTAAGCCATAGGGCCAGGAAGACCCAATCTCTGGAGCAGGAATGAATTTGACTGTTGAAAACAGGAGTAAAGGCACTGTCGTCTGATTTTAGTGAATAAGTGAAAGACAGAGAAGAGACTGAAGAAACTAGACCAGACCGTATCAGTTAAGGACTTGTGTGTCTGGGAGGAAAATCAGATTCTCTTTCCATTACAATAAGCCTCCATCAGGGAACTTCATATACAGACATGAGTAAAGCTCACACATGCTTTGAAAGGCAGCTTTGGCTTTGGAAAATGTCCTTCAGGAGACACTACTGAAATCAGGGAGACAAATGGAAAGCTGCTGCACTCACGGGGATTTTGATGACTACCACTATGATTCAGCAGAGCAGGTAACAACTGTCCTGTTATCAGCAGCTGATCTGGGGGTGGGCCTGGCAGGTAGGTGATGGGCAGGTTCTAAAGGGAGCATAAATATCAAAAATGATACCTAGATGTTTCTCTTCAATGACTGAGTTGAGGATAATATTACTGTAAAGGAGCAGGAGGAAGTTAGCTAAGAAGGTTGGACTAAAATAGCCTGTGCTCAAAAGTAAATGCAGTACTATCTGTTAAGATGCCCAACTGGCTATGTGAAGAAGGCAGGATATGCAGTCTTGGTATAACAATGAAAATTGGACACAGACATATGAATTCAGAGTTATCATCATGAAAATGAATTTAGACATTGGGACTGAATGTCATCACCTGTGGACCATGTATGTATAGAAAAGAAGACACTTGCAAAAAGCCCTTAGAAATTCAGCCTTCATTAGTGAACATTGACCATGGTGAAGATAACATAGACCTGTCAATATGAGGAGCCATCATGAGATCTCTTAGAGTAATGAGAAAGAGAGTATGGGAAGTCTGAAATACACAAGAAATATCCTACCGTGCTTTTAGACAGGCCAGTGTGTGCTGGTCAAGTCTTGCCTAGCATCCTTGGGTGTGGGTACTAAATTACTGCTTTCTATTATCCCTTCCTTATTTTTGATACACTGTTCTCTAAACCCATGTTATTTTTATCTGCTAAACTGTGAAATTGTATCTAATAAGATGTGCTTATATTGAAGTGTTCCTTTTCAATTAACTTCATTAAGTTTCATATTTCTAGGCAGCTGAGATTCTCTTATGAAGCATAATCATGTACTTCAGTTTCTGGTCACCTGCAAATTCTTAACAAACCTTTAATGAAAATACTGGTCAGAGGAGAAGCGGGGTCTGAAGGGCTGCACTTCATCAGCATTTTCCCTCTCCTTAGATATCCGTTCTTTTGGGGTACCATCGGTTACACGGTCACCAAATTTTCAGGCTGAACCTACTAGTTTCATAGTTATTTCCTTCTGAAAACCAATTTAATTAAAATAAGTCATGACTGTGGTTACACCAGTGGAAGAAACTGGAGTGCTCGCTCCAAACAGAGCAAGGTAAGTGTGGAATGCCCGCAGCTGACACAGCAGCTCCTAGCATCACTGTTCTTCTCCCTAGCTGTTTGTGTAGTTCTTAAAATAAGAGTGTCCTTTAAAAATACACTTAGAGGACTGGAGAGATGGCTCAGCGGTTAGGAGCACTGGCTCCTCTTCCAGAGGTCTTGAGTTTAATTCCCAGCAACCACACGGTGTGGTTCACAACCATCAATAATGAAATCTGGTGCCCTTCCCCCCCCCCCTTAAGTCTTTTGTCTGTGTTCCACCTGTGTGCAGGTGAATTAGGAGGCCAGATGGGGTCATTAGATCCCCCAGAACTGGAGCTACTATAGGTGCTGGGAGCTGAATGTAGGTCTCTGTAGCAGCATACCCTGTAGCCTGGAGCTATCTCTCTACATCTCTACTCTCCGCACTTACACTTTGTTGTTGATATTTCTTTTGTTTGATGAAGACACTGTCCCAGTTCATCTTTCAAAGCTGTGTCTGTTCTCTGCGTTCCTCAACCACTGTTGGCAATAAGATCCTCTCAGTTACTTCCTGCTTGCCTTTCCATCTTAGGGGAACCACACTTCCTGACTAACTCACCTCCACTAGGCTTCGGTAGCCTCTCACTGGTGTAGGTCTTGCTTTTGGCAGCCTATCCTTTACATTTACATGGAAGAAGAGCTCAAGGAAATAAGAAAGGAAATGCGTATTTTATCAGTAAATTACCAGCATGTTCTTAAGCACAGGCCGTATTTGTTTTATTTGATATTCTTCAAATACTAAAAAATAGATTTTTTAACCACCATTTGATCACAAAGACATACAAGTTGGAAACAGATCCCGGCTGTATCTCTTTCTTGAGTTCAGGCTGAATCACAATTCCTTCAAGGATGCTTGTGAAAAGTCCGTGCCACTAGAGAGTGAGCATGAGGTTGCATCAAGAAGGAAAAGGTCCTTTCTGTCCTTCTCTCGTTCTACCCCTCACTTGCTTATTGTTTCTTCTTTAAAAAGACTTATCAAAAATTAAGTAATTTTTCAGTATGTCAAGTATGCTGGATAATTTTTATGTCAACTTGACACAGGCTAGAGTCATCCGAGAAGCAAGAACCCCAATTGAGAAAAATGCCTCCATAAGATAGGGCTGTAAGCAAACCTGTCAAGTATCTTCTTAATTAGTGATTTGTGTGGGAGGGCCCAGCCCAAAATGGGTGGGGGCATCCCTACATTGGTGGTCCTGGGTTTTATAAGAAAGCAGGCTGAGCAAGATATGAAGAGCAAGTCAGTAGGTAGCTTTCCTTCACGGCCTCTGCATCGGATT
>JABTXL010000001.1:20853064-20918275 GCA_025134845.1 Neodon shergylaensis | reverse complement strand
TGCTTTGGTGATGAACAGGGATGTGGAAGTTTTAGTATTTCCTCCAGAGATGCCAGTGGGTGGTCAGGAAGAAGACTGGAGGTGAGGGATGCTGAAACAGCATCTAGTTAGTGAGGTCTAGGCAGCTAAGGCTAGAATAAAGGTGTCCAGTGAAGAGGTCACAAACCATCATGAAGATATTGAGGCAAGATTAGAGAATTTTAATTAAATAGTAAACCAGTCTATAGTCACTGAAAAGCAGAAGAGAATTTAGAACCTAATGGAGGGGAGATGCCAGACAGTAGCTTGTGTTTTTAGTTGAAACCACATGAACACAGGTATGCTCTACAACCGTGCTTTTTCATTTTCTTTAAAGGGTCCAGATATGACCTTTTAGCAAGTGTTTGAGTGGCTATCTAGGATATGTTATACTGAAGTAAGTGCAAATAACATGAGTAAAATATAATTACAATGTTCATACCTCACTTTCGATCAAAAAAAGAAAGAACACAGAGGGATAGTTTCTGCTTCGTTTGCCAAGTGGTTATTGTTTCAAAGCTCAAGCCAGGGGTGGCAATGACTTGAAATCCTACTAGTCAGTCACATGAGCCTTCATACCAAAGGAAGTCCAGTTAGGCAAAGTGTTTTGTCAAGATTCGCTTTTGTATCGAAGTGCCCCTTCCAGACCAGCTGTATGGTGGGGATGTTGAAATTTTCAGTTTCTCTTGAAACTTAGAGAATTTTCTGTGATAGACAACGCAAACTCTATTAATGTTGCCCTGCATGTCGATTCCTTAGAACTCTCAGGAGGAAGGTTAAAGGTGCGTCTGTCTGCATTTTATAAGAGGTGAGGTCTCGGAATACAGAGTGAGGAGTGGAGTTTCAGACTGCCCATGTGGTGTTGAAGACATTAGTTATCAGGGCACCATGCTCGTCTCTCTCCAGAAAACATACAAATGGAGAAACATAGATCAGTGCCTTCACTATTTATTGGGAATCAGTCACGCTTTGTGCTGTGTTACTACAGAAGAGACTATTTGTAGTTAAGTACTTAATGGAAGGTGTCTGAAGGTAAGATGTTGTTCTAATAAAAACCTATACTTTAACAGAACTATTATCAGCATAATTTTAAGTCTTATACCACATATAATAGAGCTCAGATACTTAAGAACAGAATGATAACAGCCCAGGCAGTCACATTATTAATGACCAGTCTCTGACTATCTGTGCTTTCATCCTAGAACAGAAAGTACAACCCACAAGTATGTTTTGCATCTATTTCTATCTTTATTATTACATTTGTGTTTCTGACTGAATGAAGAGAACAAAGTACAAAGAGAACTAAAGCTTTAGACTCAGATGTACCTGGATGTATGCCTAATGTTTATTACTCGTTTATTGTATGATTTAGGTCATCAATGCTAATGTTGGTACACTCCTTATACCAGAAGTATAAAGAGATAAAACTAACTAACCAGTTGTATTTTTTAGGGCTCTTGGTACACGTAGCGATATGGTACATGATAGCTTGAGTGTTGTACACATGTGCATATAAAACCCATCCAGACAAAAGCCAGAAAAACATCAAGCTTCACAAGACGTTAAGTCCTGGAGAGATTTGCAGCACAAAATGTAATGATCACTTAGGATAGAACAAGTAAGCACGAAGAGTGGTGACAGGTTGAAGAGGTACAAACATCTGAAAAAGCATAATATTAGTATATAACTATAGACCCATATTAAAGGGACATAAACAGAGACATAAGAAGAGACACCACCCTCTCCAGGAAATTGAAGAGCCAGAAACTCTCTGAGTTGAAATTATATTTTTTTGACAGGTAAGCGAAAGACATTGAGAGAGGATATCAAATCCCAGGGCATGGGCTGAGTAGGAATCTGTTACTCAGCCAAGTCCTACTGAAATAAAAGCAAATGCAAAGGTTAGTCAATACACTTTCTCTGTAATGTGAATAGTTCTTGTTTGGTTGGTTTTGGTTAAAAATGTGACCAACCTGTTCTTATACAACAGCACACACACATGCACACACACACACACACACATACACACACACACACACATCTCGATTTACTTCCTCTCTTTCTCAGTGTCCTCCCTACTACATCCATGCTTGGCGCTATTCACTGACCCTTTAATCAAATCAATATCAAACAGCGATTGGCGCTCCAGGGAAACCTGAAATCTCCCTCCCTTTCTAGCTTACATTCTGATTTTATTTTTTCTCCAAACTCCATGAGAAGTACTTCTCCATGGGTTAATGTTTCTGAGTGTTTATATCAGAACAAACTGTGTGTCCCTTAAAGCCTGTTAAATTGCCTTGACTTTGCTTCTCAGACCTGTCTGCTCTTTGCTTCCCACCATGTGGGTTAGATTGCTGTGCCTGCCCTACCTGGCTGTGACCTCAGAAGGATAAAGGGTTTAGAATATGAGTTTCCAAGGAGTAACATTATTTTTTTGAGTTTTGCTCACTTCTGAACCCACAGGAATTACACGAGTATGAAGTGAACTCTGTACCAATGTTTTACACCAAATTAATTAACTCATGACTTTATACATAGCATACATAGTGTTGGGTTTGAACCCAACCAGACCAAAACTTGACTTTGCCTCTCCAAGACTTTCTATAATGTAAGGTATATACAAACCTATTTATTTTTTATTTTATTATTTATTTATAGTTTTATTATGTACCCAAAAGTGGCCTTGATGCTACTACCACTTAACTGCTGGAATTACAGATGTGTGTCACCATACCCCATAGAAATAAGAATTCCTGCTGGGAAAAATCCAAATTGTTTTGAAGGTCAACTTTTCTTTATCACCACTGAGTAAAATAACCACAACTAAATAGATGACAGTTGCTACTAAATGAATAAATTTATTTTCTAGACCCAAAATTTACATACTGAAGCCCTAAGCCACAGCATGCCGATATTTGGAGATGAGGACTTTGAGAAACAATTAGGTTTAGATAAAATCATGAGTAGAGGTCTTTACTAGGACATTGAGAAGACACTCCTATAAAAAGGGATACCAGAAAGTTTGCTCTCCTCTCTCCCCTGTACACAGGAAAAAAAGAAATCATCAGAGTATGTAGCAATCATGGCTTCTAAAAAAAAAAAAGAAGAAGGGACTTCTAAGCAAAACATATCTTTTTTTTATTTTATTATTTTTTTATTAAAGATTTCTGTCTCTTCCCCACCACCGCATCCCATTTCCCTCCTCCTCCCCCAATCAAGTCCCCCTCCCTTGTCAGCTCAAAGAGCAATCAGGGTTCCCTGCCCTGTGGGAAGTCCAAGGACCACCCACCTCCATCCAGGTCTAGTAAGGTGAGCATCCAAACTGCCTAGGCTCCCACAAAGCCAATAGGTGCAGTAGGATCAAAAACCCATTGCCATTGTTCTTGAGGTCTCAGTAGTCCTCATTGTCTGCTATGTTCAGCGAGACCAGTTTTATCCCAGGCTTTTTCAGACCCAGGCCAGCTGGCCTTGGTGAGTTCCCGATAGAACATCCCATTGTCTCAGTGTGTGGGTGCACCCCTCGCGGTCCTGAGTTCCTTGCTCGTGCTCTCTCTCCTTCTGCTCCTGATTTGGACCTTGAGATTTCAGTCCGGTGCTCCAATGTGGGTCTCTGTCTCCTTTCATCGCCTGATGAAGGTTAATATTCAGGAGGATGCCTATATGTTTTTCTTTGGGTTCTCCTTCTTATTTAGCTTCTCTAAGAACCTGAGTTATAGGCTCAATGTTGCCTACACTTAATGCTTGGAGTCCCCAGCCTCAAGAACTGTGAGACCTAAGTATCTTCCCAGAAGACGTTTGCCACTTATTTTTTTATTTATTTATATTTGTGTATGTGTGTGTGAGTATGTGCACATGTGCTTGTGCCTATGCATGTGTACAAACGTGAAAGGGAGTATAGGATGCCTCCGAGCTAGAGTTGTAGGTATCTAAAGGGTGCTGGTGTGAGAGTGGGTACAGAGTAACTGGTCCTCATGATTGCTCAGCAAGTACTTGTATCATTGACCCATCTCTCCAGCTGAAAGAATTCGGTGTCATATTGAAACTTCCTGCTCTGTAATAATTTGTTACAGTAGCTTGAATTAACACAATGTGTGTAAGTGTAGGCATGAATGGATGTATGAATGAATGAATATAAAAACTGTGCTTTCATAAAATAGGAGCAAATCTGAAGTGCAAATCAAAGAGGAGATCAAAGATACTTGAAATATGTCAGAGATGCCAGTCGTGCAGGAAACAACCTGATTCTTAAGATCACCATATTCCAGAGCTGCTGAATAGAGTTCTTAGGTAAGATTTACTTCTAAATTAAGGAAAATAATGGAGAGAATTAAAGTATATATTAAGAGGCTACAGCCCCAGGATAAACCTATGATAAGACACATTACCTTACTAACAAACACTCCCCTGTCTCCTATAAAAAGGAACAATGGCGATCCCAGCATATCTTCTTTCTAGCTTTGTGTGGTGATCAAGTTGAGTTCAGTGGATGATACTTTGAATATCACTAAATGCCGATAAAATGTACAATCTCATTGGTAATACCATGCCATTAAAAACCTATGGATTTCAGGTCGCAGATATGGCACATACTGCTCTTCCAGAGGACTTGAGTTTGGTTTCCAGCACCCACACAGGATAACTTAGAGACACCTGTAACTCCAGGGGAATCTGTAACTCCAGGGGCAACCAGGGCTTCTGTGCACACCTGCAACACAGGCACACATAATTAAAATAAAATAAACCTTTTTAAAAAGTTTATTTAAACAGCATGCTCTTTTTTTGAAAGTAGATGTCTTATCAAAGTTTTCTTAACACTTAGAAACTGTAATCATCCTAGAATTTACCAAGAGCATTAATTGTTCTAAGTCAACTAAACAACCCAAGAAGCCGTCTTCTACAGGAAAGAACCCATGCTATAGAAACAAAGGGAAGGGTGAATGGCCACAGAACACACCACTGGTACAAATGGATTCTCAACACGGGCCCACTAGGTGAGGTTTTGAGTTAACCCCACTAACACATAAACGTCTATTCTCTCATCATCAAATATAGTAGGTTTTATTTTTGAGTAAGACCCGATTTCCCGTATGATATTCAAGCCAATAAAATTAACATATGAGAGTTTCGGAAATTTTCCAAGAACTGCAATTTGAAGTTAAATATGGAGCATTCTTATTGGTCACTTTCTTCAGTGTGCAATTTAACAAGAAACCCCTTGTTAATTATTAATGGGTCCCTAGTTAATTAAGATTGAAAGAGCATCTGTATTGTTATTTCATCTTCCTGATGATTGTTTTAAAGCACTATGACTCTAAAATATTTTATGCTAGTAAACATCAAAAAAGGTGTGTGATTCTGCATATTTTGAAGCTTGGGTCCTGGCATAAAATAACAACTGGCGCACATGTTCCACATCTGTAGATGTTGCTTATTAAGCAAGTAATGAAATGGGAGGTCTAGATTGTATCTAAGTCTCAGGAGAAAGGATGGTGGTCGGGTGTAGAATTTAAGAAGGTAACTGGGCACATGGTAGAAGGTAAGAAGAAATTGCATCACTAAGTATCATCATTCTATAAATTATGAGAAGAGCAAGCATGGACACTGATGGCCGCAGAGACATGTGAATGGCACATTATTGTTCAGGTTATATTGACAGCCTAATCTGAATCCTAGGTATGTAAAGCTCATTGGCAATCCAGAGACCAGGTGTGCTTCTTAAAGATGCGTTCTTTCTTTCTTTTTGTTTTATTTATTATGTATACAACATTCTGCCTCCATGTATGCCCGCACACCAGTAGAGGACGCCAAATCTCATTACAGATGGTTGTGAGCCACAATATGGTTGCTGGGAATTGAACTACTCAGGACCTTTGGAAGAGCAGCCAGTCCTCTTAACCGCTGAGCCATGTCTCCAGCCCTAATGCTTTCAATATTTTAAATATCTCGTTAAGTCTGCATTAATGGGAGGACATGGGGAGAGTAAGGGAGAAATTTTATCCCTCCAGAAAAAGGTACAAATTTTTACTCCCCAATCTTATCATTTAAGGCTGTCAGTTAAGTTTTTTTTTTTTAAAAAAAAAAAGAACCCTAAGCCCAGGAGGGTTCTCGAGTTTGCAGGCGGAGAAGGGTCTGAGGCAAGCTTCAAAGCCCCAGGGGCATTCCTATTCTCCCAGCAAAGGTTTCCACCTGGGAAGCCCCAAAGGAGTTGAGGTCATGATACAATTTCAGGATCACAGGGAGCCCAGGTGACAAGCCTTTGCTCTCAGCATGAGCTCATGGCCTCATCCTGGGATTGCTATGCCGCTGCCCCTGGATAGATATCTCAATAATCATGGTGAGTAGGCAGATAAAAGCCAGCATTTAGTATTCATCTGTCTGAATGAAAAATTCGCCAAGCCCCGATATTTGCCAAGTCCAGCTCTCTTCTGCTGGTCCAATGTATTATGCATGTGATTTCTGCCACTGAGCTGACAATTAAAATCATGGAGAAGAATTTAGGTTCTTCCTGTGGCACACAGTCAGTAGGCTTCATTGGCTTAAATGTTGTCACAATCAAAATCATGGAGACTCAGCTCTCCCTGTGACATAGTTAATAGATCCTCATGACTTACATATAAGGAACATTAAGGTAATGGACCAATGGGTCTCCAACAATGAAAACTCTGGGGCTATGAGCAAATCAGGCTGTTGAATCCTTATATAATACACATAATTCTATGTGCTGGTTTGGACACAGAAAAAGTCACAGTATAGCTAGATTTTATTGTGGCAAACTGTCAGGATATACATCGAGACCATTACTAAAGTGCATGCTAAGTTCATGGTATAAGTAAAAATGAACCAATATTGTTTCCTTTACCTGTGAACAATAAAATTACTCTTTGTTATATAAATGTTTCATAACTTTCTTTAGAATCTCAGCATCAATTAAAATTGCTAAGCTCCTTGTATGGAGGAGAAGGTAGAAATGAATAGTCCCATTTGCAGGTTAGCACACAGGTTTGCACCACTATATCCCGCTCTATCTAATGCAAATACACCTCCATCCCCTGAAACACCCTTGAACTGAGCACTGAGGAATCAGTTTCCCTCTTTTAGTAAGCCACTTCTTGCGTCTGAATATTTTAGATTTTCGGGAGATACAAACACACATAGAGAGAGAGCTCTGTATTTTATACATGTGTTTGTGTACGTTAAAGGTGATAAAAGGTTAAATTATTATAAATGTGAACAGGTAACAACACAACTATAAATATCAGTTGCCTCATTGTCAGTTTTTAGATAGTGGCTAGGAGCTCACTATGTAGCCCCGTCTAGCTTAGAACTCAAAGAATCTGCCTGCCTCTGTCTCCCTAGTGCTGAGATTAAAGTCAGGGGCCACCAAGCCTATACCATTGCTCTTTGACTAAATAGGTATATGCTTCCAGATAACAACTGCTGCCAATAGGCCCTCACTCACAGTATCTTTTTTTTTAAACATCGCACATATAGTTATTAAAAATTAATTTTGAGAAACATCTGCTTTGCACCAAGCACTCTTCTAGAGGCTGGGAATCGGCAATGAACAAGTTAATACGGTTTCAGCAGGCGACAGAACAAAACTTGGACTTTGAAATATATTTGGAGACACGGCTTAGGTATTTTGATTGTTTGCTTGCTTATTTATTTATTTATTTATTTGTTTGTTTGTTTATTTATTTATTTGTCTCTGGCCAGAAAATCCAACCGTTTCCTCTTTCCCTACCCCAGTTTTAAAGCAAACTGCACCCATAACTTAACCTGCCCCCTATGGGCTGCCAGCTCTACACAAGGCTCTGTGGAACTGGAGGGGAGGAGATCACATATCTCGTCCTCAGGCTCTGAGTGCAGGAGTCTGAGCTGCCAGGGAGCTCGCTCTTTTCTGCCTTTTCTTGGACTCCTCTCTGTGATATATTCATGTATCATCAAATCACGGTTTGACGCATCAACTGGACTCTGTGTGTTTTCAGGAAGTTGTGCATTGTAGGTCTGTGGGGATTGTCATTTCCACTTGCCAGTGCCATGGCTAGCAAGGTCTGATGCAAAAATCCTTTCTCCAGCATGCCAGTTGGCAAAGGCTAGGTTTTGTTCAGGCAAACAGATTAGCCCTCTAAGGGTTAATTAGGAAGAGAACCCCATTCAGGGCCTGGGATTGTTTACCTCAATCGTTTTCATGCAAGCTGCCATGTTTCACTTGGGTCCTAATTGTGCCTGATGGACCTATTATTTTGTAATCAGAACAGTTCCTTGGCTTGCTCTCGAGGGGTTAATTAAATGGATGAGGTAGTGCCCCGGATATTACTAGCAGACAGGACCACTTGAATTTTTCACCAACCGCATTGGAGAGAGTCCCGTTACTATGAACAATCGGGTTTCTCGGCACCAGCGGCGCCTTTCACAGTTGGAGTTTATTAGGTTACTGTACCAAGACAAGCCTGACTGATCCATCAATACAGTCCTGCCTGGCTTGGTCCTGTTTCTGCTCCAAGGATGCCAGTGCCAGTGTACTCTAGAAACCCAGCCTGCATGTAGGCGGCCCTGTCTACTGCGGAAGATGATTCCTGCTCCGGGTTAAATGTGCACACCTCGTGGAAATGCCTGTACCCTCCACGCGACAGCACGTAGAAAAGCAGCAATCTACCCTGAAACACACTGTACTAAACACAGCAAGAGACCACAATGATTGGTAAGGCGACTAGACGTTTCTCTGGCGTTATCCTGCCGCGGCTGCTGCTACCGGAATCTGACTTGGCGATCCCCATTTTTTCCCCTCATTTCTGTCTCTTACAACTGAATTTCTAGCTTGCGATTCTTTCTGTAAAATGATCACACCTTATTTTGTCTTCTGTTACCTCTATTATTATTATTTTGCTAGAAGCCTCCTGGGATTTAATAACCAGGAGAGAGTATCGTGTACTGAGATGTGAATGAGAAGGATACGTTCTAGAGCTCACACAGCTAAGCCCTTCTGCATGTGGGACGGGCCAGGGAACAGCAAACTTGGAGAGAAGGCTGTTGTACCTGTGGTTTTTATCTCAGCCCCACGGCAACCATTAGAGTGAGGCAGTTCTATGTTCTAGAGAAAAGTCTAAGCTACAATCACAGGCAGCTTGGGACAAGGGCTTACAGAGTATGAACTGTGTTAGTTCCTGCATAGTCTTTGTAAGAAAATAGGGTTTTTTGAGAGCAGAGCAGGCAGCTTGACTGAGGGTGGACACGATACTGGGAGAAGCCCTGAATTTAATGTTTAGTTCGTCAGTGTGTGAGCTGAGTGACATGGGAGGCGTCACTTTACTTCTCTTAGTTCCAGCCTCCTCATCTGTAGAGTGGATCTAAGAATAAAGATCTACTTTCTGTCAGGGCACCGGTGTGAAAATCTTGCACAATGTGTGATCTATATTATATGGCTCAATTAATAGATGAATGAAGGATTGACAGCCTTAAAATTTTTTGTAAGATATTAAGAATTTAAAATCATGTGTGAAATTTGAAGAACCTTTAGCAAAGGACAACGTTTTATTTCTCCGTCTCTACTGCTAAAAGAATCTAAGTTGTTCTAGACTATGGCCTAGAACTTGTGGATTGTTGCAGAAACTGGTCTGCAACTGAGGTCTTTTTGTCTTGCTTCTAACTATTTCATTTTCACTTCTGTTAGACCAATGCTGTTGCATCATTCTGAACCTGTATCGACTTTTGCAAAAAAGATAACGAATAAATACAGTACTAAAATTATAGTGGGTAAATGAACTGTTCATATTAAGGCAATCTGTTGAAAGAGAAAGTAGTAGATGCATGGTTGTGTAGGACTGAGGGTTAGTGAGGGCGCAATGGGAGTAAGAGTCGGTGAGAAAAGACACTTTGGAGAAATTGATGAAAAGGTAGCGATAGATGTATAACCCTAGAGAAAGCTGACAGACTAAGCAAAAGCAAAGCACACTTGAATAAAACATGTGTGTTAGATGTGAATTATAAATCAATATAGGTGTTTTTCAAAGCTTGCATTTAAAAATTAAAACACATATATGTGTGCATATGAGTTAAAGCGTGCTATGATGTTAGCTATATCCCAACGGATACATGCCTCTGCATGCAAAATGTTAAACATCACTGAAATATTCTAATGCAACAAAGAAAGATAGATAGTCACTAATCCCATGGTCACCAACCACAGTGCTGGAGAGGACTGTGCTCCATGGGAATACAGAAGGTACATCAGGCCCACGTCTAAGTCTGAAACTATGGCTATGCATGGATTACATTTTCCATCCATTTTTGCAATGCATAAATATCTGGACTTGATCAAGCTTTCCCCTCTGGAAATTCAGGCAAAGCTCTGGGTGTAAAGACATTCTGCCAGCAAGATGGAATGTCCTTTGTACTCTAGAACTGCCTTCTCTACTCCCACCGGGTTATGGGTGTTCCATTGGTAACAGTAACACTATTTACAGTACTGTGAAAAATACTTTAGCTTTTCTTCCTCATTTTAATACTTATCCCAACAACCAAGGAAGTAACCTTGGCATTGTCCATTTTACACTTGTGGAAAGCAAGGCTTGGAGAGACTAAAACCTGTGGGATGGAAACAGAGAGGTGATGGGGGAGGGGCTAGGAGGAGAGGAAGGAGGAGAAACTGTGGCCAAGATGTAAAACAAATTTATTTTTTTAAAAAATCCAGGTATGTTATGGTCTTGAACAGTTTGCTATTTGGCAGTGTAGTTTCTCTTGATTATCTGTTTTCACAAAGTTCGAGCAAGAACAGAGCTTCCAATGTGTATGGGATGATATCTAGTCTGCTGGGATAATCTTCAAAGAGAGCATCAAAAGAGAGATCAATTACTTGTGCCGCTGTGTCCAGAGTGCAGCGGGTCTCACAGTTGGTTTATAATTTACCTTAAAGGCCTTCCTACCTGTAATATTTTCCATACATCAGCAGGAAAGTTTCCTTTCATTCACTCAGAAAACCTTCAGATTCTAAACAGGTATAAAATATGTAAATATATGTATCTATATATCTGCATATACATGTATATACATATATGTATATATTTATATAGGTATATCTGCAAATCAGAAGAAAAAATAGAGCTTATCCTCTAGAAGGGAAAAACAAATTTAAAACTGTCCATAATAAATAATTGTTATGCATAGTGGTTATAGGAAAGAAAACAGAAAGGAGCACAAGCATGTAGTCATGTGTCCTTCCATAACTTGGGGAAAAGGGAGGAAGGAAAGCTAAGAAAAAAATGGACAACAGGTCCTGTCAGAAAGGTACTCGGGTTGTATTACAGCAAGAAGAAAGGGTAAGTGGATATAAGCCCAGAAGTGTGAGGAACATCATAGTTCCCAAATAAAAAGGGGTTACTTGTGAGAGTTCAGGTTCAAGGTCAGTCTGGGTTTCCCTGAGTCTGAAATGCCGGTTACACAGTTCAATTTGGACTTGATCTTAAGTGTGGAGTGTGGCTAACCTTGGCCTGAATATCTATTCTCATTTAACCTCCTTTTGGGTACTAGTGTTTAACTTATGTTATACTCTGTATTTAAGATCCACTCTCTCTGTTTGTTGAACTGACAGAGGGCAGAGAACCACAGCCTTTTCTTAGGCATGTGGATACACTGGTAATTGCCTTAAGCTCTTACAGCAGATTGCCTAGGTTCTTAATCTTAAAGGATGGGTGAGTTAAGGAAAAGTCAAGAAAATAGGAATATTTTAAAAAATGTAGTTATAATTGGGTTACACATTCAAATGTGTTCTATGACTGTGTATTCACGCAAATGTTTCTGATAGGGAATTTTTATATAAAAGTGTGTGATTGAGATCCCATAAGCCTAATAATTCTTTCCTATCTGCTTTTCTGCTTGCATTCATGAAGAATACCACCAAGTCCAAGGTATGCTACATAGTCAGTAAAGGAGAATTCTGTCTAAAATGTAAAGCTTGATTATTGGCACTTTTGTTACTCAGTAAGATACTTGGTTTTAATTCTGACTTTCTTTAAGGGGAGGGGTTATCTCAAAGATCACTAGAGTTAGATATCCTTCCCAGTATTCTTCTGAAGACTCCTGCCAAAGACTGATTGGCTTCAGTCAATCTCTGTGCAGGGATTGCGCATTCTGGTCAGACCCATGTTTTTCACATATCAAAGTGTCAACATGGGGCACAAGAGGGAGTTTTGTAGGTTAGACACCTAAGCTCTGTGTACTTATTAGATATAGGAGGAGTTGTACTCCATGGGAAAAGCACAGAGGTAGGACAAAATACTCTTAATACTTCTATCCACCTACCCCAAATCAGTTATTAGAAACCTGCTCTGAAAACATAGATTCTTCTATAAGGCTTACTCTTTTTAAATTAAATTATATCCAATGGGCTTCAGATAGAACTAAAGTGTTAAGAGACCAAGTTTTGAGTACATATCTTCAAAAAATGATTTAAAAGCTTAAAACTAATACCACATATGGTTAATAAAACATTTTCTTCTACGAAAACCTAACTTAATCTCAAAAGTAAGTCTCATTTGCTGTGACTAGGATGCAGCAGAAGTTTTTGAGGACACATTGAAACCATGGAAGTCAATGAAAAGTCCCATTCAAAAACAAAAAGACCAGCTCTGAAAAGGTATTCAGATTTTACTAAGGATGAACCTTGAATTCCTTCCACAAGCTCTTACACGTTATACAAATAGACTTATTGCTAATGCCTTTAGATCCAACACAGGTATTAATACAATATGAAGTGTAACTGAAGTGTGCAATGATTTAAAGTGTGACTAGAACTTGAAAGAGTCACCATGAGCTACCATTTCCCACCTCATGGTCATGCTCGACCAGGATAGTCATGTGCCCCACAGGAACAAGAGATGATTAGCCACCGCCAGAGCCAGGGCACAAGTTCTGGGCCTCATCCTTGAGCATAAGATCTCTACATTCCTAAGGGAACATGAACAAGAATATAAGGCATTAATCTGGCTTATACATAAAGATAAACCCCAAGAAAAATGAGAAAGGTTTTGTTTCAGCATTTTGCTGTAAAATATTAAGTAAAATATCATTGGTTTTAGAAATAGTGGGTTAAAATCTAGTTTTTGTTTGGAAGGTTATGTATTACAGGCTTTGTATTTTTATCAAAAGGTGAGTTAAACTTTGGTAGAACCTTATGAGCATCACTCACAGTTAAGAGGAAAAGAGAAGGTGTCTGAGACCCTTATTGACTGGCAGCACTGAGTTCATAAGAACAGGAAGGAGCACATGTAGGAAGTGTCCAGTTCTTTGGCAAGGCTATATTTCTAAAATTTCAACATGAAGGCTCAAGGCTTAGGTTTTACATAAAGAGAAAAGTAATGAAAATTTAAGATTCCTGATAATTTTAACCTGCATATAATGATTCTCCTAAGATTTCATATTCACAAATAATGTCAATATAGATTTCTGTTTTAAATTTATAAGCATATTTATTTAAAAAAACCTTTTTACCAGGAGGAAGTCAAATTATATGCTTGTTTCTTATTCTTGTTTATTTTTTGAATTAAGGAAAAGAGAGCATTACATAAAAAATTTAAGTATGCTGCTATAGATAGACAGATAGATGATAGATAGATAGATAGATAGATAGATAGATAGATAGATAGATGATAGATAGATAGATAGATAGATAGATAGATAGATAGATAGATAGATAATGGAATCTCAAACTTTACCTAATAAATATAGCACATTAATGTTAAAGTCCCATAGCATTTGCTATGTTGTCTAAGTATTAGAAGAGAAGGTATGTGTATGTATTCTTGTACAACAAGAACATTTGTGACTACTGCAGGTCACAGCAATTGTCTCTTACACTTTTCCACATTTACAGATATTCCATTAGGGCTTCTAAATGAAAGTGTTAAAGATAGGCAGGAAATTAAAAGCGGTCATAAGGAAAAGCTAAGTTGTGTTTACAGCCTTTTGCTTGTTGAACTGAAGAAAAGAAGACGATATATGATTTGAAGTGTCCTGTGCCTTTTTTTTCTAGTGCCCTGTCTTCCATAGTTGGCATTTCTATTAGTGATCGCTGATAGGAGCAGAAAGGACCAGACCCCAAGTGCCCTCAGACTGAATACTTGATTTCTACAACAGGTTCCTCTCCCTCTCCTACACTACAAGCCCCCGCCCCCATATCATACATCTGTGCAGATATCTCCCATCAGCAAAGCTGATCCTCGGCGTTTGCTTCCATCAGCTGTCTCGCAACTTGTCTCCACTGTACTGAATTCTGGGTCAATAGGAGGAGTGTGCTAAGGTTTCCACATATAAGAGATGGGCCCAGCTACTGTGGAAATGTCTCAAGGAAGTATCCATTGACCAGTGGAAGAGGCAAAGTTTCCACTAAACTAGCAGACAGGTCAGACATGTTCTGTGGCTCCTACAGGCTGGATAGTCACAAGGGCGTTTTCCATACAATGCCCTTGAATAAATCGCACAAACACTTATAACATCATGATCTAGAAAGAATGAGCCTTTCAAAGTGTGATATAGTGGAACTTTGGGTTTCTCATTCCTCCCTCTAAAATCAATGTTAACTCGTTCATTTAACATATATATATATATATATATATATATATATATATATATATATATATACTAGTACATGCACCATGACATACTGGGCAAACATTATAGATAAAAATGCAGTTAAACATAGACTAAATAGACATCACTAATTGGCCACTGGTATTAAGCACAGACTGTATAATACAGTCCTTAATTCTTCCTCATGATTATTGTTAATTAATTGCTGTTTCCTGTTTATCTTTTCTGTGGCTATTTGTTGGAAATGATTAAGACAGTGATAATGATAGGGCACCTTCGTCTACATTAGGTGGCAAGCAGTTCAAGGTTCAAAGACGTAACTGACTCTGTCTCAATCATCCTGGTTATATCCTTTCTCAATTGATCATTTATAGCCCCACTTTATAAATTCTAGTCTCCAATTCTTGATCTAGACTGCAAAATCACAGGCCGGAGCCTAAATATAAAAGTATTTTAAAACTATCCAGATGATCGTGTTTTATAGGCAAGGCTGAGAACCACTTGGCTTCTAACTGACATGAGGCTGGCCATGCTGATCTGACTTTAAATATCACCTGACCTGCTACAACCTATGCTATTCTAGGAAAGAATACAACAGTTATCATCATTCAATAGCACTTAGATTCTTTAAAGTTTGGAATATTTTAGAATTTTTCCAGACTCAGTTTCTATGCTATTCATTTTTATAAAATGCCAATTAAGTAAGCAGCATTTATTAGGCTATATATAATCTTTAAAATTACACACCATTCACTCTGCTTCCTTTCAGAATTCTAATGTTTGCTTCCATGATTCTTTGTCTTCCAAGTTCTCTCTCTAGCCCTCTACTTGTTTTGTTCCTTCTGCCTGAGCCACTTTCTAATCCTTTCCACTTTCAGAACTTGGCATAGTTGCCACATACTCTGTACAAATACCATTATTCTGCCCAATCTTTCTAATTCCCAGTGGAACTTTGGGGACTCTCCGATGACTCCAGTGGTAACTCATTTCCCTTTCTCTGGTAAGCCTGCCACATGTCTTTGTGTGTTTACCACTCTGTGTTTCTCTGTGCATTCTACATTTCAGGAGCACCAGAAGCAGAGCTGCATCAGTAGCCATTGTAGTTCCACAACTTGGTACAGTCAAAGCACACAGTAGGTGCTCAATAAATGTCTGTGGAAGTAACCTCTAAATTATTACTTTCATTGATTGTATGTGGAGGGAGCATGTATATGTCATGGTGCACATGTGAAGGTCAGAGGACAAACAATTTGTAGGAGGCACTTCAGACATTTTACTATGTGGGTCTTGGGGATCGGTCATGTCATAAAGACTTGGCATACACACCTTTTCTCATTGAGCATCCTCACCAGCCCTGGACATGTGTTTTTTTTTTTTATTTTATGTGCATTGATGTTTTGCCATGGGTATCAGGTCCCCTCAAACTGGAGTTACAGACAGTTATAAACTGCCATGTAGGTGCTGGGAATTGAACCCAGGTCCTTTGGAAGAGCAGTCGGTGCTCTTAACCCCTGAGCCATCTCTCCAGCCCTTTTGTTTGAAATTTTTTTAGACATGTGGTTTTAAACATGCACATGTATAAGTGACAATTCCCTAGATGTGGCAAGCTCAGATAACTTGCATATCAAACGTCCAAACAATTGGTCACTGACCTTCCATGTATCTAAGAAAGAGATGTTCCTTCTCTCACTTATTACACATGATTCCTTAGGAAAATCCTTACCTTCCTTAAACTTAAATTTGAAACTAGGAGAAATTACTGCCCCCGCTCCCCGCACACCAACAAAAACCTTGGAAATGCATAGCAGAGTTGCTCTCTGACTCTCAGTGCTTTCCTCTGGCCACAGTCTTAAGGACATACCAGAGAGATTCATGAACACACATAGGACTTTCTGCTCTTCCAGGGAAAGCATTGCCTATGCTACATAGGGCCCTTTGTGATGCATCCCGGGGGAATGATGAGCTCTGCAGCAAGACCTCAAGGTCTCAGTGTGTTCTTTAGCTTTTTGGAAGCCTCCAAGTCTCCCAGTGTAGACACTGCCTCCTCTATGAGTTGTGAGTGGTGTGCTTTGTGTTGAAGCAGAAATAATGTTGCTCAAAGGATAGCATAATAAACTAGTCATTACTCCTAATTGCTTTTATTAGCACTAAATTTTCCATTCTCCGGGATTATTGTTGTTTGCATTAAGCAGCTCTAACACTTGCGGCACTTGTCGACTTCATCAAAGATCAAGATGCCATAGGAATCTGTTTGGGTTGTCTTCTTCAGAATATGTAATTTTGTTGTTGGATTTACTACAGACAGTTGTGTGCTCCTTTAATGAATTAAAATTTAAATCTGGAACACTAGCTGGGCTCAATCCACCCACTGCTGATTCTGAAGCTCCTTAGCATATCAAAGAGATAAGAGCAAAGAGAGCAAGCACAGCACAGGAGACCCCACCAGCTATATGAAGAGAAAGGATGCGTGGTCTCCCAGGCAGTGTCTACAGCACCAGGGGCATGATTTTGAATATTCTACATCCATTTATATTGTTAGGTACAAGAAATACCAGCATTTTTGCTATGCAAACTGTGTCTCAGACTCTCATATATCTTGGGACAGAATGTGTATCCTGATTTTTGCTTCATTTTTATGGAAGATAATCTCTGCACTCCTGATGAGGTTCCTGCTTAATCAACTCACCTTGCAATTTCCTCAGGTTTCAGTGATTCTGAGTTAGTAGGAATAGGAGTGAAAAAGATACAAAGTGTGCACCTTGCAACTTGTAAGAACATGGCTGGGATTCAGCTAAAATATTAGTCAGGATTTGAAGTCTCATCAAGTCTCCCTTTCAAGAGTACCTTGAAGTCTGAATGAGATCATAAGTCTGAATGAGATCATTAGATGTAATCAACCCCAAGACAGCTGCTTTGTTCGCTCCTGTATCTCCTTTGCTTTGAAAAAGGCCTGCTGTAAACAGTATTTACATATGTAGACTTTCAGCCATAATGCTTGATGTATAGGAATACTAGAAATCAGGGTTGAGGGGACACATAATTACTCAGTTTAAGACAAGAGACTACTATTGGAAATATTTGAGAATAGGTTTTTTTTGTTGCTGTTGTTGTTATGTGGATTTGTTGTTTCATAAACTTGTTCTAACAGTGTGTCTAAGTATATCCTTTTGATAGATATAAACTATTTATATTGGTGTCTTGGTTACTGTTTAATCACTGTGATGAAACACCATGACCAAGACAACTTTTAAAGAATAGTATTTAACTGGGACTTGTTTGTGGTCCATTATCATTGTGATGGAGAGGACAGTGGCAGGTAGGCATGCTTGGTGACTGGAGAAGTAGTTAGGAACTTACATATGATACACAAAATTGAGGGAGAGAAACTCGTTTGTCATTGCCTTTTGAAACCTCCTCTAACAAGGCCACTCAGACTCCCATAAAGCTAAACCTCACAATGCTTCCTGAACAGTTTCACTAACTGGAACCAAATATTCAGACATACGAGCCTATGGAGACACCCTTACTCAAACCACCACAACTGGTCACATCTTTTCCACTTGTGACATCAATGATATGTTTCCGTAGTCCAGTGGACTAATGTGACTACCCAACACAGGCAGAACTTTGCTAACAATGACAGATTCTAAACACTCTTGGTTAAAAAAAAATGAAAGCATGGAGAAGACATTGGACAAAGGGGTGAGCTAAAATCTGGAACTGAGAAAATGGTATATAAACAAAGAAAAGTCATCTGTGTTTGGCACTGGAGTAGCACTATGTGGATGCACTTCTAACACAGCATGTGCCTCATTCTGTTTTTCCAAATGTTTTCTTAGAGCATCAAAATCTGTAACTATTAGATTTTTCTTACTGACTGACCTCTTGCTTCTAGTCTTGGACCCTTCAACCCAACTTGAAACCAGTTTTCAGGATAATCCAACTAAATAGCAGTCCAGATCATGTCATTTCTTCCAAATCCATCATCAGAGAATTTAAAGACTTAAGGGATTCAGTCCAAGCCCTTTAGACAAATAAAGGAGACATGCATGTATAATTGGACTTCCTTTGGATTGTCAGTTCCCAAATAATGACACGGAGACTTCTTTTTTTTTTTTTATTTATTTATTTTTTTTTTTGGTTTTTCGAGACAGGGTTTCTCTGTGGTTTTGGAGCCTGTCCTGGCACTAGCTCTTGTAGACCAGGCTGGTCTCGAACTCACAGAGATCCGCCTGCCTCTGCCTCCCGAGTGCTGGGATTAAAGGCGTGCGCCACCACCGCCCGGCTTTTTAGGGTTATTTTTTTATTTTTTTTTTTTTTTTGGTTTTTCGAGACAGGGTTGACACGGAGACTTCTTATTTTGGAAGCTTGTTCTTAGCTTAGGCTTGTTCCTAACTAGCACTTAAAACTTAAGTTAACCCATTTATATTACTCTAAGTCCTACCTAGTCACTTATTATCTCCTCTCAACATTATATGTCCAACTCCCTCTGCGACTTGCTGGTGAATTCCCCTGCACCAGTTTCTAACACCAAATTCCTATCTCTACCCAGAAGGCCCACTAATTCTTTTCCTGCCTAGCTCTTAGCCATTCAGCTCTTTATTAAACCAATCAGAAGATGCTTAGGCAGATGAGGTAAAGCAACAACCTGTCTTCACAGTGTGATCAAGTATCCCACAACATGTATGATTTAATTGTCTCTCGTCATTCACTTTATCCTGCATTATACATTTTATTCCAATAACTGCACAGCCCTTAAAGTGTCCAAATAGCCTCCATTTGTTAAACTGCCACAAATCAGGTTCCATAGTGTCCCTCTACACACTTGATCCGATTTAACCCTTTCATCAGTCTAAGAGGTAAATAAAGCTATTTGAAGCGTACCTGTGAGAACCTGTAAGTACTAGAACAAACACTTGGACATGAACTCAAGAATCCCTTAAAACTACTAAACTGTAAGCCGTAATATATTCACAGAAGACCTGGTGCTAATTCATGCAGACCTTGTGCGTGTTACTCCAGTCTCTATGAATGAGCAATGGTTTAAACATTAGCCATGTTCCTTCTCTCATATTTTGCAAATGTACTTAACCTACCATAACTGAGATGTGCTCCATTTTACTTCTTGTGAACATAAAATACAAACATACACAGACACAAACTTATATTACCATTTATTTGTGTGTATGTTAGACATTTCTCATGTTTTATAACCATCACTTTGTTGACTGCATTAATATTTTTCTGGATTGTTTTATTTACTGCATTTTTCTAATCTTGGACATTTGACCCTTGCAATCATACATAGCTGTCTTGAACACAGATTTTGTTTCTGTTGAAAGGTGTCATTAAGAGAAATTCTAGAAATTGTAATCAGATCACAGAATGTAAACATCATTATTAAGCTTTGCATATTATTTTCCAAAAGAGCTGTATCAATTTACAAAATCACTAGAAGTAAGAAAAGCAATGAACCTCTTACGCTTGGACAGTGATACACATTTCAATAGTCCTAACTTTAAGAGGTCATTCATTCTCAGGACCCACTGAGTTAATTGTTTTTATTTCCTTGTTATTAGTTTTTCTATATGTAGTTTTGGTATTTGGATTTCTTTAAATTTTGTTTTATTAGATATTTAGATTTTCTTCTAAATTCGGGGGTAGTGTTCAAATTTTATAAATCATAAATTATAATTTTAGTATAATATTTAGAATTGGCTGCATAAAAGTTTTAGTAGATGTTACCAATTTCTATATGAGTCATCAAGTCATGTGTGTCTTTGCGTTTCTAGAGCTGATTATTATATTGCATGAGGCAAGCTTCTTAAGTCTTTCTTTTCAAAATTACTTTATTTTCACACTACTCAATAAATTTTACCCAAATCCACCTAACTCCATTCCCTTTCTATACCCATTCAACTATGTGTTCTCCTTTTAAAGTTTTGGAATTTAATTTTATACTCATCAAGTCTAATTTGTGCTGTTCATTTATTCTTAGATATGTTGCCCTCCACACTAGAGTGTGATCAACTTAACAGCAGCTACTATTTTTTTTTTTAAAAAAAAAAAGGAAAACTGACTTTTTCTCTTCAAGCAGTTGCCAATTGCCAATAGCTCCTTGGTTAAGGGGGAGATGTCATACCCCCCCACACTTTCTATGCTAGAACTTTTTCTGGATTGAGTTCACATGGGTTTCACTCATGCAGTCACAAATGATGGGAGTTCGTATGCACAAGCTGCCAGCTGTGACCTGAGGATGCTGTTCACTTAGAGTATCTAATGCCTATGGCCCTTAAAATATGCCCCCCCATCTCAAATGACTCGCAAGTCTTGGGAGGGGAGAGTATGATCTAGATATCCCGTTTATAGTTGAGAGTTCCCCAGCCTCTATTTCTTGGCATCTTGTTCAATTGTGAGTCACCATTAGTGGTGACTGACCCACACATTATACCATACTCCCATAATCACTTGTTTGTTTCTTTGTTTTGTTTTTACAAAGCCCAATAGAGTACATTGGAGGAAAGGCTGCGTCTTCATCAAATGGTGCCTGTCTAATTGGATGACTAATATACTACAATCAAACTGGACTTTTATCTTTCGTCCTGCACTAACCCCAATTCTAAATGGATCGAAGACCTCAGCATAAGTCCTGATACTCTAGCTCTGAGAGAGGCAAAAGTGGGAATATGCCTGAACTCATTGGCACAGGAAAGAACTCTCTGGACAGGGCCCTGATAGAGCAGGCACTTAAGCCAACAATTAATAAATGCACCTGATGAAACAAAAGCTTCTGTACAGCAAAGGGCAACATCATACTAGTAAAGAGGCAGCCTACAGAACGGGAAGAAAATCTTTACCAGTTATACATCTTCCAGAGACTTATTATTCAGATTTTATAAATTTGTGATCTTTAATTTCACTAAAACCAACATAACACTTGCTATTATTTTAATTAAAAATAACTTTCAATAAGTTTATACACCATTTTACTCTTAATTACTGTACACCTAAATGTTTTTATCTTGTTTCAAATAAAATACTTCATATTTTCTAAACAGCATGAACTCAGCACTGTGCTAAGTACAGTTATATATACTATCTCATTACACAGGAGCTAACGTTATCTTTATATAATTCTGATGCCTGTATGCAGACTGAGGTTTAGACTGATGATGTCTAGAAGCACATGGCTATTCAGTGACAGGGCTGTGCTTTGCATGCAGAACCATCTTGACTCTGTAGACTATGCTCTTTACTCCTACCCTTTACTTGCTAAACTAGAGTTACGAGGCATGAAGATAATGAAATTGAATCAGATTCATAAAACACTTCTGGTAGTACAGTGAGTATTTCAATTGTGTAAGAGGAAAGCAATTATCTCTTTAAATATGAAAAGAGTCAGTGTGCTTGCATGTTTCTCATTGTTATAGGAAAACTACCGGCCAAGAACTGAGAACCACCTTCCGTAAGCAGAAGGCAGGCTCACACCAAAGAAAGAGTCAGATATTCCAAGTGGTTAGGAAGTCAAGGATTTAATCAAGAGGTATTTACCCATGAGGCAGTTTCAGGAGGCAGTGAGACAGGGTAGTTTTTATAAGCACAGCAGTCTAGACTTTATAAAAGGCGAAGGGGTGGGGAGTGTACTCATCATAACAAGTCCAGCTGTTGGTGCCTATTCATTCTCTCATGAAGGAAGAACTTTAATTCTTCACCTTCTGATTCATATTCCTGATTGAGAATCTATTTCCTCTGCTGCAACCATGCCTTGACTGTCAGCCCAGCATCCAGCAACTCTCCTCAACCACATACTTAGGACAGATTTTCATAAATCTGTCTTTAAACCTAGTAGTGAAAGTCAATTCTGTGTTAATGCATACGTGATGCCAGTTCATGAAAAGAGAGTCTGCGCTGTCAAGACTGCTCTCAGTGCCAAACTCTCGGTGCAGGAGTCTCACTAGGGGTGACAGAAGAGTTGAATGAAAAGAAGCTATGTGAACTGAATGGTTGGGGGGTGAAAAGTATACATTTGAAGAATTACAATAAAGAATGAACAGATACATAGTGAAAACGGAATTTAGGGAGACAGTCTGTGCTGGTGACATATTTAATCACTAGCCTTCCAATAATAAAACTGACCTCTTTGAAATTTTAAGTCATTATCTATCATTTGAGAGCAGAGTACCAGGATTACAAAGAGAGAGAGAGAGATTCCATGGGAAATTAGGATCTGTTGTCCTTAAATAACAGTAGCCAAAATCTTCAGTGTTAGAAATGCAAATTGTTGGGCCCCATCCTATTCCTGAGGCAGAAAGCAAGGGTAGGCCGCCTCTGTTCTGAACGAGCCTCCCTGGTGATTCCTGATGTGCATTCGAGTTCAAGAACCACAAAACTTGATAACATTTTCTTTCTTCTTCATTTATTATTTTGACCAATTATTTGAAAATTTTGCACAATGTATTTTGATCATATTCACACTCCTCCCCGAGCTCCTCCCAGATCTACCTCTCCCTTCCCTGACCTATTCAACTTTGAGTCTTCCTGGCTTAATTGTTTTTGCAACCATCAAGTCCAATTTTTCCTGTCTGTATATTATTGGTATTATTGGGTGTATGACCTTCTGCCAACCTATCAGGGGCCACACCTTTAAAGAAAGGTTACTTTCCCTCTCCCATCAGTTATCAGTTACTACTAGTAACCTCAGTTAGGGTGGGACTTGGTGCCCACTTCCCTACTTCTCTTCTCCATGCTGGGATATGTTAATGTTCCTTACAACTGTGAAGTTGAACTCCTATTACTATTCATCCTTCAATACACCTTTATATCAAACAATTCAGTATTTATTGTCCTCGGGATTTGAGGACAATATGAAGGGACTTAGTTAATACTTAGTAATGGAATGACCAATGGATGCCAGTGTTAAGAGGTTTCATTCAATACATGACTTCATGGCAGAAACATCAAACTGAGTCTTGGCTTAACCTCTGATATACCAACAAGTGCCACATTAATCCACCTGTGAAGATATGGACGGGTCAATACCATCTTATAATGCACTACCCCTCCCTAAAGACTGAGCAAAGAATAAAAAAAACTTGGTGTTGACATGTCATGTTCTCTTTTCACCATTATCAAAGTTGAGTTGGAGCCTTCCAGAGATGAGTTAGAACAAGAGGGCTTCCTATCTACTTTGATTCCTGCTAGCAAAGGCACAAATGATGCTGAATTCCTGTTGTCAGTTGTGCATACACATCCCACTGTGCTGTGGCTTTTTTGACCCTCGACACCATGTCTCATTAATCATTCTATCTTCTCCATACTTAGCACAGTGGCTGTGTACTCACTGTCATTAAACATAATGTATTCAATTGGATCAATTCTTTAGGTTAAAAATTATCAAATCCAAGTATTATCATTAATAGGATAAAGGAGAGACGAGTAGAGGACCATCCCCTAGGGCACCACAAACAGACAGAAACACATTTTAGAATGACAACTTGGTTTTTTAATACAATCTCTACAAACTTTGTTTTACATGGTATATAATGAATGAAATTTTGAATCCTTTTTTTCCCTCCATTATTGTATATTTGGGGATAGAATTCCACAGAACACTCAAACAACAACAACAACAGGGTAGCTTTTCAAGTTCTACAGTTAGCTTGATGTTTCTCATCATTTTACTAGTTAATGAGAACAAAATTCCACTGTCTGTAGTATAGGAACCCCTTCCAGTTTAATCCATTCACCTGTTGTTTTAGGTACTTTTTTAAAAAATTACTTTAAAGAGACACCATGACCAAGGTTATTTATGAAAGAAAACATTTAATTGGGGGCTTGCCTACAGCTTCAGTGGGTGAGTCAATGACCACACAGGGAGCATGGCAGCAGGCAGGCATGGCACTGGAGTAACAGCTGAGAGCTTACATCTTACCCATAAGTTATAGGCTCACAGAGCAAGACTGATCCTGGGATTTGGTCTGGGCCTGGACCTGGATCTGGAACATTGGTCCAATGGATGTTTGATAGTTACAAGACACTTTTTTCATGAGACTTCAATGTGCTTCTGTAGGCTTCAATGTGCTCTTAGAGGTAAATAGTTAACTATTAGGGAGGTTGTTTGGATCTCCTGGGATGGAGGATTGGGTGAAAGGGAGAAGAGATCAATGGACACAACAAAATGGGTCACCTTTCAATTGTTACTGAAGCTCAGGGTTTGCATTCTTCACTTATATTTGAAATGTAAAAAGACCAAAGTGGTTAGTGAAACTGGGATTCCAACTATAACTTTCCCTTTGCCCTCTGAGTTCTGAGCAAGGACATAATCTTTCTCACATCCTGTAAAGAGCATACGTGTTTGCATGATTTCAGTCCCACTGTCCTTTCCAACAACCTCTGCAGCAGCTGACCCATTCCATCCACGTGCTACCAGCCATTTGACAAATTCCTCTTCAGCCAATTTCTTCAGACCAGAATTCTTCCCCAGTGTTGGACTATTATCCTACGTGGGGGGGTGTGTGCCTGTGTGTGCACGTGTTTGTGAGGGACTTCACACATGCATGTGTTTGTATGCGTGCATGCACAGGCATGTAGTTAATATAGCTAGTGAGCACAATGATTCCATGAACTAGGCCTTGCCAGAGCCTCTTTACCCCACTCTGCGCTGCAGTCTCATCATGTGCTTGAGAAAGCGCTTCCCCTGACAGGCGGGAAGGAAATTTGAAAATTAGTGGGAGCTTCCAGTGCCCAGGAGACACACACTGACATCTTCTCCTGATTCATTGACAGAGCCCGGCTGTCCTGTCGAGTGTCTCATTAACACGAGAGGCTTTGCCAGGCAGGGTGTCCAGATTTGCGTGTGTGTGATATATCTGGGCAATTTTTATTCAATCCATAAAATGTACTGAACTCATAGTGCATGAAACCCCTAAAGTGTACTTGTATTCTGAAGACATTTTTACACTATTTCCTGTCTTCTGTTTACCGAGTACTATATAGAACCACATAGCTGGCAAAGCCAGAAACAAAAGGGGGCAATGTTTCAGTAATACCCCCTTCTCACTCGGTATTATGCACAATTATTATTCATATAATTATTAGTATTTGTTAAAGGGAGAGGGGAAAATAGGCAAGGCATACGTAGAGAGAATAAGCTTCTAAAGTATTATTTTTAACAGACTATGAATGAATCAAGTGTTATCATTTTGACATTCTAGTGGGATTCTGAAATGGAGACAAAAACCACTGAAAAATAGATTAAAGGTGTGCATTTCTCCAAAAGGCCCATGATTAAATTTAAAGTATTAAAAAAAAGAAAACCTTCTAGAATTTTACAGCTTTCATTTGTACCCTGATCATGTTATGCCAGGGTTGGTGATGAAGGATGCTGGCCTTTAGTCAGGTCGCTCCCTCTCCTATAACTTCTCTTCACAATTCAAGGGGGGAGTAGCATGTCATGTGACTCATCTACATGATGGTCAGGCTGAGACAACTCATCACCACATTGTCGGCATATACTGGTGGCTTTTCCATGGCCTCTCCCAAACTTCTCATTGGCCTTGTCAGTTTTCTACAACTTGACAGTTCAATACAGAGCAGATTGATTTCTCCAGAATAGATCAAAGGGGAACAGCTGAAGGTGATAAACGGTGGTCCAGATTAGCAGGTGTTAATGAGATAGATCTACTCTGGCCCTGGTAAGAGCAATATTTATCAGGGAATTCTTCAGAGCTTTAAAGTCGGAGCAAAGGAAATAGGCAGCTGTAGATCCCACCTCACGGTGCCTTCAATGCTTACCAATCTAGGAAGCAGTGTTTGTACCACTGCTAAGCTGGGTGCTTGGCACATTAACTGAATCTCTAGAAGAATGTGCTATGGGAATTATATCCTCCCCATTTTACAGAAAGTCTGCCTAACCATGGAAGGCATGTGGCTCAGCTACAAAGCCAGTTCTGAGTCTAACGCCTGCTCTTTGTATTACACCTCATTGGCTCTGGAATGAAAAAAGAGATGGTCCTCACAAGTCTCGTGGATTTTAAAAGAATTCTGCCAGGTACTTTATAGTTACAGACTTCTAACTTACAAGAGTTATTATAACTGCAAGCTTGTGTATTTATATAGAATGACATGGCATGGACAGACAAAGCTATCAATATTATAATTTGCTGTTTGTATGGTATCTTAATTCTTTGGATACAAAAACAGGGGCAGAAATTTGATTAGATCCTAAATTTCTAAGTGACCCTCTTTTGTCATGGTTTTCTTTTTTCTAGTTGGTAGATTACAAATCTCAATCAGAACTGAGCTTTTCAAACCATCTGATGCTCAGCTGGGCTGGGTGTGAGAAGATATTATATCGGCGTCCTATAAAGGTGTTAGTGCCCCTTTCTCTCTCTTTCGCTCCCTCCCTACACACTTTACATATTTTTTATTTAAAGAACAACAATTCAGAGCAATTTAACATACACAGTACACAAGGAAGGAGCATTGCAGGTATTGCTGCTGATCAGCACAGTTCGAACATTAAGACAGAGGTGTAGGTTGTCTGTCCACCATAGACGCTCTCCTGTCTCCTTCTGATGGTCTCAATAAAAATCCAGAATTTGGTTGCTGCGGTGTGCTTCTGTATCGACCTTACCCACCTCCAATCTCTGCAGAAGCACAGTTAAGGTAGTTGAGTAGAGAGTAAATCAGTACTAGATATAGACTCACCAGGTTTGGGGTGTCTTTTAAGGATTTTTTTTGACCAATAATAGTAAAAAAAAGAGAAAGAAAAGAAAAGAAAAATTCAATTGATTTAGAGTTGTGGTGTTGGTTTCTTTCTGTTTCAGTTAGTGCTTGGGATTGAACATCGGGCTTTACACCTGCTAGACAAGCGTTGCACCCCAGAACTCCACTCCCAGCTGAGCGAGTTTCACAGAGCAATCCCAGTCATTCTGTGGCTCCAAGACACCGCAAGAAAGAATACTGTGCTCAGTGAAGTCTTCCTGCCAGACACTGCCAGTATTTAGCTACCCTGCCTGCCAAGTTTACAACTCCACATATTTTACAGCCTAAGCCCATTCACCCCAATGCCACATAACTGAGTACCAATACGTGGTAGGCAGTACATTAAAACAAGTACCAAAATGTATTTTCACACAAGAAAAAAAAGAAGAACTGTGGAGTTAGTAACTCCTTGAGCTTCAAGTACTTCATCTGTATGTTTAGAAAAGTCAATTAAGTATTCTGAACCTCAGTTCTCTGACCCACAGGACAGGACTAACACAGCATCCTTGGTGCGTTGTTGGTTTGGGAGCAGACTAGAAAGAGCAGCTGCTAATCAGTGGGCACACTCACTGTTGTTGCCAGCAATAGAATATGAAGTGGGCAGCATTCAGTGTGTGTTGGAACACTGGAATGATGGTCAATCACTGGATGACGAGCCACACAGTAACAGACAATCTATTAAGATGAAACGCCATTTGTAACTGAAAGTACAAAGAAAGGGTATTTAAATGACCTGTCGTTTGAGGTAGTATGATTCCTTCCAACCGACCACAGCCAATCCCAGACATGACAGAAAGAACCAAGAAAGGTTTTGAGTATTTTAAAACTAGGATGAGTCAGATGTGACAGTGCTTCTATAATCCAAACATTTGAGGGCTGATATCAAGCTCAGCCCTGCATGGGCTATGTAGTGAGACCGCCTCAAAAATAAACAAGTGGATAAGAAAGAAAGGAGGGCTGCCTAAGAAGAGAATTCAGGGAACACTGGTTGCTAGGATTTTTCTAATTCCAGAAGTTTTTTTTACTTGGGTTCATTTTTGGTGGTGACGGCTCTTCCATTAGTCCCCAAGCCATATGGACCGAGATAAATTACTAGTAATTTGCCTTTTCTGCAATTGCATAAATTTTGGTGGGAAATTGAAGAGATCCCAGCCAACTTTTAATGAATCAACCCCCTTTGCTAGCATCAACAACAAAAAAAAAAAATAAGAAGAAAGCAAGCAAAATGTAGTTTGTAGCGACGTGGAATGATAATCACTCAATACTTGATTTACACTCTAAATGCAATAAATGAAGCTAAATGGGTTTGAAAAATCACCCACAAGTAAAATAAAATAGATCACCCTGTTCAGCGCCGGTGGGAAAATAGGCTTGGCTTCACAGTGAAGTTCCTATTTTCACCCAGAGTGGTACTTACATGAAGGAGTGGTCCTAAGTCTGCCAGCGGCCTTAAAGAGCTTGTGAACTTGTGCTCCTAACAGAGCACACCAGGGAAGTGGGTCAGAAAGCATCTCTCCAAGCAGAAAAAATAAAAAGGGACCCAGTGACATAGCACTAGATAAGGGTGCCCTGGTCTTGTGCCTATTGAGAACAAAATTGGGAGACCAAACATCATCTCTAGTCCAGTGTCTCAGCAATGGAGACTCATAATGGCTGAGTTAGAACCCGTCAGAGTTCCCTCCAGACAGCTGCAAGGATGCTCACTACTTCCTTCTCCATGCTCAGCAGTAAGTCTTGGATGTGATGCTATTTATATACAGGATACAAAAGTCAGATACATACTGATATCATTAGATCATAAGAGATTCTGTCTCTCTCTGTCTCCCTCATTTTTCTCTAAGACACACACATGCAATCAGAACATTCATATATGTAAAATAAAATTGAAAAAATTGCACATAAAGAACCTAGTTTTTAAAATATACTGTTTGCAGGATCAGTTTCCTTTGACTTCAGTGCTGACCCACTCCCCTAGAGCATAAGTATCTCAGTAGGAAGCTCTTAAAACTCTCCTATGTGAATGTACGGGACACCAGAAACCAAGATTCTGGGTTTCCTATACACACATTTTCTCATCAGAGCTTCCTTCTGGCCTCACCATGCTTTTCTTTTCCCCAGCCACTTAATGAACAGTTACTTAAATGAACCATGATAAATGCCTGTCCTGGCATGGTCTCAAATTAAATCCATTATAAATGTTACTTAGGCTAAAACGCCTCTTATCATGCCAGAAAATGAAATTACAGGGTCATTTTTCTGAATTAGGCAAGAAGAACCTGCATTCACAAATCTTCTCATTGAAACTAGGGTACTCTGGTAGTCTGGTAGGGTTGTACTCTGAAATTTACTACCCTAGTTTGAGCTATTATTCTTAGTGTATCTTGAGAGTGTTTCTTTACTTCCCTGTGCTTCAGTTTCCTCACAGAGAATACAGCATCTAAAATTCTAACCTTCTAAGATTGCAATAACATTGCCAATGAATTATTAATTCTGTACGTATCGTAGCTGCCACCTGGCAGAGTAACTGCTCCAAAATTAGAAGCATTTTAAGAGGGTTCTACTGAAACTGGCTGCAGAGTTGATGGAACGGTTAGTACACATATTTGAGTTCCTAGAGCTAATTCATTCAGCCTTTCACTTACTCAGGGTTGCTAGGACTTCAATGTATTCTATTTAGTTACAGTGCTGGAACCATAATCCTAGTGTAACTGAGTTCGAAGGTGGAGCAAAGTGGTGTCCTCAGAGCCTGAGGGTTTTTCCTGGGTACAACCCTTATTACAGGAATGTCTTAGTTATTGAGAATAGAGTTAATTTATTTTTTAATTACTTTTGCTAAAATAAAAAATAGATTTTGCTCACATAATATATCTTCATTACAGTTTCCTTTCCCTTTACTCCTCCCAGTTCTTCCACACCTTGATTCCTACCCAGATCCACTTCCTATCTGTCTCTCATTAGAAAACCAATAGGCAAGAGGATGAAAGCTTTTATGTATTGGGTTTCCATATGACCTTCAATTTTAGCTCACTCCCAGTACTCCCTCCCCTCTCCACTTGATTCTCTCATTCCAGAACCTCCCCAGTCTTTCAAATAACTATCTATTCTACTCCCTTTTCTAATAAGATCTACCCACACCCACACAGTCCCTTATTGTATGCCTAACCTCTCTGGGTCTATGGACTGAAGTTTGACTATCAATGACTTAAAGCTACCATCCACATATAAGTGAATATGTACCATATTTGTCTTTATGGATCTGGAATAGCTTACTCAGGATGATTTTTTGCAAGTTTTATCCATATATCTGAAAATTTTATGGTTTAATTTTTTTTTGTTTCATTTTGTTTGTTTTTCGAGACAGGGTTTCTCTGTGGCTTTGGAGCCTGTCCTGGAACTAGCTTTTGTAGACCAGGCTGGCCTCGAACTCACAGAAATCCGCCTGTCTCTGCCTCCCGAGTGCTGGGATTAAAGGCGTGCGCCACCACCGCCCGGCTATGATTTAATTTTTTAACAGCTGTGCAATACTCCATTGTGTAAATGTACCAAGGTGGACTTGCTCCTTCTTTTGATCCTCTAACTCTGAGCCTCTCTACCCCTTCTTCCTGCCTTCCTGGTTTTTTCTTTTATCGATATATTAAACTCTAATTTTCAAAAACTTAAATTTTTAAAGACTATACAACTATAATAAATTTCTTTTCCCTTATAAATTATCCAGTTTGTGGCATTCTGCTAGTACAACAGAAAGAAGCTGTTGAGACAGCAGTGATTCACTGATCCCCACATGGAAATGCTAGCATTGTGCCATCACGAGTATGACAAAAATAAACATGACATAGTTGGGAATAATAAAAAAAGTAGGAGACAACCTTTAAGAGACAAAATGACTGGAAAGAGAAGTTAAGCTGCCTCTAACTTTGGGGAGGATGCCGTGTGAGGAAATGGAAGATCAGCTGAGTTGCTGCAGAGTGAGGTGGCATCCACCAAGAAGAAAAGCAGAGGAGGTCCACCTAAGCAAAGCGCACTGTGCATAAAGTCAGAAAGGGCTTCCGATTTCAGTCACAGAATGATGCTAAGCAAGAGACGGTTCTAGAGTTGAAGACGGGAACAATGTTAAATTTGTGGGAACTTCCAGAAAGATAGAGCAGAGTCGCAGGGGGTTGTTTTTTGCCACATAATTAGTTGTGTGTGACTAGTCCTCGCTGCAGACTTGCTTCCATTCCGTGAGCAGAGATAGAGTCGTGCCCGGCAGTAGAGTGCTTGCTTTCCCAACACTTGTATTTGCTACCTGTTGAGGGGAGGTCTTACATTTGGCTGGCTCTTGAAATAGGAAGTTAACCAGAGTAAGAAAAGAAGTAGCTTGGGTTTTTTTTATATCTCTGTCTTGTTTTAACTAATTGGGATATACATTATACCATTCTCTGCTGTACATGGCCCCTCATTTACACACAGTAGTGACTCTATATGTTCCCCGAATTTTGTTTAGATCTCTGGCCCAGGGTGAGTGTTTTGCTGTTTCATTTTTAGAAGCATTCTGGTGTTTGTAACTTGTGAAGTTTCTTTACCTAATGGATAAGTAGTATCCACCTACCATATTGGTGGTCTTAAGATGGATCTGTTTGCCTCTTCTCATTCACTGCACGTCATTAGAGTCCTCCATTTGCTGATGTAGTTAAAAGAGACCATTGCCTGAAGTCTTACCACATTGTCTTCTTTTCTATCTTTCCAAAAGTAGCACCTTTTCTTTGAACAAATTTCTAAGGAAGTCAGTTTTGGGGCGGGGTGAGGTTATTGCCTTCACCAGTTAGAAATTCTGTCTTCAAGAGAAAATGTATCTTTAGCCTTAAATACACTAAAAATGAATGGAAGATTTTAGCCTCTCTGGCTTTCCAGGCACTTGTGCTTTGGCTAACCTGGAGTCACAAACGGTACCATAAAATAAAATAAAATAAAATAAAATAAAATAAAATAAAATAAAATATCCATCCACGTGGGAAAAAGTATATTGCTCCGGATGTCTTTCTGGTTCCTAACCATTCCCTTGGTCTTCAGGTCGCCTGTGCCCTTTTGCTTTCAATGGAAAGGAATAACTAATTGCCCAGTTGTTAGTAAGGAGGATGTCTATAAACAAAACATACGGACGGTCTTTGTGACCTTTGGTTTCTGTTCCCAAAGCTTCCTTCTTCACCTTCAGATGGTGATCACAGAACAGATCAGCCAGGCACCACTCTTCGGCTGCTTCTGTGATTATCTTCACCAGCAGGAAAATCCTGGGCTCTACTTTAAAATCTCAACTCTTTCTTAGTATTCTGTAGGGAGACTTCCTAAGTCTCAGAGCTCTTTACTAAAAGCTATACTTCTACCTGTATCTGATACCATTCCAACGATAATCAGTTTTGGCCACTGAAAGATAGTATTGAATGACCACATTAAATCATCTACCCGGTAAGGTCATATTATATCAGCCTTGTATGTGGCTGTGCATTAGTTTCTGTTACTTACATTCATTTCTTACTTAAAAAAGGAATTGAAAACAAGAAGTCAGAAAAACCTAACAGTTAGGAACTTACATTCATATATACCCTTCAATTAATAATTTATGTCCAATATGCAGATCCTTATTGTGCTATGACCACAGTGTGTTCAAAAGGTGGGTTTTGTTCTGATTTGAATACACTAAGACATCCTTAAAATTTTAAAAGTAATGCTGCTTCTGCAATCTGTAAGCATTGATAAAAAAAGCCCATAAGATATTTAAATGTTTTTACTGAAAGTAGCCTCATATAATATTTGCCATATATAGGGCAGTGCACGTATGCAATCCAAGAGGTCATATGGACTTTAGTCAAAATTTCTCCAGTTTAGTTCAGAGTCTATTAGATGTTTCTATGTGCAGCAGCATACAAACTCTTATAATTGTCTAAGGTAGTCATGTTAGCTGCAAAAGCCTTCATCAATATGACAGTTCCCTTGGGATTATTTACTGGATAGATTTTAGAAAAGGCATCTATACCTATTCATAGAATACAGGTTCTGAATTTAAAAGAGTGTCCTTTAAAATAAGTCCTATAAAAATTTATGGCTTTGTCCACTTTTGTCTGTCCAAAACCTTCTGAAGCATAAATCACAAACACAGAAAGATTGTGTATTAACTGGGCAGATGTTAGGAGAGGGTTATAATAGAAACCAGTTCCAAACCACGCATCAAAAGACCCCAAGGAGTATGTTTTCTAGAGTAAATGTGCTATAAGCTAATACACAAATTAATTTTTCATAAAATATTTTAATAGCAAAACAGAGATGTTGGTCCTGTCTTTGGCAAAATATTTAGTACAGAGAGGGACTCCAGTAGTGCTACTAATCACCTTTACAGTGTTCCCAGCTAACCACAGTTATTGCACACATTCACAGTCTGCTACGCCAACATACCAGCAATTCCAACTAAGCCAATGGAAATGGCTGTTTTATTCTTCTACGGGATAGAACAAAACAAAGAAAAATTCAAAAGTCCTTGTGTAGAGAAAGTAGGAAGGTACTTACTTAAACATATATATTTTTTAATTTGTTAGAAAATGGTATATCACTGTCACCCCTGAAAACATTTTTTGGGAGACAAGTCTTGGATCTCCAAGCCAGGACGTGGGGGCATCTTGTCATTTATTCAACAACCTAAAGACATTGTCTTCCTTTTCTAGTCCGGCTTGGCAAGCCCACTCCTTCAAGCTTTACACATAAGAATAGCTGAGCTCTTCGTGGGTTGCTTAAATCCTTGGCTTCTGGGACAAAGGAAACCCAGGCCATGCTTTCCTAACGAGAATACAGTGTAAAATCCCTATCTACCTAACTGCCTGGAATATATATGTTTTGGAAATTGAAGAAAAATGCTCCCTAGCAAGAGAGCTAAATAGAACAGGCTTCTAGGGAAGCATTGTAAGCAGGAACAAGATCCCAAGGCAGAATTTCCAAAAGAGAGAAGAAAATAAAACATCAGCTTTCTTCTGCCCTTCACAGCTGCCCCTCTGCCTGTTCAACAGCAGCCAAGGAGCTGTGTTGTTAGAAGATGTTCACTGGGGAGCAGAGGAGCAGCTGCTGCACAGGCAGCTGAATGCCCCAGCAAGTTCTGGCCCCAGGAACAAACACCTCGCAGGTGTGAGGTAGAGCAAGTGGGGTGGATGAAGCCCAGCCGCTAAGGAGGCACCTCCTGGACGGGGGAAGGAGTGGAGGCCTCCAGACAAAGGGAGCTGCACTGAAGCATCTCTTGCCAGGAAGACCGGCAGAAGTTCATATAAATGAGCTGCCTCTTCCCAGTGGAAATGCTATTTAAAGTTGGGCTTACAAGAATAGAACTCACAGCGGCTCAGAGGAAAGTGATGGGAAGGGGCAGAAGGTGAAATCGTTATTTGCAGATCAAATGCCTTTCAAGGAGACTGTGCACGTGACCTGAGCAGATTTACGAACTCAGCCAAAGCATCTGCTGTCATCTGGTGAATTTAATAAATGACCAGGCTTTGTTTTCTTTAAATACTTGTTAACACTTCACAGATGGCACCAGCTTGCTAAGAACAGCATTTAACATGGAGTAGAATGAAAAGGCCTCAAGGTCTATGCATGATGGCATTTCACCACAATCTATATCCCCTACATGTGTATTAAAAGGATGAAATCTCCTAATTGATATTTAGTGTATTAATTAATTCAGAGAGAGGGAGAGAGATAGAGGGAGAGAGAGAGAGGAGTGGTTTAATTTATGTTGCTGTGGACATACTTGCGTGAAGGTCGTAGGACATTCCCAAATGTTGGTTTTCATCTTCTACTGCACTTGAGACAGAGCCGCTGTATTGTTCTCAGCTGGACCTTGCCCCCTGGGTATTCGCGTAGGTGGAATGCTGGAATGACATCATTTGTTATCACATGCCCAGCTTTACATGAGTTCTGCTACTTGACCTCAGGTCCTCAGATTGCACGGCAAGTAGGTTACCCACTGAGCCATCTCCAACCCTCCAGGAATCCTTTTATAAACTGTGCTATGGCAGCTTCTAGCCATCCTCTTAAACATCCTCCTGCCTCTTGAGGGATACTAATTCTTCAGACTCTTCTTGCTACTGCTGGTTTCAATGAGGCACAGCAGTAAGCAAGGACAGAAAGACAAGGACTTTGGATAACAGCTAAGAGATCCCCCTCCTAGAATCACCTCAGTGTTTCCATTATGCTCCCACATTGAGTGTCCGGACTCTTGCTCCATGCCTAACTTTCTTGGAAATTCCTCCATGTCTAGGAATCTAGTTTCTCTAAAGACATGCCAAGAAATCAACGAGCTGTGGCTAAAAGAGTCATAAATGCTTATCTATTGTAACACTCTGAGCTGGACCCCGCGGACAAGAGCAAAGCTCTAAGAAACAAAATTAGAGGAACCTGAAGGAACCATGGCAGCAAACGCAGGGCAGAAGAGATTTGTTTGTTGCTGTTCTTGTTGTTGACCATGACGTTAACCGTCACAACAGCACAGGCTTCTGTGTCTGCCTAGCAAGTACACTATGAGAGCTGCAGGAGTTTATTTTGGAAAAGTTGTCATAAAGAGAATGTGGCTACATAGGAGTAAGATTTTCAGGTTTCTCTCTCTTCAAGAAGAGGTGGAAAGCTTCATACAAAAAAATGTATTCCTTTCGGCTTGCTATTTTCCTCACACAGCACCACTGGCTGAGTTTCCACTGACTCCACTAAACTGAGGAACAACCTTGGCGTGCCACGGTGTTCATTGCTGACATCACAGGCATGTGGAGAATATTTCTGGAGGATGCGTCTGTGCCAATAGACAGCCAATAGCAGGCCAGGATCCCCATTGTCTCACCAGCTGTTGCTGTGCCTTGGCTTGGTTGCTCGAACACTCAGTCTCTCAATGGTTTTATCTGTAGAAGGGGCTGTGAAATTCTATCCTCCCACTTTGCCTCTTCCAGGACAGTGGAGAATTGTCCAAAGGCAGCGAGAGACGAAAGGTATTTCTAGTGCCTGCTGTTTCATGACTTAAAACTAAATCCACAAAGCCTTGAATGTCTGGAACCAGAAGGCTGGAGCAGTTAGCTCTGTGCATTGTATTTATTGTTGATGTCTCCAGCTAACACCCAGTGGGACCCCTCTGTGGTCAGCATTCCTGCAGACAGTGAGAGGCGTGAGATGGTCATTCTCATCATGTAAGCCCAGAAACAAATGTTTCCCCAAACAAAGCACCAAGAGACCAAGAGAAAACAGCCTGCACCTGGAGCAGGGTTTTATCATGTAGTATTTTGTTTAGAGTTGGATTAGGTCCCATGTGGAATGGTAAATGCCTGTTCACCTACTTCATGACAGGACGGCAGAGCAATCTGTTTTCAAAGGCCAGCGCTGTTTTTATTTTCCCACTACCCCTCTACCCAACTCTGTGGTCGGTGGTTTTTCTCTCTGTTCTTCATCCCGGTGAGGATTTTTTTTCTCCTTCATCATTTTGAGTCAGCAGCTTGGCGGTAACAAAGGTACCCAGCTGTTCTCTGAGCCCTAATCCCTAAACAACTTAATAGGTACTGCCTGCCTCCCCCCCCCAGTTGGCTGCCACAATAGCTCGCCAGATTGAAGGTATTTTAAGGAGGATTCAGAGGATTATGGTGAAGTGCGGTTTTGCCCAATGATTTAAGAATAGAATTGCTAATAGCACTCTGTAATGGTTTGTTTTCCTTTGATAGATGAGTGTGTGCTCTGGACAACTCGAAAATTGCTGGAAGTGAGTGGGCAGATTTCTAGATGTGGCCAGTCAGACCGGAATTACTGCCAACACTGGAGACCCACATCGCCATCATCTCAGCTAATCTCACCCACACCACCATGTGGCAACCTTATTGTCCCCATTGTAGAGATGTCGAAAGGGGATATTTGAGAGAAAAGAGCCAATAAGTAACAGAGTCCAATTCAAATTTAAGTCTTCTGACACCATCTAAATCCAACAACAAACCATGTGTTAATATTGCAGGATGGATATCAAGAATAAGAGGAGTATGCAAAGGGCTGTGGGTTTAAATCCTTATTCCTCGGAAATATGTATGTGTGTGTGCACGCACACGCGTGCACATGCTCGCACACTGTGGCATTGTGGAGTTTAGCACCTCTGGAAGGTGCACAAATGAACCACATTCAGAATTCATACTGTCATGTTAATCATGATGAGAAAGTGAACTGATTTCTTTTAGATTTGGACCTACCAGCGAGGGTAGTATTTGCTAAGCAAATGAATAGAATAAACACATTTGTAATGAACTAGTCAAGCTACTTTAGAGAATAAATTGTTTTTAAGTATTCATTCATATACTAATAATTGATATACTAACTGTGAGTCATTCTTACCTCTTCATTAAAGCCTGCTACCTTGGTACCTGCACTTAAACTAACTTAATAAGTCACTATTCCTGAATACGCTGAATAGCTTCTCTGTTTTAGGAGTGGCAATTATTTTCAATGATGGTTTTCATTGATTCTGACAGGTATCTAATTCACCTATGCTCAGGCCCAACATATATTGAGTGTGTCCCACATTAGATGCCACTAATAAAAAATAAGCAAGTAAGATATGAGCCCATTTTAGAGAAGCCCACAGTAGACTGGTTCTTTACTTTGTCCTAACGAGGTGACAATTTTTTCCATAATAAGTATTAAGCAGAGGCTGAAACCCAAGTGAGCACTGAGGTAGAGTGAGGTGTCTTCAGATGACACCTAACACACTTGGCTACTCTTCCAGAGTGACCTGTGCTCTGTACACCAGGTGGGTGTGTAAGCGTCTGTGTAAATGTCAGTGACATCACAGATTAAGATTAAGAAGCTGGTTTTTAATTCCCATGATTGGCATCACAATTAGACACAAACGTAGAAAGGCCTGGTGGCTTTGTAGAGACACAGGAAGACTGGATATTGAGGGGTACTTGTATCTCTTCTAGTCAAAAAGTCTGAGGAGTGAGGAGATCTTTGATCATTTTCTTCACATCTGAACCCATAGGTCTTTAAGAATCGAGCCTATAGTTTGGTACCCATTCTGAATAGCTATCATTTTTAGGATATAAAGCTTGCTTCCAGACTGGGCAGGATGACACACAACTATAATCCCAGCCCTCAAGAAGCAGAGCCAGGGGGAGCTCCAACAAGGCAGGGCCAGCCTGTTCAACACAGGGCATTTCAAGCCAGCCTGAGCTACAGAGTGAGTCCCTATCTCAGAACAAAAAATGAAAGCATGCTTCCATGCCTTAATGGACAGCAAGTATTAACTTTCCTGTCATTTTGATTATTCAGCCACACTGCATGTCATATCTCTTTAGGATAGGCTTTGAACTCAACCCTCTTGCCCTCACACCCACAGTTTTTGTACAAGCCATGCCATTTCTTGACTGATCGTTTAAATAGTCCTATAAGCTGCTTCATTCTTGCCTCCTTAGAATCTCTTGTGATCTTTAAGGTTTTATGAGATGTTAAAACCTGCAGTAATTCCTGACCCCAAATCAAATGAACTCTGGAGGTCTATGGCATTTGGCTCATCTCGCTGGTTGCTGTCTGCTGCTGTTTTCCGCCTCCTCTGCCTTTCCTTGCTTCCTCTGGCCTTCATACCTGCACTCACTTCTGTCAAGGGCAATCTTCCTCCAGCGAACACCGTAGCTCTGCCTCCCCTCCTACACACCCTTCTCTCATCACTTCACGGCCTTCTTTATCCACTCACTTAAGTTGCAGCTTCCCATCAATACACCATTACCTCTTCTCTGTTTTATTTTTTTCTATGTGCTTAACCATTGTTAATCAATTATATTTATTTTCTTTATTTTTATGTTTTCTTTCCCTTAAAAGAGCACATCTCTTTTGTCCGATGCAATGTTTTCAACACCTGAACATGGGATTAGTATGCTGTTGTAGTCATTTACTAACAATCTGTCTTTTATTCTATAAATTGAACCATTGCTGACCACTTAATTGTGTTCCTGCCTATGTTTCAACAAAGGAAGTGTTCGTACAAATGAAGCAATGTTGTACCCAGAGCTAATTTGTCTCCAAAGTTTATTTTTTTTCCAAAATGAAATGTGAGTTTATGTGATTTAAGAAACTAAAAACAAACAAACACACATCTCTATGATGTTCTTTTTTAAGTCTATGGCCATTATTTATAGTGCTTCTATTTTTCCATCCTTATGAGACTGGTCCTTGTGGTTTGCTCCTAACAGTACCATCTTTCTCAAACTGCATGTTGGTCTATTGTTTTCAGTATAGGATCATAACATACAGAATTTTGTCTTGGCTAGTAGTTTCTGAGAAAATGTCTCAGTGCCTTATTCACTCCAACTAAAGGAATATTACTTCATTACTTCATTGCTATGCAACTAGACCAGAACAACGACTTCTCTGCTATTGAGCACAAACTGCATATGCTTCCTTTATCCATTTCCAAATCATTTAATGCATTTCCAATCGCCATACCTACAGTTCATAAATGAGCGATGTTTGCCATCTCTGTAAAATAAGACGTTGCTACAGAGTTTGCTGAGATAATTACTTAAATACCAGTGAGTTCATCAGAGTACTATGATTATTAATCAGTGCGAAAAATCAAGCTCATTACTCAAATTTCAGTATTAAAAGACTAAAGCAAATATACAATTAGGTTCATATTTTTCTCAGAAATGGCCTCATCTAAGAAAATACTCTCTTTTATCCTGGTTTGGGTTAAAAGTAGTTATTGTTCCAGAATGTTCATTTACCACACTGTCCTTTCCCATAAGTTTTCACTGTGGGCAACTTCAATGGTAGCTAGCTATTGCCTACATATAGGTCAGCCTGTTCAGGCTGGAATGGCTTCTCCTTAGATGTAGGCTTGCCCTGTCATCTCAACTCTGGTGTCCTTGGCAACATCTTTGTTCATTTCTGAGGTTCTACATTTATTTTCTTGTGTTCTTTACTAGAGGTATGGTCTCACTCTCAAGAGTAACATCACTAGTTCTCTGGGTATTCTAGACCATTATGACTTGAAGTTTTGCTGTCTAACCTCCAACCAAGTTCTAACAAGCAGGACATACCCTTAAAGTCATGGAATTGCACATTAATTACTAATAGTAATAAATATAATTTGTTATAATATGGACATGGTAAAATCTATTCTAAGAACTCCGTACTCCTCACTGATTCTAATGTCCACAGTAGCCCCAACAGCTAACAGTGGTGAACTGACATGAAATCTTTGCAGAAATGCATGTGTGTCTATGTGCTTTTGAAAACAAAAGACAATTAAGAAAATAGAAATGTGTGTTATTACTCTAAAATAAGAAAACACTTCACAGAGGATTCTTTAAAATCAAAAACCTAAATAATGGCATGTCTAAGCTTTCCATATCTCAACGTGTCTGTTACTGCCTATGTCCGATTACTTTTGGCATCTTCTGACAACATCACCTTCATCTTCTCTTTGATCATCCCTGAGTAGATGCTCTTCTTGTAATTCCTCCCACTTTCAGCACAACAGGTGCTAAATCTCCTTACCTGCTTCTCAGTGTTGTGGTACCTTGTCTAACTCCCTTCCATTTAATCCTTGCATCTTCCTCCTCTTTCCTGCCTCCTTTCTTAATAGCTATAAGTGGTACCCTGCCTGTTTTTAATTTACACCTTCATGTTGGCTACATATCAAAGGCAGAACAGTTTGGATGCTTCTTAAAATTCACATTCCTCAGTCCCACTCTCAAAAGATGATTCTGTGAGTCTGGTTGTGTGTATGTATTTGTGTGTGTGTGTGTGTGTGTGTGTGTGTGTGTGTGTGTGTGTGTTTGCCTGCATGAGTGCATGTGTGTGTGCTTACATGCATGTGTGCATGTATGTATGTGTTTTTCAGAAATCTCTAGCGACAGTAGTATGTAAAAGAACTTTAAGATCAATATTCTAAATGAAAAATGGTCTGATCACTTGTTATCTTGAAAGGAATGTATTTTTAGATAATTAAATACTATCCAACAAAATATCACTTAAAAAATTCTTTGCAAAGAGAAAGATGCAACCCGGAGCTTTCTAGACAGCCGGGCTTTTATGTATTCACTTTCATTTCGATCTGTCAACCCCATTTCTGAAAGCTTCTATGAGCCGTCCTAGTAAGCACCTCATAAGTACTTGTCTATGCAGAGTTTGATGTTGCCTTGGGCTTCTTGCACCAAGATTAAATTGGTCCCATAGGCTCAGTGAGATGTAAATTTTGTATGATTACAAATAGGTGCTTGTGAGTGCATGTATCCATAAACTATACACACATACATTTGCTTTACATATTTATTTGTATAGAGTGCTGTTACTTTCAGTGGTATTATACATAATTTGTGTATAAACAGTATAGTATATACAAAAGCACAAATCCTGCCTCTTTCATAATTTGAATATCTATAATACTCTGTCATCTCACCATGATATAACTCTGTTGTTTGGACAAGAACGATGACTTGAAACACATAGATGGTCAAATACAGAGGATGAAATGAAGACCTTCCTAAGTACCTTTTGAAACCTGCTGTTCTATTTTATCCTAAATATATTGACGCAAATGCTTGTTACAGTCAGATGCCTTCTTGGGGCACTGTGGATCAAGCTGATGACTTGTGTATGCCAGGCACATACTCTACCACTCAAGTACACACCACTCATGCTATCTGTACTGCAAAGATGAGACACAAGTCACAGAAGAATTGAATGATTGAGTCAAGGTTATATAACTAAGAAAGTGGAAGAGGATGAACTAAGGACCTCATGCTGCTGGTCTCCACGGTGTCTGCCATAGCTAGCTCCCCAAGAAAGGTGCTCAATGATTTTGTATGGTTATGTGTAGCTCAGTAAACTGACATAGACACACAGATTCCTAGTACTCCAGGTAATATTACATACTTTCTGGACCACACATCAGTCATTGCATGAAAGACAAATTGAAAACTCCTATACCCAAATTTCTGGGTTCAAATTAGTGGTTCTCAAACTCTCAAATGCTATGATTCTTTAATACAGGTCTTCATGTTGTGGATACATATAAAATTATTTTCATTGCTACTTCATAACTATACTTTTACTACTGTTACAAATAGTAATGTAAATATCTGATACACAGGATCCCTGATATGTAAACTCCTGTAAAAGAGTCATTTGGCCCCCAAAGAAATCAAGACCTACAGGTTGAGAACTACAGGTTTAAATCATTGATTCCCTTCAGAAACCTTGGGCATGTTACTGGATTTCTCCGAACCTCCATTTGCCTATCTTTAAAATGAGAATCTTAGTTTAAGGATCAAATAAATTGATGTGTAAAGTGATTAGAAGAATTCTAGAATCTTAAAAAACCTTGTTAAGAACTGTTTATGATCATCATTATTTATAGGAAAAGGAGTTTCATCTCCAGTGACTTTACCTGCATGACAGGAATATCTGATAATGTAGCTAACTCTGGGATGGGGCTGGCCTCTGTGCAGTTGACGTCTGTCAAGAGTGACGGACTGGTCAATAAGCAAGGAGGAGTTGCAGCATGAATCTTAACCAGTGGAGGGGGTGACACACACAAGAGAAGCTACAGATTAAGAATTTGGATAAAAGCAAAGCACAGTCTTGGTGGTTTCTGGGTCAAGTAAACTAGCTAGAGTGGGAACCAAGCCAAAGGTAAGGGTGTAGCTATAGCGATTAATACCTAAGGATATGGTATCTACCTATAGAACCACAACAAAGGTCTAGAAAGAAATAGGCAATCTACCCATGAATGTGGGCATAGGAGGCATGGGTGACTGGAATGAACATTTAAGGGCCTGCTTAAGGACCTCCAGGCTATTAGTTGCAAAAGTGGATCTATAAACCCGTGGTCAGAATACCATACTAGAAGGGACTATCCATATTGTGCAGTACTCCCAAGTGTGCTTTTACACTGTCTGAAAACTCATAAGAAACGCAAATACCCAGCCCAACAAATCAGAAATTTTAGGAACTTGATCATTTAAGTTGTAAACAAGCCATTAAGGTAGTTTTTATGGCTTAAATATTTGTGAATCAATGTTCTCATTTATGCATTCAATTAATAACTCTTTAGATGATTTACTACTCCCTAAGCAGCTTCAGCAGCAATCCAGATGTCCCGAATGAACTCACACTTGAATTGGGAAATGCAAACACGAAAATGACATGAACAGTACAAAATGTAACAGATGACAATGATGTGCGCGTGAAAATCTAACAAGGTGATGGCAGTGGGTTTGGGGAGAGTAAACACAGACATCCTCAGAGGAAGTAGCATTTAGAGTGAATCCTGTGAGCAAGTATTTCCCAGGTAAAGGCGTGTGGTTATAGAGAAGCAGAGGAAGGCCTCAGTAGCAGGAACGTGGTGAGGAAGGACAACAGGAAGCTGGAAGATGACAAGGCATCAGTAGAGACCGACTCATCATGCAGGCTCCTTGGCTTTCAGCCCTCGTAAGAAGAAAAGCCACTGGAGGATGTTATGGACAGGAATTAGACTTTTTAAAGACTGCTATGGCTTTGCTTGCACCATGTACACTTCATCCTGCTGTCTGCATCCAGTCACCCGCGGTCCCCAAATGTTCAGAAATCTCTACTTTGTGTGGCCCTCTACCTTCTGCATGGAAAGACCAGCCCTGACACTTCCCTTCAAATCTGTGTGCTTTCTGACCCTAGCTGTTCTTCTAGCTAGTTCAAAAGCATTTATTAGAGTTTGAGTTTTAAACTGGCCTCCAACCATGAAACCTCTAAGAGTTTCAGTTTAATTTCCCTTTCATGCCTGTTCTCACCTTGACTCCTTTTGAGAAAAACCAACTATTGATACTGATAATAAGCTCATTTTATGGTTTGGAAGGAAAAAATGCTTAGCTGAATTCACTATTAAATACACTCCTCTCATGATGAAGTCTGCATTTAAGTCAGGCTTCTATTAGCTGAGAAAAGAGTGTCCACTGAGGTATGAAATGTTTATTGTAGCTGGTTCCTGCAAGCACTGCCAGAAGCAGAAGAGAGATAGTATTTTCAATGGCCAAAAACCACAATGCACAAGACATGAATTATGTATGTCTGTCTCTTCAGAACAAATCAGCATAAATTATCCCCTAGGGCAGACTGCAGGAATTAGGGACCCCTGAAAAAAATTATCTTGGACTGTCTTCTCGGCATCAGAAACTTTGGGATGGGGAAAGAGTTGGTTGAATGAGATTCCAAATCACCACCTTCAATATTTCAGGGGAAATGGTTAGGAATGAGCAGTGACCTGCATTCCTAAGCATCATCAGTCAAGATACCAGTAATCAACACATGATTATTATTCTCATCAGCCCAAAGCATGAAAATAATTGAGTGAAAAAAATCCTCGCATTATGTGAAATGATTACTGCCTTTGAGCCATAATAAACAATGATCCTGCTCTGGTGCTAGGCAGCAAAACAAATGAGAGCTGCCTGCTGCTAGTGGCTTGCCAGAGCCACTACCAGACTCTGTTGCCAGCAACCAGTCCCGAACCTGCTGCATTGTCAGAGCTAAGGAGACACTGCACAAGCGCCCCTCTTTTAGATGCAGCCTTTGACGGCATGCTGCAGAATCTGGCCATTGCACACAAGCCTCCTCTTCGGCCCTCACGTCCGCAGTCACATTTGCCGCTTCCCAGAACAGTGTGAGTGTCCATTAATTATGAAACATGGAGACCCACTTCTTGCTTTCAAATGTAAGCTGTCAAACCAGGCAGCTCGGCAGGCAGAAGCCAGCAGGAGATGCAATAAAGGATGTCCTAACCTTGCCTGAACGTGAGGATGGAGATGCATGTGGGATCTGAAAAGGCATAAAGGCGTTCTGCTGGATCAGGTTTCAACCGTGTAGAGGAATTCTGGGGGACCAATCTCACGCACCCAGCACACTGAGCTGGGAAGAGCTGCATATACATTTATTCATAGAGGGCTGTAATTGATAAGCTGGGCCTTCAGGCTCCCTGGCCTCATTCTGCCATGCAGTGTCAGCCACTAGCCTATAGAACGCTTTGTATGAATTAGATATAGTTCTTCATGCCTACTGGGCTGGTTGCTCTCATGTAGACCACAGTTGTCACAATTATAGGCAGTAATAATGAAAACTCTTAAATTCTCAAAAATCATGCAGGTTCTCTCGGCGTTGTGACAAGAAGTAGAGGAGCTTGGAGCTCTGAGAAGAAAAGTTTGCTTTCAATTTTAGTCCCAGCAATGAAGGTGATTGGAAGAGGTCATAGCTGGAAAAGGCTGAACAGCTGAGAACCAGTTGCTTCTCTTGGACCAGGAAAAGAATGGAAGACACAAAGTAAACTTGAATGCCAAAATCCTGGAAAGGTAGATGAATGCAGAGGGTTGCAACTGATAATGGCTTACCTGGAGAGATGCTGCTGAAACCAGAGACTGGTAGGGAGAGTTCAGCCATGGGCTTGATGAATTTCTAGTACCTTCAGGTAATCTATCTGAAGAGACATTCCTGGGTGTCATGACTTTAGGGAGATCACACTTTGTATTCTCTAAAAATTCGCCAGATTGCCACATTAAACAGACAGAAAATACCGATTCTTGCATTTGGCATGGGAGAAAAAAAAATTGTGACATATTCCCAGAGCATTTTCGTAACAAATGTGTGCTCTTGACAACAAACTAGAACCAGATCATCATTCCAGGAAAAAGGGTACTAAACTCTCCGACTCAAGCACTCAAGAAGTACCCATTCTTCCCTCGAATGTGAGGACACCAAGAAATACTTATTAGATGCCATGTCAAAGAGATACGTGCCTATTTAAAGATCGATACCTGTTCATAAATTTATGCAAGTTTTCCTTTTTATACCTTGTCATCCATTAATAGCAGCGGCCTCCAGTGAACAAAGAACAGAATATACAACAAGACACAGTTTGGAAGAACTTGGAAGTCTCTGGTGACAAAAATACAGCAAACACCAAGCACACTCCAGCTTCTCACCAGGTCAACCATGAACACACAGCAGAGTGTGGTGTACCTCAGCTCCTAATCCATCATGGCCAGTTTTCAACAGAGCATCTCCTCACACCTAATCCATCAGGGCCAGTTTTCAACAGAATATCTCTAAGTATGGTCAGAAGCAAGAAGAGTCATAATCTGAAGAGACAGGAAAGCCCATCTGAGTCACTCAGACATGTGCTTCGGAATTCCCAGACATGTGATTTAACTAGCATCTCTGAGTTAAGTGCCTTGTGTAGAAAACATGCGTGAACAAATTCAGTCAGTGGAATGGAAACTGTAAGACTCAAACATTATATTTAATAACACAAAAGGAGACTTATTTAATGAACCTATCAGGAAACCATTAAGAATCTAGGAAATGATCAATAAACCCTGCAGCAGATCAATAAAAACTTGTAAACCACAATGCAAACAGTGAGGGGTGACAATGAAAAGTACAACGGTTTACCCAAGAACAGTGGAATAATTCAAAAGGAATAAGAAGCATAACTGGAAAACAAGAAATATTAAAATTAAGGATGAGCATTATTTCATTGCTTTCCACAAATGATAATTACCATAGTTAAGATTCAGGAAACTCTGATTAAAAAAAAAGTCAAAAAATTTCACCTAAGCACATTCTACTCATACTACAGAAACTAAAACATGAAAAAAATCTAAAAGATGATGGTTGGAGACAATTTAGAGCTAGAAAGAGTCAGGGCTTCAGACATAGTTTTGCTGGTATGAGTGTTTGTCGAGCACATACAAAGCCCTCGGTTCAATGCTCAACATTGCATAAAACAGGAATTGTGGTGCAGGTTTGTAATCTTGGGACTCAGGAAGAGGAGGTAGGAGGACCAGCAGTTCATGATCATCCTCAGACACATAGTGAGTTCACGACTAGAGTGGGTTGTGAGACTCTGTCTCAAAAATACAAGAATATAGCCAGGTGTAGTGGTACATGCCTTTTATCGCAGCATTTGAGAGGAAGACGCAGGCTGATCTCTATGAGTTTGAGGCCAGTGTTGTCTATACTGCAAGTTCCAGGACAGTCAGGGTTAATACACAGAGAAACCTGGTTTTGAAAACCAACAAACAAACAACAAAGAAAACAGGAATATAAGAATTACACCAAACTTGTCAAAGCATATTACACAAACAAGATCACAAAATGAACTTCAGCTGTGCTGTTGAAAGAGAAAAAAGTAAAATACTCTATGAAATCATTCTTCAACTGTGGAGGAATTAAAGGGTAAAGCCAATCTGAGAGCAGATGTGAAGAAAGGAAAAGGCCAGGCCAACCTGAGGGAGTTCATTATCAGAGAACAGCTGGCATGCAGGAAACCCTAAAATGGACTCATCTGAGAGAAAAGGGAGGACGTAGGTCAGATAGTAATATGTAAGTAAAGAAAAGAAGGGTATCACAGAAGGTATAGAGATAGACAGAATATGTTATTTTTTTTATTCTTAACTAGTGCAAAATAACTGCTTAGCAGCAGTAACCGTGTACTTTGTGGTTGTAGCCCGTGGGTTTGTAAGGTGAATAATGAGGATTTCAAATATACGGCGTGGGGGAAGGGGGCATTGGAAACCTTCTTTTAAAAACACTTGCACAATATTTTAAATAATGCAGTGTTATTTAAAGATGGGCTTAGATTAATTTAAACATTTATATTAACAGCATATTTTAAATGAGAATTCTGTGAAGAACGGTTGCTAGTATGAGAAATGCAAGTGGTATTGTAGAAAGTCCTAAGTTAAATGCAAGCAAGACATAAAAAGAATAGAGAAGAACTGCAACATGAGAAACACAGACTCAGCAGTCAGAAGAAACCATTCCAGAACTCAGGAAGTTGATGTGAGAGGTTGGCCTGGGCTCCATTATGTGGTATATATGTTTTTAAATAGAGTAAAGTCGGGCATGAACACAGTGGATATCACAAATATAAACTTGGCAGAGTAAATACTTTAAATGAATATGCCGAACATAGACACTATAGAATGAAGATACAAGATCATCAAAGTGCTTTTTATTTATTTATTTATTAAAGATTTCTGTCTCCTCCCCGCTACCGCCTCCCATTTCCCTTCCTCTCCCCCAATCAACTCCCCCTCCCTCATCAGCCCGAAGAGTAGTCAGGGTTCCCTGCCCTGTGGGGAGTCCAAGGACCTTCCACCTCCTTCCAGGTCTAGTAAGGTGAGCATCCAAACAGTCTAGGCTCCCACAAAGCCAGTACGTGCAGTAGGATCAAAACCCAGTGCCATTGTTCTTGACTTCTTAGCAGTCCTCATTGTCCGCTATGTTCAGCGAGTCCGGTTTTATCCCATGCTTTTTCAGACCCAGGCCAGCTGGCCTCAAAGTGCTTTTTTAAAAGAACACGAAACCCAACTCTATGATTCTATGATATCGGCGGTGGTGGCGCATGCCTTTAATCCCAGCACTCGGGAGGCAGAGGCAGGCGGATCTCTGTGAGTTTGAGGCCAGCCTGGTCTACAAGAGCTAGTTCCAGGACAGGCTCCAAAACCACAGAGAAACCCTGTCTCGAAAAAACCAAAAAAAAAAAAAAAGTGCACGCTAGGACACCATCCCTGAAATATGCATTCAGAACCAGAGAGGAGCCTGGGAAATGGTTTTCAATATTTCTGTAGATGACGGTGATGCCTTCCAAAATTGAGGTCCACAAGAAAAAAGTTGGAACCTAGAGAAGTTTCTTCTTTTAGTCAACTTCAAGTTGATTCTTTTTTTTTTTTTAACAGACATCATTAAAGGAAGTAGGGATAATCCCTTAGGGCATAACTGAGTGCTGTCTGGAGAGGTAGTTAGGTGGCGGCCATGAACAAATAATCCCTTGAGAAATCCACAAATTTGGCCTGATAAATCTAAGTTCCCTTTTTAAGAAGGTGCGTAGAACAAGAATTTTGACAAGCAGTTTGGTGATGTCAAGAAGAAGAGTTGGGTGGCAGCAAAAGAGGCTGGTGCCATTGGGTTTCTTTCAGGAATGTGAAGTCAGGGAAAGTCCTGCAAGAGCACATACTCAGCAGAGTTCCTCCTATCACTGAATAGACCTTCATAAGGATGGTTTAGAAGACTCTGATAAGTGAATTCTTTTTCATCACTGAATAGTAAACCATTGATCTTGGTAAGAATGCCATCACAAATACTTAGCCTGTGATTTCCTCACAATTTGTGACTATAGTTAGGGTGTTTAAACTCTGCTTTGAAGTCACAATATATAAAGATTATCAGTATCAATGGACATGATGCTTCTAACATATGCGTGGTCCAAAATTTCATCACTTCTAACACAAAATAATACAGAAATGATTTATATATTATATAAAGCATGCATGGGCATCCAGTATATGGCTGTTCTGTTTAACTTGACCATATTGGGTTTCATGGTCTATGTTAATGAGGACAACTGACCAGGTCTCTTCCTCAAGAGGATACCAGATCTCATAACAGATGGTTGGGTGTGAGGTATCATGTGGTTGCTGGGAACTGAACTCAGGACCTTTGGAAGAGCAGACAGTGCTCTTTACCATACCTGCGGTTAAGATGTTTTATATCCCATGCCAGTAAGTAATGAACAACATAATATTAATATTCAAAAGCAACCCAGCCTGTTTACTTTTATTTTAAACAGTATTCTATGGGCCATGTTAAACTAGGAATATTCTGTAGCTACATGGAGATGCTGCAGACAACATCTTGAGAAACGCCCATAGGTGAATGAGATCAGGAATCTCCTCCTCCATTTGGACCATAGAAATTGGGTTTCTCTTTGTTTATACATTGGGATTCCATGTAGGATTTGATTTAGGGAAAAGACAGGTTGTAATGCTTGTAAAATAATCACCCCCTACCAGTGAGGAAACTCATCCTCAGGTTTCAGGGTCCATGCCGTAGTTTGTACTAATACTTTAATATTTTCATTGCCATAGAATACTCTTTGTAGAGATTTAGACATCATCCCCATTTTATCTGTTAATGGACATTTGGATAGTTTGTACTTTTTGGTTAATATGAAAATAGTTCTATGAATATTCATGTACAGGGTTTTGCATAGACACACTGTGTGTGTGTGTGTGTGTGTGTGTGTGTACACACTCAAATCAGTTCCAAAAATGTTTCATTCTCATCAGCAATACATGAAGGGACCCTATGTTTCCATGTTCCTGCTAACCATTTCTATTTTCTGTCATTTTTTTATTGTCATCCTTGCATTTGGAACTACATGTCCTTGAGGTTATCACCTGCTCTATCCTGAAAGTTATTGGTGTTTACTATCTGTTCAAGAGCTTCAATGATCAATTCTGTATTTTCTTGAGTGAAGTGTTTGTTCAAATGATTTGTTTATTTTTTATTTATTTATTGTTTTCAAGACAGGGTCTCACAGTAGCTGTGGGGCCTCTCCTGGAACTAGCTCTTGTAGATCAGGTTGACCTTGAACTCACAGAGATCTGTCTCTGCCTCCTGAGTGCTGGGATTAAAGGCACCATCACTACCCAGCCTTGGATTACTTATTCTTACTATTAAGTCAAAAGAGTTCTGCTCTTATACTATATCCTAGCCTAGATATAACTCTCTTATCAGATAAATGATTTATAAATGTTTTCTTTCTTTCATTGGCTTACTGGCTTATTTTATTAATATTATTATATACAGCAAAAATACTTTCACTTTTAGAAATCAGTTTGTCTTTTTCCCTCTTCACTTATAATTTGGGTATTATAATTAGGGTTTTACCTGAACGGAGCCCATGATGATTTACCTCTACATTGTCTTCTAAGAATTTTGCTGTTAGATCAAAGTATATGACTCATTTTGCAACTTGTGAATGATTTAAGAGTTCACCAGCACACAGATATCTAGCTATTTTAGTACCATTTTGTGTAAAAAGAGAGAGAGAGAAAGAAAAAGAGAGAGAGTGAACTGTTTCCTCTTTGATTCATGCCTGGACTCTTAAATCTGTTCTGTCTATATGTCTATATCGCTTCTAGTTACCAGCACTTTGTAGTAAGTTTCCAACCCAAGACTCAACAGTATTCATCTTTTTCAGGACTGTGCTGGTTCCTTGGGTCCCCTTAGATCCTTGTGAATTCTAAGTCAACTTTCCCATTTCTGAAAGCAAGAAAGTGGCGGGAATTTGTAAGTACCGCATTCAATCCATGTAGCAAGAGTAGAGCTGCTGTTGCTGACAGAATTACCTCTGTGTTTCATACTGATTGTTCAGAAGTACACTTGATGTTTTCCATGTATATTCGTTCTGTTAGTAATTATAATAGATTTTAGATTCTTCTGATGGTCTTCCCTAAGTTAAGCTTTGTTGCTTCCTTTACTGTCTAAAGCCTTTTATTTTTTCTTTCACAGTTGCTTTCCTAAAATCCTCAGTACGATGTGGAGTAGAATAAATGAAAAGTGGTTTTATACCTGTAATACCACAAGTTTTAATCACACAGAGAAATACATACCAGAAGACTAAGAAGTAGCCACAAATCAATTAAAATTGAGTCTAACATTGCCCATCAGTTCACAATTCAGTGAAATCATATTTGAGTTTTTTTCCCACCTTGTCACTTCTCACAGAAAGCCAGCTCACCTTCACAGGCATTTCAGAAGGGGCATGGTGCATCTTCTGAGAAATGTTAAAGATGAGAGCCCCAGTAGAATGTGTCACAAAAGCTACTGGCTTCCACAGAGTGGTCATTCCTTGAACAGGCACTGAGAAGCAGCCCTGTCTAAGCTCTGTGGAAGATGCCTTTCTGTGTCCTTCGAAGGAAGAGAGCCCACCTGCTGAGACTAGAGCCCTTAAGTTTGTGCCTTGATAAAAGAGAAATCAAACTCCATCTAGTACCAGAAAATCTTCATCTCTGGTATTTGTTTCTTTGCTACTTTAACTAAGTCACCCTTGTGTTTTCTACTAAACCACTCTCATTTCCATGGATGGTTTATAAGCTAGCCTTGTTCCTTAATCTACTTGTCAGAGGACTGTTGTAAAAATAAAAGTGGGGGGCAAAGACTGAGGAGATAGATCTAGAGTAAAAGCACTTGCTTACTAAACATGAGGACCCAAGTTCTGAGTTTGTTCCCAGCACCCTTGTAAAAGCTGGGCATGGCTGCTCTTACCCAGCAATGTGAGTAGAGAAAGGCTGATCTCATAAAATCCAGAGAGAGAGCCTGTCTCAAGGAACTAAGTCAGGAGTGGTAGAGTAAGACAGCCATGGTTTTGCTCTAGCCTCCACAAAGGTGGTGGTAGCTAAAAAATTCTACACTATGAAGCAACTCATAGGTGTGACTGTCTACGTGTTCTTGATAGCTGGAAGTCAGTTAGCTGGAATTAATTGTCAAATATGGCACCAATAATGCCATCATGTTTTCTCTAACATTTTCTTCTATTTATAAAGGTATCTATAACAAGAAGAGGGTTTGGGGGCTAGGGAGATGGCTCGGTAATTAAGAGAACTTGTCCCTACAGAGGACTTGGGTTCCATTCTCAGCACACACATGTGGGATCACAACTGTCTATTCCAGTTTCTGAGAATCTGTCATCCTCATCTGACCTCTTTGAGCACTGGGCATGAATGTGGTATGCATACATACAAGACAGGCAAAACCTATACATTTTTTAAAAATCTATATTTACAAAGGGTTGATACATACAAGGCGTAAAAGAAAGACTTTTCAGAATATTACTATTCCGTCATTGCCTGTTAACTCACATGGTATTTCTGTCAAACGTTCCTCTATATCCCATGTGATCCTTTATTAAGCGTATGAGCAAAATTAAACATATTTGTTGCTTAAAAAGAGGGGGTTTAATTTTTATTCTCTGTGGATCCATATTAGTGCTTTAGAAATGGAAATAAGTTCATTGATCTTTGTGGATAGAAAAATAGTTAAAAGAATATTCTCATAGTTGAAACTTTTGCTTATTTTGCTCCTAGTAACCCCAAAACACTTGGTGTTGGATATTTAGGAGAGTGTTAGGTTACATACCCTCTGTCTTTTGCTATTTCAGATATACCAAGCTATTCCATCAATTTCCTCACAAAGGATGCTCTTAGGTTCCTGTCACTGTATTTTGCTTATCACCTTTTCTTGAGTTTTAGGGCTCTTTGTAACACTGGTAGCAAATCTATGAGCAAATGATTTTAGACAGTATTTTCTTTACTTGAAATTTACTTTTATATATGTATTGTATAATTTCACACATTTACAATGTATTTTGATCTTATCCAAACCTATAACCCTGAACAAATTCTCCCAGAGTCCATCCCATAGTCCCCTCACTAATCCATATTTTCTCTTTGTTCCATTTATAACCCATTAATTGCTGCCATACATGCACGGGTGCAGGGCCATCCAGGGAAACATGTACAACCTGTAAGAGGGCACACATCATTACTTTCTTATATTAAGAAATTAGGCTAATAGTCTGAATACAGGAGTAGGGAAGTTAATGTGCCCTCTCCACTATTGCTTAGGGTCTTAGCTGGGGTCATCCTTGTGAATTCCTGGGAGTTTCCCTAGTGCCTGATTTCTTGCTAACCCCACAATGGCTCCCTCTTTCAAGGTATCTTTCCTTGCTCTCCTCTCTTCTTCATGCACCTCGACCTCCCTGATCCCTCATGTTCTCCTTCCCTCCCCTACTCCCTTACCACCCTCTCCCCTCTCCTCTTGCTCCCAAATTACTAAGGAGATCTGTCTACTTCCCCTTCCTTGGGGATCCATATATGTCCTTCTTAGGGTTCTCCTTGTTTCCTGTCATCTCTAGGGTTGTGGACTGTAAGCTAGTTAGATTGATGACTACCTTAATTGTCATCATAGAACTTTCATCCAGCAACTGATGGAAGCAGATGCAGAGATCCACAGCTAAGCACTGGACTGAACTCCTGGAGTCCAGTCATAGAGAGGGAAGATCAACATTATGAGCAAAATGATCAAGATCATGATGGGGAAACCCACAGAAATAGCTGACCCGAGCAAGTGGGAGCTCACTGACTCCATACTGACATCTGGGGAACCTGCGTAGGACCGAACTAGGTCCTCTGAATGACTTGGGCAGTTTGTGAAGCCACTAGGAGTAGTACTATTATTTATCCCTAGTGCATGAACTGGCTCTTTGGAGCCCATTCTCAATGGAGGGATACTTTGTTCAGTCTAGATATGGTCTTGCTTTAATTGATGTGACAGACTTTCTTGACTTCCCGTTGGTGGCCTCATCCATCAGACTTTCTGCAGAGTGGCTGGGGGAATGGGGTGGGTAGAAGTTGTGAAAAAAAGGAGGATGGGAGGGAGAGGGAACTGGGATTGGTATGTAAAATAATATTGTTTTAAAAATAATATTTTTAAAAGAAATTAGTCTAAATAACCTGCATATGATCTAAGCTCTTTCATATGTTTATTCTCAAATGATTCTTTTTCATTGTTTTATTTTTAGCCAAACTTTTCATTTCCAGGATTTCCTTTATTTGTGTTTTCATTGCTTCTATTTCTTTATTCAGATCTTGAACAGTTTCCTTCACCTGTTTGGTTTTTTTTTTCTTGGCATATTTTTCTTTAGGAATTTATTGAATTCATCTAATATTTTATTTGTCTTTTCCTCAATTTTTTAAGGGCTTTTTTTTTTCATTTAGTGGGTGGTGTCTTACCTGGGATCCCTAAGACCACTCTGACCTCGGGTAAAGCTGCCAGGGCTGTGGGCCCTAGTTTGGAGACCAATGAAGGGGTGCAGTCTGGGCTGTTGTTTTAGTTTTAAAGGGAGTTCTTAATTTTTCTAAGAAGAGTTTAGAGATAAATTAATAAGTGAAATACAAGATTGTCATCCTGTAAGTCATAAGAGGGTGGTTATGTCTGCTGTTCACTTACCATCGCTAGGACTTAGTCCAGCACTGAACACATACTAACTATGCAATAGGTAAGTGTTGGGTGAATGAATGAGAGAATGAACAAAATATGTGAGTGGAATGGCTGGTTCCTAAATCGGCTCAACAGTGTTTGTTGCATGTGTGGTTCCGTTTTAGTGGAAGGAATTGCCAGACAGGAGATCAGGGAGATGGATTGCTGCTAAGTCTTTAGCATACCTTAGTGTACTAGGTAGCTTCTGGTTCCAGTGACAGTTCCTTAGAATAAGTGACTAGTGGGAATTGGTTCCTAGGAGTTGTTCTCTTTCTTTAAATGATCACTGCTAGTCCTGTTGACGCAAAAGATACTGTGACTAAACGATGCTTTGCTTGAAAACTAATGTGCATCATCCTAAGTTTCCTATTTGAACAAAATCTGCATCTCAAGCGTTAAGTGTGTTTCTGTATCTTTCTAACTGATCTAACACAAGTCCTTCTCCAGTCTATAAAGATTCATCTTGTTCTCAGCAGTTGAATTTGAACTATATACATTATTTCAGTCCCAGATCATTTGGAAAAGCAGTCTTGCCGTGCTATGTTTTTTTTTCCTTTCATAGCCCCTCTCTATTTTGATCTCTGGCAATCTTAGGTAAAGATATTTTTCTTTTTAATCCTCAAAAGGTCCATGTTTTTGTGGCCTTTCCTCAATTTAAAATTGACTTTGTGATTGTGCTTCAATTTTGCATTCAGAGTTTCTTGTTTTGATTGATAAATGTTTGTGAGAACTATAATCCCCCCTGTGCATTTCATTCCTTTCTCTGTGAAGGAGCTCTGCTTGGGTAGCAAGGCAGTCTGATAACACTGAAAATAAATCTTAACATCTCTGCCCCGAGATAGAGCCAGACTTTATCGCCTTTCTTTTTACCCCAGTGATAATTGCTTATCAGTACATACAGCCCTACTCCTATGCTTCTCATGCCCCAGAGGTTTATGTCTCTGGCAAGATAGGCAGGAAGCACCTTCCACCAAATGCATTAATGGGTTTAATACAAGTCAGACAAAGAATGAATACTGGGCCAGTTTACTATCTCAAACCGAGAAGGCCATCTCTCCATTTGCTTTCTCACAATGCATTTTTGTTTTACTTTCTTTTGTCTTCTTTTTCCTCTGGTCTCAACTTGGTTAGCGTGGAAGGGGCCTTTTGTAAAGTTCACTGTTACAGAACTATAAGGAAAACAAAAGACCGTGCTTTTAAAAATAGTACAATCTGCTGTCATTTTTACTTCCCCCAGCCACTACAACTAAACCATATCTAAGAATGAAAGCATCCAAATATACACTTTCCAAAATAAACAAGCCTGCAGTAAAGCAGCAAGCTCTGGGGAATAGCTACCTTCTTTTAAAAAGGAAGAAAGAAAAACCATTACTAAAGGAAAAAGATGGAGCTGCTGAAGATCAAATATATATATATATATATATATATATATATATATATATATATATACACATACAGTCTTGGACACCGGGCACCACATCTTCAGGATAGGTATAGATTTGAAAATAAATAGTGGGAAAGAAGGGGAGACAGACAGAATTGTAAAGAGAAGAGGAAACAGGAGACCTAAGGAAATGTTTAAACCCTGTCTCATTTATTCTCTAATTATCTCAGAGGAGTTGAGAAACACAGATAGTCATTTCAGCCAGGTGACTAGGATCACAAACGTGGTGAGCCATTCAGCTGAGGCTGGAGCAGCTACGCTTGCTTTACACTTGCAAAACAGCATGGCAGCGTCTGACTTAGGACCCCTGAGTTTCTGCAACCTCAGCTCATCACAACCTTTGGGAACACAGAGCATTCACCCAGTGAGAGTCATGTGTGCTATTTGCAAAGTCGGTCAGCATTTCTCTCTTTCCGGGGGCAGAAACAATGAAGTACGGCTTTGTGATGCATTGCCTAATCCTCCTGGAAATTCCTCCTGCATGGTGACTGCAGCCCAATCCCAAGTGTTTTACAAACACCATCCTGTAGCTGTGACTGTTCGTTATCACTGAGCATCTTGATGGGGTTTTAACTAATGTCAGATAAAAAGTGCACATCCGTTTCTGCAGTAAGTACCTGCTGCATAGAGACCTCCTACCCAGAGAGACGGCTGTTGTATTCTATGTGATCCCGAGGACCTGTCTGCGGTCCCCAGTTTCCACCTCCACTAATATCTCCACGTCCAATCTCATTCTACTTGGTATCATTTTTGAATTCTTATAAATCATCTCTCCTGTCTTCCAAACCCAGCTTCAAATTCTGCTTTCTCTTGTCCTTCATTCAGTTATTCAAATGTCTTTGTTTGTGTCCACAGTATTCTAAACTCTAGGGGTGAAGCAGTTACAAACAGGCCTGGTCCATCTCATGGTTCTAGCAACTCCAAGGAAGATAAGCCACATACACATGTGATTGCAGCCTGGGCTAACTCTTGGGACAGAGTGGCTCCTTTAAGACAGTACAGCAGGGCCACCTGACCTAAGGCAGAGTTCTTTTCCAGCGTAAGCATTGTAGAATGGATGCTCTTCACACGTACAAACACATGAACTCTAAGTAAGTGCAAACACAGCCACAGAATACAAAGGGCCATGTGTTCCGAATCCTCCTGAATCAGACATTAGATAAGTTAAACAATTTAAGCAACACCTGAAATAGCTGTCATTCAAAGCAGCTGAGCTTAAAAGGCAAAACAAAACTGCAATAGCTTTTGAAATTCTTAGTGTACAGATTCACCCAACACAGTCAAGGGTTAGTGCCCTAAATGATTCAGACCGGTTTTAGGGTAGTCAGAAAGACTGCATGTTTTAAAGCTGAGACATTTCAAGGGTGTTTTATTGAGCACATACTTTTTCTATAATACTGTGACATGCTGTGAGGAAAAATTTATCAGATAAAAACCCCACCCTTCGTAACTAATATCTACTTTCTGTTTGTATAATGTATTAAATTTATGCCAGGCATGATGGCTCATTCATGCCTTTAAGACTAGCACATGCGGGGCGGGGCAGGCAGATATCTGTAAGTTCAATGTCAGCCTGGTCTAAACAGTAAGTTCTAGACCAGCCAAAGCTTCATAGTATGACCCTGTCAAAAAAAAAAGGTGTTAAACTTAAATAATTCAATAAAATTTATTCTCTAGTGTTTAATTAAAGTATAAGAAAAGCGCAAATAAATCATGTATGCTCCTTTGCATGTGGGAACTTCCCACAATGGTAAGTAATTAATCCGTACTAGAAAGGACTAGGAAAATACCTGCAATACAAGATTGAGAATCAAAAAGTTAGACAGCAACGCACTAACGATTCCATGGTCTCAAGAGGAATAGCATATAAGCTGTACTTCTTATACTGAAGGTTAGCTCATTTACTTCATTGTTTGAAAACAGAAAATGTGTTGCCATGGGGTTAAATAACCCATTCAATGGCTCCAATTCACCTCTTGTTCAAATGATTAATTTAAGAGAAATCCTCTCAAGAAAGCCATATTTGCATCTGTTCTGCACTGGTACAAATATCCAAAAGGGAATTTAATTTTCAAAGGAAAAATATAGCTCCTTTTTACATGCTTGCGTCTCTGTGAACATTGCCTTTGTCCTCAGAGTGCCCCGTGGGTCAAGAAGCTGGGTTGCGCATATGCAGATACTTATAACGTGCAATAGGATCAAATTAGGACACAGCATTGCGTGACATCAGAAGTTGAGCTGCTTTAGAAATGTGAAAAAGTGGCCACAAGGAGAACATGTACAGGTGGAATCTTTTCCAGAACAAAGAGGGGTCTGACTCATTTCCCCAATTTTTTCTAAAATTCTACAAGTTCCTTCCCCATAACCATAACAGTAGAAAGGCAAGTAAATTGGTACAATTTGAGCATCATCATTCTCTGATAATGGATGAATGTCACAGGAATGCATTTGCCTCTGTCTTACATGGGAGTTGAATCCAATTTCTGTCAAACATTAAGAAAAAACTGGTTTTTCTTTACTTTATGTCTAAAAGTCGCTCATGAGTGAGCATATATTATATTTGTCTTTCTAGGTCTGGATTCCCTCACTCAATCTGATGTTTTCTAGATCCATCCATTTGTCTGCAAATTTCGAAATGTTATTATTTTTCTGCTGTGTAGTACTCCATTGTATAAATATACCACATTTTCCCTATCCATTCTTCAGTGGAGGGGCATTTAGGTTGTTTCCAGGTTCTGTCTATGGCAAACAATGCTGCTGTGAACATAGTTGAGCACATGTCCTTGTGGCACAATAGAACATCCTTTGGATATATACCTAAAAGTGTTTTGCTGGGTCTTGAGGAAGGCTGTTTCCTAATTTTCTGAAAGTCACCATCCTGATATCCAAAGCAGCTGTACCAGTTTGCACTCCCATGAGCAATGCAGGAGTGTTCCCTTTACCCCCACGTCCTCTCCAGTATAAGTTGTAATCATTGTTTTTGATCTTGGCCATTCTTACAGGTGTAAGATGAAATCTCAGAGTTGTATTGATTTGCATTTCTCTGATGACTAAGGATGTTGAGCATTTCCTGTAGTGCCTTTCAGCTATTTAATTTACAATCCCAGAGAACCTAGACAACAAAGAAGACCCTAAGAGACATACATGGATCTAATCTACATGGGTAGTAAAAAAAGACTAAATCTCCTGAGTAAATTGGGAGCATGGGGATTATGGGTGAGGGCTGAAGGGGAGGGGAGAGAATGGTAGGGGAGCAAAGAAAAATATATAGCTCAATAAATATTTTTTTAAAAAGGAAAAACAGACCATCTGCTCAATGTCTAATTCTTGTTATGCACACACAAAAATCAAACTGAAGACCTAAAAGTAAGGAAGATTATGAGAGAGAGGAGAGAGCTGATATCTGCTCCTCATTGCTGAGTGTAAGCTGGCCAAAGGCAACAGTGGATGAAAAACTACCTGGGGTCATTTCTCTAGGCTCCTGGATTCATGTCGGCAGGGTTCACTCTGTGAGCTGGAGTTTTGGAACCTATTCTCTATGGTGGGAATGCCTTGCTCAGCCTTGATGCAGTAGGGAGGAGCTCTGTCCTGCCGCAACTTGATAAGCCATGCTTTGCTGATTCCCAAGGGAGACCTTACCCCATCTGAATGGAGATGGAGGAGGAGTGGATGGAGGGACAGGAGTAGAAGGGAGGTGGGGGAAGGAACAGGAGGAGAAGAAAGAGGAGAAGCTGTCGTGGGCATATAAAATAAAGTAAAAAATAAACTTTTTTTAAAAAGTAAATACACAATTTGATTAACTGGGCTACTACTCAGCTGTTGCCTGCAGAATACTTGAGTTCCACATTCTAAGCTGTATGAACCTCCTGCTGTAGGGCATCTTTTCTGAACCTGGCTGTCAAATTGTAGGCTAAAGTTTAGTTTCTAACCCTATTATCAGGTCACACCAACTTCTCTTCCAAAGTCTGAACAATATAATACTTATCAATTCCCAAGATTTTAGTAGCATCTTGTTACCCCGTGCAGGTAGGTCTTCTGAAAACTTTGCAGATGTGGCAAAGGCTTCTTGAATGTTCTGTCTTTAAGCTCAGTCCTAATCCTCTTAACAATGGTTTCATTTCCGCCTCTTTTGAACTTGGGAGGGATGTCATGTTGTCATGTCTTTGCTAACCACTTCAGCCTTCTCTTCTCTGCTGGATACTTTCGCTGCTTGAAATAATTCTTTGAGGAAGCTGAAGAGGTGGCTCAGCAGGAGATAGTGCTTTTTATTCTTGCAGGGAGGCACAGGTTCAATTCCCAGCACCCACATTGCAGCTCACCACCACCTATAAGGTGGGTTCCAAGAAATCCTTTGCCCCCTCATGACCCTTATGAGCATAATGCATGCCACGGGACATGTCTATACATGTATTCTACAAATGCAAACAAAATACTCACACACATAAAGTTTTAAAAATTCATTTTCCACTGATCCTTTCCTAATGTGTCTATATCCAATAGGCTTGCACTGATGTGGAAAAGGCCTTAGATTTGGCTAAAGCAATTGTGACATTTAACTCATATGCTTCCCACTGCACAGGGTACTTTGTAACCTTTCCCAGCCTCAGTATTTTTACCTGGGAAGAGAGAGGCAAACCAGTGGGTGTCTCAGGGTAACCTCCTCTGCTCTTCTACAATTCATGATCGTCTGCGTGACACCCTTTACTCAGGAATTCTGCATGTCTCTGATTCTATTAGATCTGTAGCACTTCAGGACTGGCCTGTGGTTCCTGGAGGGGTGGAGGTACCTTGGGGGTGTTCTTTGGTATGGTCGGGGGTGGGGGGCTCTGGGAATTGAGCAGCCAGCTTCAATCAGTGCCTCTCACTTTGATCAATTTTAGATATTCCTGAGTAAGATTTCGTTTGAAGAAAGGATTCTATGAAGGCCTTTTTTTTTGAGGTTTGCAAACCTCTGCAATAGATATTAAAACTTCTTGTTAAAATATGTAAAAGTCTGTTGATGGTGATTATGGATCCCTAACAGATCAGGCTTGAAACAAGAAAAGTGCAATCGCTGTGTAATGATCAGTTAATCTAAGTCACTTCTTTAAAGTCATTCAGAATTGTCTTAGTAGGCATATCATCTTTAGTCATTGTACAACTAAGAATTAAGCTGCCATAGCAGGCAAAGGAGACTAGATGAGTGGGGAAATGTTTTAGATTAATTTTGTCACAATGCAGCAGTCCCGGAGCAGAGTCAGTATCGTTTTTAGAGGGCACGGGGAAGGGGATAATAGATGACAGTTGTTTGCTGTGCAAATTCTTGATGAATAAAAATGCTAATAACTCTATCAGAGTGCCCACCCCCACACTTAACATTTTTACAAGCCTAACAAATCCAAAGAAGCCAAAAAGAAAAAAAAAAGTGCTCTGCAGAGCTTAGCACAGGCTCAGCATTTGAGGGAGGAGTCATAAATGCTTGTCTGATTGAATAGGCTATTCAAACCACAGAAGTATTTTAGTCAATAGAGATAGCCACAGCGCTGTGCGAAAGTCCTCTGTCTGAAGGAGTTGTCACAGTATCTTATCTAAAAAGAGATCATGAGTTTGAGAACAGGATATGGAAGTATTTGGAGACAGAAGGCAGAAATGATGTACATAACAAAGCTCATACACAAAATCCCCTCCCCCCCCTAAAAAAAAAACCTAAAAATTGAATCAAGCTCCCCTGGTTCTGATTCAGGCTATCCAGTGAAGTAACCAGAAAAAAGGCAACCCTAATCTTCCTTTTCCTTCCTCCTGTTGCTCCCGCTGCTAGGCCTACTGATAACACTGTGTGCCTCCGTGAAATACCAAGTCAGTCTTCTGAAGCCTTCCTGAGAAGGCGAGCATCCTTTACAACATGGTTTCAGTGTGAACATGTTACAATTTATAAATACCTGCAGGCAAGCTGATTCTGGTCTGCTGCCACTCTGTGTTCTGAGAGTTGCTGCTCCCTCTCAGTGTCTACTATAACACCCTCTACTGTGTTTCTCGAGGGAGTGTGTGCTATGTGGGTCCTCATTCACTCATGTCTAGTCTCCTCACTGAGCTTGTCCTGTGAAGTTTCTAAAGTCAATATCATAACACTATTGCACGCTCAAGAAAGAAATTTTCAAAAACAATCTAATCACAAGAGAAACTCATTTCAAGCATTGTAGCAATTATTTGACATCATGTACAAAAGATCTAATACCAAGTGCAAAGAGGATTTTGTTATTTAAAATCCATTCTACTTCTGAACAATTTATGGAGCAATTCTATTACAGCTCCGTGAAGTAACAAGATGGAGTTCTCAAATATCAGACCTCAACATTCACCTCTTTCTCAGGATCTGTAACATCCCTTTGGACAAGCTTTTGTTGGACTTACAAATACGTATTATCATCTTCACCAACTTCTCTAACTTTTCCAGGAGTTACGGCGGTGCTCTCTGAAAGGCGTATCTCTGTTTGAATGGCAGTTGCTGCCAAGTAGACATCAGAAGAAATTTGTGAGCAACAGTAAATTACAGCCAGAGTGAAAAGCCCAGTGACTATCCTCTAGCTGCTGCCTAGCAGACTTATGGTCCTTCCTGTGATACCTGCATGTACCTCCTACATATACACAAAATCCACACTGCAGTCTAACACAAGTATGGTCCTTGCTGCGATGTTTGCGTGTGCCACCTGCATGTATACGAAGTCCTTACTGTTGGGTATTTTGCAAAAGTTGCAGAAACTTGTGGATACCCATGTGCAGGCAGCTTGTCCAACATCTGGCAAGCTGCAACTGCACACAAGACCGATCTCTATTTTCCTTCTGAGTCTCTCACCAAGGCCTCCCTCCACTACTGGGTATGCAATTCATGCTTTCTGACCAGGCATTACTCCTAAACCCCGGGTTTCTCTGCCATGGCTCCGAGACTGTACATTTAAATTCTTAATTAAGGACTATCTGAACTTGTAAGTCCAGGACCAGAAGTGAATTTCTTCTTCTAACACATTTAAATTAGTATCTGATTTGCCTCACAGTTCTGCATTCCAAGGATTACTGGAATTGTCTGCCTGCTCTACCAAACTTTTAGACAATATAGAATAAACTTTGGGTAGGGCATTAGCTTCTATTCTCAGCTCTAACCCTGAATATGGCAGCTATATAAGGAAAAGTTCTATCTGCTAAAATATTCTAAGCTTAGCATATTTTTAAAATTATACAACGTGACACAAGAATCACCCCCAAATTAAGAGAACTAAAGTAACAGTTTTATTCTTATCTCTCACGCTGTCAATTATAGGCTGAGCATAGATAGCTCTTCTCACCCGGAGTGTTCATAGACTTTCTGGCAGAGTGCGGCTCAGACTGGAGCATTAAGGATTTCATCACTGGTGTCTAGGAGGTGATAGATAGGTCAGCCGAGGATCAGTCAACTGTGTCTCTATGAAGCTTTTCAACACGACTGTCTTGGGCTTCATAGATAGCCTCAGAAAAGTTGGACCAAGTGACAAGCAGCCGCTTCACTCCCCCAAAGAGAGCATTCCAGCAGACTCAAGCGAAGCTGGGAGGTTTCAGATAATATAGCCTGAAGTTGTGACACCACTTCCTCGGTATTCTATGGGCCAAAGTAGCCATAGGCCAACCTGTGGGAAGAGGAGAAAACGAGCATTAGCTGCCTTCCAAGTGCAGGGTGCCCTGTGTGTATGGCGAGCTTGGAGAAATTGATGAACGTCACCTTGGAGACAGGCCGCCACAGTGATATCAAGTAAGATTATGGCAGAAACTAGTACACCATAATTTTCAAAATAGTGGTATCCTAGTAATGTTTATCTCGGAAAAGCAGGTCTCCATTTCCTTTTAGGACATGCACCTAGGAGGATGCACTTTGAGAAAGATGCCAGCTGCTCCACTGGAGGCACTTTGAGAGTGGCTGGCTGGTGCTCCAAAATGAGAGCATTCAAACAGCATCAGAGACAGCATCAGGCTTTTTTTACAGCCATTAGACCCGGAAGAAAGAACAAACCACTGACTTCTTGGTAGTATTCCACCAAAGCAAAAAGACAGTTTTCCACAAATTCGTCTCTGTCCATTGTGACTAAACCCAAGATGGCATCATTGGATTAATTTCTGTTGATATGGTGTAAAATCATTAAAGCAGATGGCCTAGTGTATAGCGTGTACAAAATAAAACTTTCTCTTAGTAGTCATTAAATATAAAATTAGAGCCAGAAGAAAAAAAAATATCCTTAGTACTTAGTAAAACAACTTAGTATCAGAGACAGAATTCTGAGGCCAAGCATGGTTCTGTCTACAGTTTCACAGTCTAAGTCAGGTTTCAGTCATCGAGCCTCAGATTTTCTAACCTCCCTCCTTTTTCTTCTTCCTCTCCCTTTTTCTCTCTCTCTCTCCCTCTCTTTCTATTTCTCTCTCTCATGTAGATTCAGATTTTCTAAACTCTTTCTCTCCCCCTCCTCTCTCTGTCTATCTCTGTATCTCTCTCTTTTGCTCTCTCTGGAACA
>JABTXL010000001.1:20827689-20849171 GCA_025134845.1 Neodon shergylaensis | reverse complement strand
AGAGAGAGAGAGAGAGAGAGAGAGAGAGAGAGAGAGAGAGAGAGAGAGAAAGTGGAGTCAGAGAGATGCCATGTAACTGCTGAAGGAGACAGATACCAGACACTTATCAGTAAGCTACAGTCTTGTGCCGATACACAAATTAATAGAAAGGGGTTAAGATGTAAGAGTTACTTAATAAGAAACCTGAGCTAATAGACCAAACAGTGTTGTAATTACTATAGTTTCTGTGTGGCTATTCAGGTCTGGGTGGCTGGGAAATGAATGAGCAGTCTCCGGCCACACAGTTGCACTGCAGCTGGAAGCTTACCTGCTTATACTTGCTTGGTTCCACATATGAGAGGTGCTGAGGAGCCCATAGGCAGTGCTCCTCCACTATACAATGCAACTAAATTAGCTGGAGAGCACCTAGAAGACATCAATCAGGCCTTTATATGATTTTCTGTCTCTCGTACCTTTTTGATGGGAAATTGGTAGAAAGGAGGAAAGGAGGCATTCTTTACATTTTACAGATGGATAACTTGTGCCTCAGCTTTCCGAATCCACAGCTTAGGCTCTGTGGTCTGTCCTACTTGCTATTTTGATTCCTCATGATGTCATTTCTATGTTAGGTCCCGCCTACTTCAAATGATTAATACATCCTCTACTCTGTGTACTTAAAGTTTATAAAACTAGTCTTATTATCTACCCCATTGACTTTAAATTTTATCTTTTTTATTTTAAATGCATTTATTTATTATGTACACTGTACAAAATAAGGCCAATTTCATAAGGATATTTTCATAGGGTTTTATGTTGCTTGTGGTATATTGTATGTTGAGAAAATTCTTATTAATACTCCTAACACTTTTCTTTCTCACCCCTTCCTTCCCTTTCCCCCCAAACAATTTTGGTTTTTTGTTTGTTTTGTATTTTATTTTCTCTTTTCTGTTTTTATTGCGCTATACATTTTTGTCAACTCCCCTCCCTTCCTCGCCTCTCCCCTTCTACTCTCTACCATGACCCCCATGCTCCCGATTTACTCAGTCTTTTTTACCTTTATATGTAGGTCCATGTATGTCTCTCTAGGGCCCTCTTTGTTGTTTAGGTTCTCTGGGATTTTGAATTGTAGGCTGGTTTTTCTTTGCTTTATGTATAAAAGCCACGTATGGGAGAGTACATATTATATTTGTCTTTCTGGTTCTGGGTTACCACACTCTATATGATTTTTTATATGCTCAACAGCAATATTGCTGGGTCTTGAAGGAGATTGTTTCCTAAATTTTTCTGATAAATTACCATGCTGATTTCCAAAGTGGCTGTACAAGTTTTCACTCCCACCAGCAATGGAGGAGTATTGCCCTTACCCACATCATCTCCAGCATAAGTTGTCATCAGTATTTTTGATCTTGGCCATTCTGACAGGTGTAAGATGGAATCTCAGAGTTGTTTTGATTTGCATTGCTCTGATGGCTAAGAGTGCTGAGCATTTCAAAACTTAAATGTCTTTCAGCCCTTTGAGATTAGTCTGTTGAGAGTTCTCTGTTTAGGTCTGTAGCCCAGTTTTTATTAGATTGTTTATTATTTTGATGTCAGGTTTCTTGAGTTCTTTGTATATTTTGGAGATCAGCCCTCTGTCTGATGTGGGGTTGGTGAAGATCTTTTCCCATTCTGTAGGCTGCCGTTTTGTCTTGCTGACCTTGTCCTATGCTTTATAGAAGCTTCTCAGGTCAGGCTGATGATTTTGTTTCTAACTTCATTTAATGTATGCATGATTTCAGATAGATAGATAGATAGATAGATAGATAGATAGATAGATAGATAGATATTTTACATTCTATACATGAAAGAAAGCATAAGTTTTTTCTGAGACTACCTTAATTCACTCAACATGATTATCTCCAGCTGCACCCATCTTCCTAGAAATGAAATAAATTTATCCTTCTGCATGGGTTGTTTACCTTATGACATATTTTATGTACATATTATATATAATATATATTATAAAATATAGGCATGCCCACATTTTCCTTATCCATCCATTCTTCTGGGTTGTATATTTATCTTAGTTCAATAATTTAGCTATTGTCAATAGTGCCATGATAAACACTGATGTTCAACTGTACCTGTGACTTGATGGATCAATCTCTTTCATGTAAATTCCCAGGAGTGATATAATTGAAACATACTATGGAGCTAGTTTTGGTTTTGTGAGAAATGGCTGTATTGATTGCTAGAGGGGCTGGAATAGTTTCATTCCTGAGAGGAGTGTATAGGGGTTCCATTTTACTCATATCCCTATCAGCAATTTTTGTTTCATTAAAGACTTTCATCATGATTGGGCTTAGATAAAATATACATGTAGCTTTTATTTGCACTTCTCTGATGACTAATGAAGGTAGACATTAATTTTTTGGTCATTCACATTTCATTAACCCTTTTATTGAATGGGTTACTTGATTTCTCAGCTTTTTTCTATTCTCTTGCATATTCTAGATATTAATCTTCTGTCAGATAGCTTTCTACAGGTTTTCTGCATTCCATACACTCTCTTTAGTCACTCTTTCCACTTTATTACACATTTCTTCGTTGTATAAAAGATTTTTAATTTCATGGGGGCCCATGTGTTGATTGTTATCATTATTTCCTAAACTACCGATGTCATATTCAGCAAGGCCTTGTCTATGCCTATATAAAGTGTTTTAGTTTCTTCTTCCTTGAATTGCAGAGTTTTGTGTCTTACGCCAAGGTCATTGAACCACTTGAAGTTGATTGGTGCACAGGATAAGACATAGCGATCTAGTTTCCTTCTGCCTCATGTGGCTATCACGCAGCATTTATTAGACTATCTTTCCTCTGATGTGTGGTTGGCCGTCTACGTCAAAATCCATGTTGCTATAGCTGCATGGATCTATATACTATCTGGGTCCTCTGTTCCTTTGATCTGTGTGTCTGTTTTGTCCCACCCACCATGCTGCTTGTTAGCACAGCTCTGTAGTATACATCAGGTATGTTGGTATCTACACTGTGTCTGTTATTGTTCAGGATAGTTTTTGTTATCTTGGGAACTTCTTGCTTCCTTATAAATTTTAGGGTGATTCATTCAAATTCTTTAGCATTAACATAACCCCTTTATTGTTTCTTAGCCATGTAAACTAAATGAAGCAAGATGCTTAACTTTTATGTATATTACCATCTCCTTTGCAAAAGGGGAGGAAGACTTGAGTTAAGGCAAGTAAAGTTCTTAGGACAAGTCCTAGCGTGCAGGAGGCACAGTGCTTGGTTTTGTGTGTTCCTGTGTGCCTATATATTTGCACAACACTGACCTGTCTCTCACATTCCTGGAAATCTCTCACACATTACTCTCTGAAGTGCATTCCATTTCCTGTCTACAGAAGAGGTGATTTCCACTGACTGAGATAATAGTGTTCGGTATATTTGTGAAGAGAAGGAGGATATGCACAAATCCGTTAATGAGCAGGGTCCAATAGAGAGAGCAGGAGAGACAAAACTCTGACCTCTAGTGTCATCACCACTAAAACACTTCTCATATAAAAACCCCACAATTCAGGATCTGATTGCCATGGGAACCTTCTAGCCCACCAAACATAATGTAAGTTGGCATTTAAAATTCCATGAAAGAAGGAAGCTTTACCAATTTCAGAGATCCTAAAGATCAAACAGAAGATGAGACTCAGTGCCTGCCCAGTGCATGAAGCCTGGAGTGAAGAGTTGTGGCTTTCAAGTTCTTTCCCAGTCAATTGTATTGATTAAACCTCAAACTCTCTAACGTGCTGCATGGTGCTTGAATGTCTAAAATCGGTCTTTGAACCAAGTGGGGACACTGTCCAAACAGAGAGCAGAAAAATTCAAACTGCTCTTGTCTTTGTGTAGAAGCTACTGGAAAACACGGAACGAAACTGGGTCTCAGAAGCCTTTCCGGTCACATGCGCTAAATCCTATCACTTGACTTGAAGGTGCCACATTTGACTTTCTGGCTTTCCACTATCTTGATGGACAGAGGTCCTGCTTTTAGAACAAGGCAGAGCAGCAGCCCCAGGACCCTTTGGGATGGGTTCAAACTGTTCCTCCACGCTGCTTACAGGGACCTTCCCTTGTCATCTTCCTCATTCACCCCTTCCCATCTCCATTCAAACAAGGTCATCCAAAATGACCCTGACACTCCCTATGGGAAACAGTGTGGGCTTGTAGAAATAACATGACCCTTTGATCAGAGAAAACTGAGGGTCTCTGAGAGTTTAAATTTGCTTGACATCAACCATATCATAATGGGTAAGTAGTTGCCTTGGCTTCTCTTTGCTTCTGTATCCTAGCCTGTAAATGAAGGTAGCCTTCTGCAATGTTGCTGGAGGAGTGGATGAGATAATGCATGAGAAATATATGCTCTACACAGAGTGGGCATTTATATGTTAGTTATGAGACACAAGTGGGTTAGAAATAGAAGACGGGGTGTTTTAAAGATGGTGGAAACTCTGGAAAAATTCACATGGGTATCTGATTTGTTAATGAAATTTTAATTTGGCTCTGATCAATGACTAGCCCCCACTCATTGTCTGCTGATACACACTCATCAGCAAACCCAGGGAAAATCTATCACTGTTATTTCCTTTCATTAAAAAACAATATAAATATTGATCAAGCTTTCTAACTGACCTGTGGTTTATTGTCATACATTAAACTTCTGCACATCACAGAGGGCACAAATTTTCCAATTACTTTTAGTTCATAGTTCATTATGTCACATTAGAATCTAAATGGGAGCAATGCCTTTACTGAGAACACGCTGTGCTGAAGCACCTCCCCAATTGCTTCCCCTCTTTAACACCACCTGAACCTCGTACAGAACCTGTGCAAGGACTAAGGGATTCCAGAGCAAGCAGCCCCTCACAGGTGAAACTCAAGCCCTTCACTGAGGCCCAGAAATGAGTAGGCCACCAACTAAAAAAAAAGAAATATTAGGTTTCACGACCCTAGGGCTGGAGAAATGCCCGGGCAAACATCTGCTGTTGTATAAAGATGACTAAATACTCATTTTATTGGCTGCAGTCAACACTTCAAACATATTCCCTCTGAAAGAAATGACAATGCATTATGCCACTTGAATTTGAAATGATAAAAATCTTAAACATATATGTACATGTGTTACATATTACAATACATATATAAGTATATAGACATATACCACTTCATAAAGGGTGTTTCAAGTGCCTTGATATGTCTTAGAGAGTCAATGCCCCCTTGAAGAAGTTTAGTTACCCAGAAAATATATCATTAATTAGATCTTTTTCTTGGTAGTTCCCTGTCAGGGAACGAAATGGATTTTTGGCATAAAAGCCACCTAACATCCTGCGGGTCTGAGGGTCTTATTGTTATGCCGGTATATTTTTGTGCAGCATAGTGGCTCCATTACCATCCAGGGTTTTATCTTGTCTAAATAAGAACCACATTTTGTATCTTTGCATCTTGATATCCATCAATCCTCTTGCTTTCAACAGAAGTTTAAGCTATAGCTTTTCGGTAGCTGAAATCAGAAATAGTTTGTGTATACTTCAGGTCCTATCCCCAGTGTCAATACAGAATAGGACTAGGTTCTTGCCTCCCTCACTAGTGAGAAATGGGGATTATCCATAAAAAGTCTGATTCTTCTATTTCAAAGCATAAAACAACAGAGACTTTGATTTACACTAAATGTATTATTTTTGAAATTTATTTTATTATTGCATTTCCCTTTGTAAGCCTTTTTCTTTTAGTATACAATAGCAGTTTTCCATTTCCTACATAAGAAAAATTTTCATTGTTTCCATTGCCTTTCATATTACAGGATGAGTATGAGATGCCCTCCAAATTTTGGTGGCATTGTAGAGGTGAGATGAAGGGTAAAATGCTAGAGCTTTGTGTAAACATTAATTACTTTATTTAACTCTGTTTCTAACTCTGAAAGATTAATAGTGAGATTATAATGTTAAACAATGTAAACTAAAATCCATGAGATAATTTTAAATGATTAATTGGTAATATTATTTAAAATACACATTGTATATACAGTTTTAAACCTTTTGTTGCTTAAGAATTTTATATATTCATATAACGAGTTTTGATCAAATCCATTCCCATTTCTTACTCTCCAAGCCTCTCTTTCACCACCACTTTTTTCTCCCAATTTCATGTGCTCTGCTTTTTTACTTTTTAACAGAGTTCTCTTAGTGCTGTCTTGTATGTGCATGGATATAGAGCTATCTCTAGGAGCATGGGACCACTGGGACCACTGGGACCACAATTATGTAAAAAACTGGTGCTCCTTCCCACAACAGTGACAAGTTGCAAACTGACTGGGGTGGGATTTCATGAAGTCATTCTCCATCCATGCCGAGATTTTGACTACTTGCTTGTGTGCCAGTCTTATACAAAGAGTCACAGCCACTGTGATTTCGTGTGTGCAGTAGCCCAGCCATGTTAGGCAAATATTATTTCAGAGATCACCACAATCGAGTCTAGAGAGTTGGGAGAGATGACATGTCCTGTATTCCCAGCCGTAAGAAGGTGTAGACTATAGTAACACTGGAGTTGAGTGTGGAGTCAGGATGGGTAATATGAGAAGAAATCATCCTAAATACAAACAACAAAACAACTGGTTACTGCAAGACCACTAGGTGAAATGGCTAGCAGGAATAGACTAGCTCATTCCACTTTACTGCTTTCCATTCCCACATGCATGAAACTTCTAGGAAAGTAAACTAGGAAATGGAGATTACTAGCAGTAAAATTGAAAATGAAAGTAAGCATAGCAAATCCTTGTGCATGAGCGGCCACCAGCCCTGTGCTGATTGACAGAATCTGTAGGCTGAAATTTCTGTCCCACAAGTCACTCCTGAGTAACCACACAGAGGTTTAATATTAATTATAAATGCTTGGCCAATAGCTCAGGTTTATTACTAATTAGTTCTTATAACTTCAATTAACCCATTTCTATTGATCTCCATTCTGTCACTTGGCTTTCACCTCTATCCCATTTTTTTGTGTCTAGCTCATTCTGCGTCTGGCTGGCAACTCCTCTGACTCCACCCTTCTTCATGATAGCTAGCATCCTTAGTTTGGTGGTCCCACCTATACTTCCTGCCTGGCTTTCAGTCAATCAGCTTTTAACTAAACCAATCTGAGCAGCAAATCTTCCCAGTATACAAAAGGATTATTCCACAGCAAGAATCCTTCTGATCCTGGAGATGCCCATCTTCAGCCTTAGAAGTTATCTCCACCTAGCACTTCAGGTGATTATTGTTGGTACATTCATTTCTTAACAGTTACGTTTGTAGGCTTAGAATGGGTTAACCAACATTCAAATTTCATTTGAACTGTTTGCTCGCTGTGAGGCTGAACAACATAATATTTTCAAAAATGCTCTCTTCTGCTAAATGAGATGGTTCTAATTTCAGTTTAGGATTGTTATATGATGGGGTAATATACTTAGTACAGTACATGGAACATAATAATTGCTCCAATGATCCACATCAATCACTTATCTTTATTTTTCTTTTTTTAAAAAAAATTACAATACTCTTTGGCCAATAACTTAGGTGTACTTATATCTAGCTTTTACATCTTAAATTAACCCATTTCTATTAATCTATGGATCACCATCAGGTTGTGGCCTACTGGTAAGTTTCCAACATTCTTCTCCTTCTGCAGCTACATAGCATCTGCCTGACTCTGCCTTCTTTCTCCCAGTTTAGTTTTCCCACCTAGCTCTACTCTGCCCTGCCATAGGCCAAAAGAGATTATTTATTAACCAATGGTAATAAAATATATTCATAGCATACAGAGGGGAATAATCCCACATCATTTTCCTTTTTCTGTCTAAATAAAAGGAAGTTTAAAAATTTAATGTAGTAAAATTACATATAACAAAACAGGTATCAAGCAAGAATTAGTTACAATATTTATATCTAATTTATCTTTTATCATAATTAAGAAAAACTAAAACTATCCATCTTTAAATCCATCAAAGACATCAGAAGTATTATAATATTAACTAAGTAAACAGGAAGTACATTGTAAACAATCTCCAAAACTCTAGAATTGACAGAGACATCTCGCTGCCTGGACAGACACCCAAAGTTCTGTAATGTTGGGGCATCCATCTTCAGCCTGTAAACCCATACTATCTTGCAGACCTTTCCCTTTTTTTTTTCGAGACAGGGTTTCTCTGTGGCTTTGGAGCCTGTCCTGGAACTAGCTCTTGTAGACCAGGCTGGTCTCGAACTCACAGAGATCCGCCTGCCTCTGCCTCCCGAGTGCTGGGATTAAAGGTGTGCGCCACCACCACCCGGCTCGACCTTTCATTTTTTTAAAAGCAATTTATTTACCTTAAAACTTATCTTTTGAGTATTCCATAGAAGTGTACAATGAAATACAATATAATCCCCTCCCATTTCCCCCCTCTAACTCTCCATGGATTGTCCCCAATACATTCCTCACCCAATTTCATGGCCCCCACTTTTTCTTTTGATAACCTGCTAAGTCCATTGCTACCCCTATATGCAGGGGGGTGGAGCCATCTACTGGAGCATGAGCAACCAGTGACTGCATATATTCCCAAAAGAATAACTCTCACTCCTAGTAGCTATAAACCATCAATAATTCCTCAGTTATGGCTAGGACCTCATAAAGCTTCTTTCTGTCTGTCCGTGCTGGAATTAAGGATGGCTCGTTCCTGTGCCAGTCTTGTATGGGCCACCATAACTACTATGGGTACATGAGGGCAATACCCGTGTCATGTCAGAAGACAGTGTTTCATGGCACTTTTCTCCATCTTCCAGCCCTTACATTTCTCTTGCTCCCTCTTCAATAATGTTCTCTGTGCACTGGCAAGAGTTTGATAAAGATATTTCAAGGAGGATGGAGCATTCCCAGTCACTTTTTCTCAACATTTTGACCTGGTCTAAAGCTCTACACTGGCTGTTTATTCCCCGGCCAATGCTGAGAGTCATACAAATCTACAGCTATAAGCTTTCTCTAGTTTTCAACTTTGTAATGCTCAATTTAGCAAAAAAAAATATCTGTGTGTGAAGAGTTGACAGAGCTCCCCAGAAGTACCACAGACTTTGGTGCAACAAATCTATACATGAAGGGATGTGAAAATCCATCTAAGAGGCCTTCAAGTTCACCCAGAAGACTGCTAGAACAGAATGTCATTGGGTACTTTATAAACAGTAGAAATATTTCTGACTGTTCTGGAGAATGGCAAGTTCAGAGTCAAGTCACCAATAGACTTCACGTTATTCTTCTGTAGAATCTTCCTGTGTCTTCACCTGCTAGAAAGGAAAGACAGCTCTCTAGGGTCTCTTTTATGTGGATACAAATCCCATTCCCAGCAATCCATCCTCGTTACCTAATCCCACCCACCAAAGACTCTGTCCTTAGACCATAGGTTGGGAGTTAGGATTTAACACTTGAACATTGGTAAAATGGAAACACTGAGTGTATATCAAGACCACATCTAGAAATAACTCTGTGTTAGAGCATGTGGCTGAAAATGGATCCAATAAACTGTAAGTCCCCTTCAGACATCTGCTGCTTCATGGAATTGCGGTTCTCATAAAGACGGCTCATTTTGAGAAGTCTTCAGAACTCAGTATTGAGTCAATGCTAAGGGTGAATCTCGACATGAAGTGTTCTTACATCTTATCCCAGGAGCAAAGGACCAAAGTACCAGCCACCCACACACTGAACCATATCTCAGGAGCCCTTGTAGTAAATGTCCTCTCCACTGTCACTAACCAGATAGAGAGAGAAAGAAACATTCAGGCACACACAGACTAACCAAAAGTGGTGTTTTCACTGTGGTTTACTAGGGAGTATTTACAGATCCTGAATCTGGGCTAAACATCCTGAAGACTCTCTGAATACCGATTCTTATTATCCGTATAATTTTAGATGTATTTCTACCCCATTAAAAATAAAATCACTTGTCACCCTGGCATATTCTTTTTTGTTTTGGTTTTATTTATTTATTATTTTTGCCTACAAAGCACTGTGCCAGCACTAGATTGCCAGACTTTTCTGCATCTCTGTGACCTAGGTTCCAATGTGATTTGGGAACAGTTCACAAATTGCTTTAAATATCTCACTAATAGGTAAATAAATTACTTAGCATGTGCACAGAGACATGGTTGCTGTTTATTGCACTCACATGGCCTCTATCCCTCAATAAAGCTTTGCTGATGAGGCTACACAGTCAACAGCACTCACTAGAACACTGGCGTCTGTGTGGAAGAGTGTGTCCTTTATACTCATTTATACTAGTAACCCATGAGCTGTGGTACCCTGAGAAATGCAAAGGTAGAAAAGAATATTCTCTTCAGGAGATGTAAGTCATGTAAACAAAAAAAATAATGAACACTGTTAGAATTTTCTATTTTCTAAAATAATAAATCAGTTATCCAAGTGGTGAATCTTCACAGTGATGAAGGAACCCTGGCTGTCTGGACAGTGTGGTTCTCGTGTGCTCATCATGAGAAGGGACCTTGAAGTACCGCTTCCAGTTATTGTTTCTGTGCTCTCTGGCTGTTAGCGTCTCTCCTTCTAGCTCTTCCATTTTCTGGCTGAAGAGATGAAAATGTGAAATCCAGAATTGAGCACGACATCTAAGCACGTTTCCATGAATATTGCATAATTACTGAAGGATAACATCGCATGAACTCTCCGGTGTTTGCTCCCAGTTCATCCTTGCTCCGTTTATACAGGAAGTCGATTGAAACGGGAGTTTTTGTTCCTGCCTTAGTGGTAACATCTCACGGGATTTCTCACAGATATTTCTGTGCTTGGAACCAAACTTAGATAAAAAATATCTACAGACAGTTCTGCAAAATGTCATGGGAGTGGTCCAGCTTATTGAGTATTCCTGTCACAGGAGGAACACTTTCAAGCTAGACTGTCTACCAGCGCAGCTTTCCCTGAAACACAGTGGAGAGAACATTCACGCATACACCTTCCTATGCATTAATGAACTACTCTCTCAAAGCGTAATTATTCTAAAAAATAAGGACTAAATCTTTAAATAGTCTCCTTTCAGAAGAATAAGCCCAGAGGTAAACTGGATCAGAGTGTAAAAGATAGAGCCAGGCTGTGCTAGAGGGGACATGAAGAACACTCCTAAGGGCTCTGAGCATCAGTTACCTCATCTATAAAACAAGAACATAGCTATTCCTCCTCCGTGAAGTTGTGAGAAATTAATGAGAGGATGCCCAAGAGGACCCAGATTTCTATCTGGAATTTAAACTATAGCTAATGTTTCCTATTAAATAGTTTTCTTATGTTATATGACCTTAAAACTATAATAGAGAAAAGGAAATTTTTCACTTGCCTAGGTCCAAATAAACTAGTAGTTTGACTTGGTCAACATATAATTTTGTTGCCAACAGAAGAAGCCCTCTGCTCTTGAGACCATCATAATCTTTCCCAGAGGCAACTTTCAGGCAGCAAGGAGTCTTCACCCAGTGAGGGAAGGCGAGCGGCACTCCGTGGGTCAGTCCAGAGTCCCGCTTCACATGCAAGTTGGGTCCGAGGAAGGAAAAGCTCCTTCCTTGAGTTCTTTCACTACCACATCTATGCAGGTGGATCTATGGCAGCTCTACAGCCCATGAGCAGCTAACAATTCAGAGACAGTGTTTTTCTTTGACAAAGGCATGATAGACTAAAGTCAATTATATAGAGTTTGGTTGAAAAAAATTAACTCCTCCTCGGGATTGGAGATACTAAGGACAAATTTTGTACAATTTGGATGAACTCAAAGACAGGCAAATAAGATCCTCTACTTTTCCTCATCAGGAGGAAAGACATTTTTAGGCCAGTGTAGTCCAGTTTTAAAATTGCTTATACAGCAGTTGGGATATGAGTTTCTAAGAGACATCTGCCCTAATGAAATCTAAAATGTCGTTAAGATGTCATAAATGTACAATCAATCCATCAAAGCCAAATTTAATTACCTTTTACATCAACTTTTCGCTTTTAAAATGGATTGAAATCTTCTCCAATTTGACCAAGACAGTTATTAATGTTCCCATTTGAAAGATAAGGAAGTCAAAGAACAGTAATGTTATTAGACTTACCCAGAATTACTCAGTGACAGGGTCAGGTTAGACAACTACCTGCCCCACTTCACAGCGTCAATGATCCTCATATGTGATTACTCTAGAGGAGATACAGACCATGATGATGGCTTTCATCCATTACAACATCTCCAATGTTCTGGTCCCTAGTGAAGAGAACATCAGGTAATAAAAAAGCAACCTTTCTCATAACTAGAAGAATCTACACATGTACCTAGGTGACTGCCAAGACAAGTCTATGAAGATTCTGGAATAAAACAAATGAATTCTGATTTTTCAGATCTTATATTGAGTTTTGATGGAACATTCTGTAAAATCCATATTTGTGACCATTTTTCTATCATTAATATCTAATAATTATGTGCAATATTTAACATTATATTTTAATTTAAATATTTAAAACTCTTAAATTACACATGATTTAAAATTAAAACCAAACACAATAAGATGTGACGAATTGCTGTGCACCGTGCCCCCCGTGTTTGTGCTCTGTTCGCTGGCACCCAGTTTGCGAGCTTGGGGGCAAGGGAGCTAAAGGTTAAAATACACAGACACACACAGACAGAGAGACAGCTACACGGGTCATCCTTGATTCCCCAAGAATGCTCCCTTTATTGTGTTCAGGGGCAGATTATATAGAGATAGCCATGCCCCAGCCAAACCCACCAGAAACCACTCTCCTGCCATCAGGAACTCCTGAAGGTCTCGTGCTCAGAGCAGCTGTAGGCACTCAGATCAGGGGATTACAAGAAATTCAGGATCTGGGGTCTCACTGCTCCCAACAATGAATGGCTTTTTTCCACATCCTTCTACATCTATCCAGCTATCTTCCCTCAAAAATACATTATAATTCTCATGGTCTGCCAAACTGACATTGTCTACATGCATCTTACTAATAATCAACTTCCCTCCATCCTTGCCTGCTCTCTTCTAAGTTCTGATAACTGCCTTTCTATTCTTAACTTCTAGAGAATTAACTCTTTAGCTTCCATGTGACTGACGTTATGAAGTACAGTCTTTCTGCACATGGCTTATTTCAATAATAATTCAGTGTATCTGTGTTATAGCAGTTGATAAAATATCATCCTTCATGAAGCAACAACTTTCTTTATTCATCACTTGAGGGACATTGGTTGCTTCCACCTTTTGGCTATGGTAAATCGTGTTGCAGTAGCATGGAGTATAGATGCATTCTCTGAATAATGATGTTAGTTACTGACTTATTATTTTAAGGTAAATGCTTCTACACCAAATTTTTTATTTGTAATTTTAATCCAGAAGGGATGTTGAATTTTATTGGCTAATTTTTCTTTTTCTTGAGTTAATGTTATGGTTTTATCTTTCATTCTTTCAACATTGTTTTCATATATCAAACCATTTTTGCTTCCCTGAGATAAATCCTACTTGGTTATGGTGAAAAAAAAACTATAATTTGCTTCTGAACTTAGGATGTTAGTGTTTGTTAAGGACTTCAGCATTTATATTCAAGCATACGCTTCCATAGTCTTTATTCTTTATTGTGTCTTCATCTGACTTAGGTATAAGGATATGTTTCCCTCGTATAATGTATTTGGAATGAATGGAATGAAGATTCTTTCTGTTTTGTTGCAATTTTTCATCCTCCTCCTCCTCTTCCTCCTCCTCCTCCTCCTCCTCCTCCTCCTCCTCCTCCTCCTCCTCCTCCTCCTCCTCCTTCTTCTTCTTCTTCTTCTTCTTTCTGAGACAGGGTTTCTCTGTGTAGCTTTGGTGCCTGTCCTGTAACTAGCTCTTGGAAACTAGGCTGGCTGTGCTTTGAACTCACAGAGATCCACCAGCTTCTGCCTCTCAAGTGCTGGGATTAAAGGCATGCAGCACCACCATCCGGCTTTCTTGCATAAATTAAGGAAAATTATTATTTTCCCTTAAAATGTTTAATAGAATTTGACAGTCTAGATAGCTAGTTCTAGAACTGTCTTTGATTGAATACATTTTATTTCTGAATGAGGCCTAGTATTTATCAGTCAGTTCAAGTTTTCAATTTCTTCATGACTCATTCTTGATGAGATGTACATGCCTAGGATTGTTTTCTACATTACAACATTTGTGAAAATATAGTTGTACATAATAATATCTAGACTTTGTATTTTTGTTAGACTAACTTATTAGACAAAGCATCCTGTAGGCAGCTAGTCCCTGGGTCAAATCTCCTTTCATATCCTTGAAGGAGCAGGAATAGGAGCAGAATTTTCTGACATTTGGTCAGGGTTAAACAGATCTACCTCTCTGGGCAATCTTAACACCCAAAACAAGGTGGAGCAGACCCACTTCTGTGGGCCCCTACATCTGGCAATTCGATAAGAACAGTAATGGTTATATGAATTGTTGGTCCATCTCTTCAGCACCTTGAGATGTTTCTTTTTGATATTTATTTATTAGTGTAAGTTTCTGTTAATATTACTTTGGCTGAATTCTGAAGATTTTGGTCTGTTAAACTTCATGTTCATTTGTTTCTTAATACATACTTTGTTCAAAAAGAAGCTTTTCATTTCATCCACCTGTATAACTGCCTAAGTTTTTCTTGTTATTGATTTTGTTTTGTTGCATTGTATATTAGAGAGGACATTCAATATGATTATATCCCTTTCAATATATTGAGGCTTGTTTTGTGGCCTAACATTTTAAAAGTTTACTGTGTAGCAGTTGAATGGAATATTCTGTAGGTATGTTATTCTTTGCCTACAGTGCAACTTAGCAAGCTGTTCATTGAAAATCCATTTATTTGATCCTCTCCATATTTTATATTAGTCTTATGTAACCAAATCATTACACTAATAATGTATTTTGATTCTTTGCTTGTTTTTATTTTATTTTTATAAATATTTGCTTTGTGATTACTGTGAGGCTTTGTTTTTAACAAGCTATTTTAAAACGATAGCAGCAATAGAAACAATTTTTCAAAACCAGTAAAAACCTTAACAGTTCAATACCTTCCTCCCTTCATTTTGAAGCTTTGATATTCTGTTGAACATTCTCTAAATTATCTCTTTATGTATCAGTGTGTCTCATTCTGTTATGAATAGTTTATGTACATTTATTACAAAATAAGATGTTCTAAATTTGTTTGTGTAGCCTAACTGTGGGTTCTGTAACTTTTCATGAATGTCTCTTTCTAGTTAGAAAACTTCCCTCGGCATCTCTTGCAGGCTCTATTTTGTGATTGTTTCTGGGGACATTTTACCTCACTTTCATTTATCAAAAAAAAATGTAATCTTTCAGGTGACAGTTATTTTCCTTTCAGTACTGGCAAATCTGGCCTGGAAGGACACTGTTGAGAAGTACACTACCTACCTCACAGGGACACTCGTGTCTGTTTTCTCCCTTGAATCCTGAGACTCTTCTTTTATTCGCCTGTGACAGTTTAGATGTGAGACATCTTGATGAAAACTTGGGCGAATTATATTGGATTGCTGAGCAAGTTCTTGGGTATTTCTATTCTCAAGGTTGAAGAACTTTTCTATTATTCACTTGAATAAGATCTCTATTTATCCATATTCTCATCACTCTTGAATGTCAATACACATTGGTCATTGGTTTTCATGGTGGCAGGATTGGGGTTCATGGTTCTCAGTGGAAGATGTGCTAGATTTTCTTTTCCACCATCCAGCAGATGTCTCTTCCCATGCTGGAATGCTTAGAGTCAGGAGAGAGGTGATACGGGCCACTATCTCCTTTTTGGCTTCTTCATTATTTCTTTTTATTTTGTTATATTTAAAACAGACACCATGACATTTCCTCTTCTTTTTTAGCTCTCATGAAGATATTTTGGAACATCAATAGCTGTGCAGCTTAAAGTGTCAGTGGGGAGATGACTAGGGAATCATAATTCCATAACTATTCTGATGTATCTCATATTTGAGAAATTTCTAACTCATTCACAGCTCTTCATAAACAGTTATAAAACAAGGTACAGTGTATTTTAAACCCAGTTATAAGTTTTCAACAATACAGTGACTTTGTTGTTAAACTTTTATCCCAAAGATGTTAACTGAATTTACTCAACAACCCCATACATACATATATATACTTACTCTCACCCTATCTTTCCCCGTCCCACCCTTGACAATTACCCCTTTCACTACTGCCAATCCCTCTTCCCATGAATTCTTTTTTCATATTCAAATATTAATGTTTTGTAGGGTATATATATGTGTTCTCCAAGAGTTAAAACAGGGATAACTTTGTGATCATGAGTTTGAAATGAGATGGTGGAAACTAATAGACAAACCCATACATAGAAACTGAAGATAATTTAACTAATGGTTCAGGAGAAAGAATAAGATCCCACAAGGCCTTCCTCCATCCATAACTGACTGATGATGGACAGTCCTGCACAGTGAACTGCCACTGCTTTGAGTTTGTGACTTTGCAATGTCTGTATCATGCCTGGAAGACAACATTCCATAGCCTTCTAGCTCTTGAATTCTTTCTGCTCCTTCTTCATTAATGTTTTCTACGCCTTCAAGAAGTAGTTGTAATGTCTTGTTCATTCCTGACAACTCAGATATCCCTTCCACAAAGCAGCTTGGACATCCATGAATCTCTGCATCAGCATTCACCTCTGTTCAGTGTTCAGAAGGATTTATCTAATTAAGGATTAGAGTAGCATTTGTCTTTGGATAAAGCATACATATTTAGAAGACAATTTGATTATATGTCAGCTTAACTAAATAATATTAGTTAGTTCCCCAGCACCTAAAATATAAAACTCACTTAGAATGGGGAGGGCTGGTTAAATTTACAGACCAGGCATGGACTTATTACTGTGAAACTGGCCTCATATCCAATCAGAGAATGATCAGTTACCCTACTCACTGTTCCATAGGTGAGCACATCTTGCCTGGGCAGAGAGTATTGTAGTTCATAGGGTGAAGTGGTGAATAAAGCTACTGATGTCTTTTTCTCCCAGCATGCTAGTATCACCTTTGATATCTAGACATTAGAAAGAAAGTTCCTAGCTTGATTTCTATATATCTTACAATTTTGGTGTATTATACAGCTTTTAAAAGAGGGTTATAAGCTGGGCGGTGGTGGCGCACGCCTTTAATCCCAGCACTTGGGAGGCAGAGGCAGGCGGATCTCTGTGAGTTCGAGGCCAGTCTGGTCTACAAGATCTAGTTCCAGGACAGGAACCAAAAGCTACAGAGAAACCCTGTCTCGAAAAATCCAAAAAAAAATAAAATAAAATAAAATAAATAAAAGAGGGTTATATTTAATATATTTTTTATATTTAATATATTAAATAGAATATGGATCTACTTAACTCAAAGGAGAAAAGTACAGTTACTATGAGTACTAGATCTCATTTGTATTAGTTTTGAAGAGCAAATGGTTAATTTTGCACAACTTTAATAAATATGCTGATATAAATACAGGTAAAATTTGGTAATGTTAGAAGTAGTTTCATAGTTAAGTTATGAAAATTCTAGCAAAGCACATAAAATAGAACATCCTCACACCCTTTGCAGTACCGGGCATTTATCATTTACCAGCCTACCAGTACTGCAGTAAGATTTGACTCCCCAAATAATTAAATACATTCTCCCTAGCATGAACTTATAAAATGATAGATATTTTAAATAGTGCATTACTAAAACTGGCACACTGAATAAAATGCTAATCACTGTAATGACTTCTTGCCATCAATCATTTTTCAGCAACCTAAAAACATGGCTATTACAGTTTTTTCTTACTCCTTGCCACTAAGTTCCTAAATCCATCATTTCTACAAAGACCTCAGAGTTAACTGCACACAAGAAAAGACAGCACTAACTAGTTGCTCTCCCTGAGAGTCCTCCAGTGCCAACCAGAAGTCTAAATTTCTGATGACTTCCCTGGCAATAGAATGAACAACCTGGAGTGTGCTCATAAACAGAAGGCTTGATAAGTTAGTTTAGTATATTCAAATCTCCCATGTTTGACCCTTGTAGCAAGTGATTCCTAATGTCAAACAAAATTTTGGATTCTCCTAGAACAAATTGGCCTTGAATTTCCCCAATTAGGCTGAAGCTATTCTTATATTTGCCATTTTGACTCTTTATGTAAGGTGAGAACTAAAAGACTCCCCACTTCAGTGATGAATACAGTGTTATATTTTTAAATGAAAATACTGTGAAATACATTTAGTCATTGCCTATTTTCTGGCTTTCCAAATGTTAATGGTCAAAGCTTTCACTTGACAGGCAGAAAAAAAATACTACTTTTGTGCTATGGCATACTCTTTTATTTTTAATTAAACTATATTATTTCCTCTCTATATTTCCCCCTCCAAACTTAACCTGTTCCCACCCTTCAATCCTCTCAAATTCAAGTCCTTTTTTTTTCATATTAACATGATCACACACACACATACTCACACGACCACAGCCTGCTAATTCTGCTTACTATTGCTTGTATGTATATTATTTCAGGGATGACCATTTGGTGCTGAATAATTAGAGAGCGCATGCCTGGGAAAGACTGAGTCTCCTTTCAGCATTCCTTAGTTATCTGTAGCTCTTTGTCCAGGGATGGGTCCTTGAGAGATCTCTCCCATCCGTATTATCATCTTGTATTTCCTCAGGTCTTGTTTAGGCAGCCATATTGTTACATATCATGGGTGAAGCTTCATTATCATTGTAGGAGACATAATCTTTACAGTAGACTTATTGGGCCTCTGGATCATAGATTCTTTCCAGCTCCTCTTCCATAATGCACCCTGTGTTTATGAGTATAGAATTTATATTGTAGCTGTGTTAACCGGGTGTGAGAAGCCTGCAATCACCTGTACTCTGCATTTACATCTGTCGTGATTTTCTGTGATGATCTTCATCTGTTGCCACACTGTCGGGTTTCCTAACTGTATATTTCCGAATCTGTTGAAAACTTTGCTTTTTTTTTAAACTAACACCATCTACTACAGAGATATGAGAGAATGATTGACTGTGTTCAAAAGCAGAATTCATCACTGATTTTTCGTGTAATAGCATTTTTCCCTGCTCAGGAGTCCATTTATACTCTTCTCTAAAAATTAAGTGAAAGGGGAGAGTTACTTCAATATATATTACCTCTTCTGTGTGCTATAAGAATGTCACACACACACTCACACATGCACACACACACACACACCATGTTGAAGACTGATACTCCATCTGATTTTTTTTTTTTTTTTTGGTTTTTCGAGACAGGGTTTCTCTGTGGCTTTGGAGCCTGTCCTGGCACTAGCTCTTATAGACCAGGCTGTCCTCAAACTCACAGAGATCGGCCTGCCTCTGCCTCCCAAGTGCTGGGGTTAAAGGCGTGCGCTACCATCGCCCGGCCTCCATTTGATTCTTAATAAAACACTAATAAAAATCAGAAGACTGACCAGCACTATAAAAACAGTGCTCAGGAACACAAATCAGAAGACTGACCAGCACTATAAAAACAGTGCTCAGGAACACATCTGTAAACATAAGACTAAACTTTGCTAGCTGTGAGTTTTTTTAATTTTTTTTTTTTTATTGAGAAAGGGAAAAAAAAGTTTCCGCCTCCTCCCAGCCTCCCATTTCCCTCCCCCTCCTCCCACCCTTCTCCCCATCCCACCACTCCTCTCCTCCTCCCTCTCCAGTCTGAAGAGCAGTCAGGGTTCCCTGCCCTGTGGAAAGTCCAAGGTCCTCCCCCCTCCGTCCATGTCTAGGAAGGTGAACATCCAAACTGGCTAGGCTCCCACAAAGCCAGAACATGAAGTAGGATCAAAACCCCGTGCCATTGTCCTTGGCTTCTCATCAGCCCTCATTGTTCGCCATGTTCAGAGAGTCCGGTTTTATCCCATGCTTTTTCAGTCACAGTCCAGCTGGCCTTGGTGAGCTCCCAATAGATCAGCCCCACTGTCTCAGTGGTTGGGTGCACCCCTCGTGGTCCTGACTTCCTTGCTCCTGTTCTCCCTCCTTCCGCTCCTCATTGGGACCTTGGGAGCTCAGTCCAGTGCTCCAGTGTGGGTCTCTGTCTCTATCTCCATCCATCACCAGATGAAGGTTCTATGGTGATATGCAAGATATTCGTCAGTATTGCTATAGGATAGGGTCATTTCAGGTTCCCTATCCTCAGCTGCCCAAGTAACTAACTGGGGACATCGCCTTGGGCTCCTGGGAGCCACTCTAGGTTCAAGTCTCTTGCCAACCCTAAGGTGGCTCCCTTAACTAAGATATGTGCTTCCCTGCTCCCCTATCCAACCTTCCTTTATCCCAATCATCCTGTTTCCCCAAGTTCCCCCATCCTCCCCTTCTCACTTTTCTCTCCCCATCTCCCCTTACCCCCATCCCACCCCACCCCCAAGATTCCAATTTTCTCCCCGACAATTTTGTCTACTTCCCATAGCCAAGAGGATAACTATATGTTTTTCCTTGGGTTCACCTTCTTATTTAGCTTCTTTAGGTTCACCAATTATAGACTCCGTGACCTTTATTTATGGCTAGAAATCAATTATGAGTGAGTACATCCCATGTTCATCTTTTTGGGTCTGGGTTACCTCACTCAGGATGTACTGACCAGATAGATCTTTGTATTGATGCATTTCAGTCCTCAAATATTTAAGAGATCTTGCAGCTTTTGTCATCAGCCAGAGTTTCCACCCTCTGACACCCCCCCCCCGCCCACTTAGAAGAATGGTCCATTCATCTCCTGAATTGGAATCAAGCAAAGGAGCCTCTGGACGGCATTTTCCTTTGATCTCATGAAACCCACCACTTTCTTTTGCTTCTTTAAGATGACCTCTTGGTACACTAGTGTACCCATTATTTCAGGCCAGCACTAGCATTACTGGAAGGAATTATATTACCCAGGCTCCCCCAGAGAAGCAGAATGATAGTTTATAGAAATATTTTGGGAGAGGAGATATTGAGAATTAGGACTGTCTTAATTTTTATTTTGTCAGAGTTGGCTCATGTGATTTTGGAGATTGTCTATCTCATTCTTTGCTATCCGTAAAGTGGACACCAAGGAAAGACAATGATATAATTTAGTCTTATTTTGAGACCTAAGAACCAAAGTATCCAAGAGTAGAAGATAATCACCACTGAACAGAAAAAATGTAATCTCTTTCAGCCTTTTTGTCTTGCTGTTCTTAACCAGTTGATTGATTCCCACCCATACTGGAGACTAGATCTTCTTGACTCAGTCTAGGAAATAAAATGCCAACCGCACAGAAACCATTTTACAAACTACCTTGACATCCTACAGGAACGTTAAACTGACATAAAATTAACCAGCACAGTGCCCTCTGTGGACACTGATCAAAATGAGACACCAATCTAGAAGAAACAAGGAAGAACTTCCTAGCAGAAAAAAAAAAAAAAAAAAAAAAAAAAAAAAAAAAAAAAAAAAATT
>JABTXL010000001.1:20804647-20827589 GCA_025134845.1 Neodon shergylaensis | reverse complement strand
AAAAAAAAAAAAAAAAAAAAAAAAAAAAAAAAAAAAAAAAAACAAGATTCTATCCCTCCCATGTGCCCCCAGGTTGTCTGTATAAAAGACCTATAAAGTTTGGCTTGTGAAAAATAGACTGAGAAGTTAAGTCCTTACATCGGCCTCATTGTAGATTTTGGATTGCTGCTAGTAATGTTGTGCTAAAGCCAAACCACAGGCTTTAGCTGCTATAGAAATCAGTGCTGCCCAGGTCCTTCACTGTGGAGTAATTACTGCTTCTGCCACATAGGTTGGTAGAGGACGTCTAGGACAGGGACAGGATGCCTAGGGTAAGGAGAGGACATTGTTCTTTGTTAAACAAAGCTCCAGAAACTAAAACTTTCTTTTATCCCATGTTTCTACTCTTAGACAGTTTCTTCTAATTGACAACTATTTTTCACTCCTTTAGACAGCAATCAGTTTTAGATTCTGGAAGCCAGCTGCTGGTGCTAAGATGTACAGCAAAACTGAATTTATACAATACATCCTTAGATGCCGTCGCCACTGCCTAAACCAACACAAAGGAGGCTGTTGTGTTTGGTTGGTTTTTGGTTTTGTTTATTGTTTGTTTCCTTCACTCTTCTTTATCTATATCTTTCAAACAATTTATGACCTGATTCAATTTTATGACCTACTATAGAAGTCACAGATAGGGCTTAAAAATTACATAAACAAATATGAGCACCAACATTAAGTTTCCCAACTTACAGTTATAATAATTGTCCAGTATTTTGATTTGCTTTCAAGAAATAGTTTTGAAGACTATCCTACCTGGAACTGTTTTTGTAGAGAGCTTTATTCCCCAAGAAAAAGAATAGCCTGGTCAGGACTTTCCGTATTCTTTGAGTAATGAATTTGTGAAATGTGGTGAGATAAATACAAACCCTTCTGCCTTATTTAGTGCCTAATTGGTTTACATTTGGGATTCTTTCTAATTATTTTTTTTCATATTCAGTTTATAGGGTTTATAATACTTTGGCCATCTTCTTTGAATTAAAAGGGAAAAAAAGAATTAGGAGTCGGGAGAATAAGAGCAACAGAGGATAAAGAAAAATGATGAAAACTGAAGAAAAAAGTAATAGAGCAAAGGCAAAGGGAGAAAGTGGTGAGAAAAAGACTGGAATTTTGCATAATTATTGTGAAAAATATAGCTACAGAGTATAGTTATAAAACTTCCATGTGACTTTGCTAGATTCAGTGAAAATAGGAGAGAACAGAGTTTTGCTAGTACCTTCTCTATCTTTGCTGCTTCATGTACCCGAGCACACTTTTTTCTCAGAAAAAAATATTTCAGAGATACAGAAACCCGCTGTATCTCATAACAAACAAAGTTACATAATTCCACTCACCTAGATTAGCAAGGCATCATCAGCTAAAGATACGGAAGTCCCAAGTGTCTGGTTCCCTTTCTGTGCTGTCCCATTTTCATGGCTGCATTTTGTATCTGTGGAATACCATTATTTTGGGACAGTCAGCTGCTGATTCTTAAGTCTTTGACCATGAGTTCAGTCAACCATAGCATCATGGATACAAAAAGTAGTCTTCTGTACAAAAGTTCTCACACTGGAATTCAGAAAAAGAATTGAAAGTCAAGAGCAATAAATCCTGAAGCATTAAGGGAATCCATTGAACATTACTCTCCCACAGCAAAAAAAAATGACACACAGAAATCAGTGTTCTCTACTCTTCATTCAAATGCGAACCCTTCACCCTTCACAGTCTCCCAGCTGTAAAGATAATTCACCCACCTCCACAAATAGCAGAATCTGCTGAAATCCAGTCTTACACCTAATGCTTCATAACAAATACTTTACCAAAAACTAGTTCAATTAGAGTTAAATATAATCTGGTTCACATTTATGTTGAAAGCATCAAATGGTTTTTAAAAGCAATATCCAGAAGAAGAATATTTATACAACTCTGAGTTGCCCAAGGTGGGGGCAGCCTAGGACTATGAGAGGAAAGGTCTATCTGCCTTAAGATAATGGCCACATTATTTCCTTTGACTCGCCATTTTATGGATAGTGTCATAGTCTGTATGCTATAACCTTCAGTCACTGTATTTGTAGAAGACATAACTCACCAGAGGAGATATAACTCATTTACATCCTGAATTTTTCCATGCTATGAACATGATACTAATACAATACTATGAGAGCTTAATGAAGTTAAAACTCATCAATTATGCTATGTATCAGCAGTTCTCAACCTCTGGGTCACAAGCCCTTTGGAAGTTAAATGATCTTTTCATAGGGATCACCAAAGACGATCAGAAAATACACATATTGGGGTCACCACAACACGAGGAACTGTATTAAAGGGTTGCAGCATTAGGAAGGTTGACAACCACTGCTATAAATGTCTGTTTAATCTACAGAATATAAGAGTACTGCTTTTTCTTTGCTATGAAAAATCTGTACATTTTTTCAAAGGTAGAAGAAGTTCAGCTAAGTCAATGAAAAACCTAAGTTGTTTGGAGCTGTAGTTTGGCCATTGAATTGAATGGCCTCCAGCTGGTTACCCTGATAGCCTGATATTCAACTACATGTTCTGTTAGGAGATGGGATATCAACGATCTGGATTTTAGTCTCATTTCTATGACTCATTGTGGTATGGTCTTATAAAACAAATGTTACTCGGCTACTCAGCTTTCTCATCTGTAAAGAGACTATGAGAACTGTTCCAACACTGGAAGGTTGTGTAAAAAGGTAGAACCAAGGGCAGGCATACCAGGTAGCCATGCCACGTTTCCACTGTCATTGTTTTGAAGTGTTTTGAACCCTGTGCTTTGTGCCAGAAATTATTAGTTAACACTAGTTTAGTTTTCTGCTTGTTTGTTTGTTTGTTTCTTCTAGCCAGATAGTTAGACATTAACAGGCCCTGTTTAAAATAACAATTTTCTTAATTGATAAGTAGACTTGACATGGTTTTAAATACTAAAGTGAAGATTTTATATAAGCATAACCTATGAATTACATATTTAATGTAATTGACTTGCAGTCTCAAAAGACATTGTTTCCTATGAAGTGGTGTTAAATTGCCAGAATTCATTTCTTTATCTAAGCTGTTTGATGCTGTCTCCGAGCTCTTTCAGACTGTATCTGGTTTTCACCTTCATTTTATATCATAAAAATCTGTTTGCTGAGTTTGTTATTGGTTTTTCTTTAAAGAAAGTTTATCCAGGTGGGGAAAATTAGCATGTATGTCAAATGAAGGTAAACATAATATTCAAGAAACATAATCTGAATCCCCATGATCCCAGAAATGTTTATCCAAACACAAGTAAACTTGAAAATAAAACATATTTGTTCTTCCTTCTTTTCACTATTTGTGCATTATATATGCATATACATGTATGTATATGTGTATATACATATATGTGTATATGTGACATGCAAGTGCCAATTAATCCTCAAACATATACATATATAAATTAAACTTCTCAGTCATATGTATATTTTCAATAAATCAAGCCATCAATCTAAATAGGGCTCCTCTGTTCATTCATTAGGAATGACTTATCCAAGAAAGTCATTGTTATTTCCCTATCTATAGAAATTCATTCCTACCAATAAAATGAATAAATATCAAAACTCTATCTCAAAAGTGTTTGAGAATTGAGATGGGAATGGTCAAAAGCAGAGCAAGCAGAAAGAGTGAGGGGAAGTATCCATTCAAGCTTTTGTCAAATATTTGACCCCTCAAAATTACCCATTTTGTCTTATTTTATTTACCAAAATCTGGTAATGGCACTAGCTACTATATGGCTTCTATACCACCAAGGTATTTTCCACAGGGAAAAATGAGTGCCGTGTGGTACTCTGAATTTCAAGTAGAGAGTGGTTAACTTGGTAACAATCAGCGAGAACATATTCATCCCTTTTAAAGTTTATTGTTAGTCTTCTGATTGTAATAAGGAAAATAACACAATTTTAACACTTCTCTAGCATTGAAAGTTTTTCCAGAGAGCAAGTCTCTAGTTTAAAGCCTTAAAAGATAAGTTTTAGATACACTATAAGTTTGTTTCTCACGTGTACATATTGTGAATTCCAAATTTCTCCCAGTTTGAATTATAATTTTTATTTTATCCTATTTATTACTTAAGCGTGGTTATGTAAAAATCCATAGTAAGCAATGGAGGCAACACTGATTAGACAAAAGGGATAAGTAGAAAGCATCTCATAGTGGGAAACATTGTTCTCTGATTCTTGTTACCCCTGGAGACAATTTTTATTAACCTTGTAGAAGATTCTTGTTAAGCACAAGATCAAAGTCCTAGCTTTCTTTCTTCCTGGGGTACTCAAATAAATGATGAAGGAGGGGTGTTTCTGTGCAGACCTGCTAACGGAAGCCTGTGGACAAATCTCTTTGCAGCCTTCTACTTGAGTCATTTTTTAAAGTTACATGTGACACTGTTTAGAACTACTATTCTAAGAAGACACAGAGGCTCCAGCTTGTTTAATGTAGGTTGAACTAATAAACCATGGATATAAAAAAATCACACAAAGAAAGCCTTAAGATAGAGATGAACTTGGAGAAGAGTATCAGAGAAAATAGAAGTAGCAACCAAAACACAAAACATATTTCCTATCCCAACCTGATATTGTTGCCAATTAATTAGGAAAAGACATGGCATACAATATCTGTATACTATAGAATATCTGTATACTATGGAATATATGTATCTTCTTATTCTTTTAGAAGTTTCTGTGATTATACTACTGATTCTACTTGTTTTTCAAAAGCACGTGATAAAACCTATTGTCACCAAAACCATTTATTTCATCTTTTCTTTACTGTTTTAAAACAGTGTCTTACTATGCAGCCCGGGTTAGTCTTAAGTTCACCATCCTGTCTTTAAAGGGCTGGGTCTACCTTCCTGATTCTTCGTGCCCGATTCTGGAAAAAGAACTGACAGACTGAATACACACTGCTCTCTCTACAGTCTGGTGCCTTACATTTGGTGTACTCTTTCCAGTCTTTAATTTATAAGTAGTTTTCATAATTTTATTAAACATAGTGGTAAAAATGCATTTTTTCATTTATAAGAATTTGAACATTTTCCATAAACCTATCCTGTAGTTATCATTTTAGTTCTGTATAAAGGACAATTAAAATGAATAATCATAAATATAGTTATCTTTATAGGGCATACATTAGTCTCACAATAATTCAGTATATTTGGCACTTTAACAAAGTGTGTCTTTGTGTACAGTTATAATTGGTTTAAAATAACAAAAACTTTTATTACCCTTAACTTGTCATTAGACGTTTCCTACTCACCATAGTTGACTGAGAATGTGAACTATGTTTATACTGCACTGTGTCTCCCACTCTGTTCATTATCCTTCCTTCCTTGACAGCTTCCAGAGCCCAGCTGGCTGGCATGGACTCTGCTCCTAAGCAGTATGCACACCTCCAGTTTCTGGTCTTAGAATTCGTACAGTAAACTGGCAACTCCCAGTTGCTAAAATAAGTAGAGATTCCAAAGTATCGCCTGAAGCGAGAGTGAAAAGGGGACAAATGGGGACATGAAGAACTGGATGTCCTTCCCCAGATTTATTTCTATCATGTTTTCTGAAAGATTGAATTTTCCCTTCTTTGTGTCATCCAAAAGTTGACTGCAAAAGTCATGGAATTCCCATTAATATGAGATAAGAGTAGGCACTTACTTTGTCGTGTTCTCTGCTATTCTGCCAACAGGAAACTACTTCCTTCTCCCCTATCCAATGATTCCTATCCCTCATGAATATCAAAATAATATCTCTTTCTGTTTTGTATTAACATTAGTGTGTCTCCAGAAGAAATACCAGGTATGTCAGGTTATCTTCAGGGATTCTTTCTGTGCAATTTGGAGCATTGGATCTTGGCATCTTTCCTCATGCTCAAATTTAGTTTGCATTTAGAGTACATAAGCCATCTTGACTAACAAAGGGCTTCATTATTCGAACTAAGAGTCTTCCGTAGTGCTAAAGTTACTGAAGCTAAAATCCAATTTCTTAACTATTTAGAAAATAAACAATAAAAAGAGCAAAGGTAGAAAAAGGTACAACAATATGAATTTTTACATTCAGTGCTCACTCTAACAAACATGGCTAAATCAATAAAATAAAATCCCAAGGTTGAACCTTACTGTGGTAAAGTGTGCTTGCATCTCCAATGTGTAAAAAAATAAGGAAAAATTAGATACAAAGTTAACTTAATGATTTTAAGATAAAATGACTGTTTCCAGATGCATAAGTCCATTCTAGATTAACATAAACACAGAAGCACAAAATGGTGAATGCAAAATAGGTGATTAGTGAAATCAGTTGGGGCTTACTCTATCATTATTGCTACTGATAAGATACATACTAGACATCTCCAAACCTCCATTGCAACTCTGTACCTACTTGACTGAGTTGTAGCAAATGGGTGTGATCATCAAATCTCATTTACACCAGCCTTAAGCTTTTGTTCCTTTTCAAATTAGAAGAACTTAGAGGAGCAAGGAACTAGAAGAGAGCCTAAATCCCTCAATGAGGTCATGGAGCAGAACTGAGAAACTTCGACAGTTTAAGCCACTAAGATTCCAGGGTTTATCAGTCATAGAAGCTGGTATGAATTTGTTTGTTCCATTTCCAGCGCGGTCCAGATGGAAATTAAAGAGGCTAGCTTATCTTAGCAGCTTTTTAGCAAGGATGAAGCTAAAATGCCCAGATGCTTTCGGCCTCTACTAATTAAATCAGGTGATCTCCAAGGAGATGTTCCTTTATTCATGAGGAGCCACACTTCAAAGAGTCCAGCTCTTCATGGAACAGTAGCTAAAACTCAGGAATCTAATGGAAAAGCTGTCTAACAGGGTTCTCTTCCATTTGATCTTACTTTTTCAAGGAAACTTTAATAACCCTTGAAAAGAGCAGCCATCATGGCCACACGTGTTGTACTGATCAGCTGGGGTGGTTCTGGAGACTAATCAGTTAGCAGAAGCGATCATTTTTTCCTGCTCTCCAAATGAGCAGTGGTACACATGGTACACATCTCGGAGCTTTTGTCTTTTCTCGGAAGAGAAAAAGAAATGCCTTGGGTCCTGCTTATCTTAATCTATCCTAAGTAAGTAACTGTTTGCACCCATAAAGAATCAGAATGCATTGAGAAATTTTGTGTCTGCCACGTTTCAACTTTACTCTTATCTTTCCTATCACATCTTATTTTCACATTATTCCTGTAGAGTTGTTACTGCGGCCCCACTTTCAAGAAGGAAAACTGAGATTAATACAGTGTTAAGATAAAACAGATTACTATCCTATGCCACGATTATCTACCTCCATATAGTTTGTGGGATTTTAAAATCACACTTATGAGGCTACTAATCATTTTAGGCTGACTGCCTTTTGATTAGTAGTATTAATTTCAGCGGGAGGTAAACCCTAGATTAGACAGCCACACTTTCATCTTTAAAAGCCTTAAATGCTATAGGAATATCTACATGTCCAAGTATCTCTCTATATAGGCCAAAAGGAGATGTGAAACTATTGGAGAAGAACAATAATTTGCACATCAAAGAGATCAAAATAAACACCAGAACAGGGAACTCTCCCACCACAGAGGAGAGATTAAACAAAAGCTATTGATTAATGGCTTAGGACAATCCTTGCTAACTGTTAGTCACTTGAAAACAAGATGAACTCATGTTTTGAATAGATTTGCCTTTTTTATGGTCATAGAAAAAGCGGAACATAGTCCAGAGGGAACTGAGAAAATTGTGTGTGTTCCTATTTTTAAGAAGAATTATTATAGTAATATATATATATATATATATTGTGACATACTCTCAGCACTACAGAGACATAGGCGGGGCAACAGAAGTACAAGGCCATTCTTGATTACTTAAAAACCAATCTCACAATGACATTCTTGGCTACATAAGACTCTATCTCGAAGCCAATAAAAAACATACAGATAGAGAGATAGATTATAGGCTATTATTATAAAAGTTTTATGCAGTAATTTATGAAAAGAACAAAAGAAGTATATATAAAAATTAAGAGCTCAAAATAACATGGCCACAAAAATAAATAAAATATAAACAACAATAATAAAAGATAAACCTCAGGATTCAATGAATAGCGAACAGAAACAGTTTCTCCAATACTGAGGCTGAAACCTTAGACAAATGGGACATCAGCAAAAAGGGTGATTTCACCCATAAAAATATGGGATAAGTTGAAAAGGGATTATTTAGAATCTTTAATAGCTTTCCCCTGCAGCTACAGAAATTTTCCTCTATGCTGGAAAATCTGCAAAACTAATATTAAGTAGAAGTTTTCTTGTGGCCGAGTACTGGGATTGATTTTGCACTCGGAGGGCCCTTTCACAGTGAGGGTGTGTTTTCCTCATGTCCTGAGTGTAGCATGTATAAGAAAGTTAGCACCATGGTGGCCTCCTGTCCTACACAGTGCTGTGGCCTAGGAGGGAACTTGAAGCTTAGCATGTAATATCCCCCAGCGACTGTAGAATGACTGACTATTCAACAAGCGGATTCACTCCTCCAGGTCAAAGGGAGCTATGCATGAGCTACCCTTTGACTGAAGATCCCAGAAAAGTCACTAACCCACCACTCCAAAGGCGCCAACTTTAAAACTGTCGGTTCCAGAAAGCACTAACTACTCAGGTGTTCCCAGGTCAGTAAGAACTGTCCTAATCTGTTGACCTCTCCAAGATTAACTATCAAAGGGGAACAGGGACAACGCAAAGATATTATTTGACAAGAGGTCCAATACTAATTTTGTATTTATTTTATATCAATTCACATAAGTTTTTATCACAGTAAACCATCATCCGGTCAAATGCAAACAGGTGAATCCACATTATCTTAGACACAAATGATACCTTTTGAATACCTAATAGTTATTATTCGAGTAACTGTACATCCTCAACTATCTTTGGTTGTTTGTGGAATGGGTGGCTGAATTAGGTTTCCCCTCCTGTATGAGTTTCTGAGTACCTTTGATCATCGCCCTTTACAGTTGATATTATCATTACTTTATAGCACAGAGCACATCGGACTATCTACCAACCTGGCTTCATAATGGCAATCATCGTTTCTACTTGAGTGCTCTCCGAGTTTCAGTATCAAAACTGTATCTCTTCCAACCAAAAACGAATAAAGGAGTAGAGGTGGAAATATAATGCCTTGCATGCTAACTGGAGACTGTGTTCAAGGATAAATTGTCTTTTCTTTCAGATTTTATTTTGTTTTGTTTTTTTGTTTTGTTTTTCGAGACAGGGTTTCTCTGTGGTTTTGGAGCCTGTCATGGATTTTAGACTTTGGGCTTTAATCTCAAGGTCACTTGCTTCCTAAAAAGAAAATAGGTAACTCTACTGAGTTGTAAGACTTGCACACTGAAGTTTTTTTTTTTTTTTTTTTTTTTTGCTTTTCAAGTCCTTCATACAAGTTTCCAAACTCTCTATTATCTGATTTAATAGAACATGAGATTTATGATTGACAGTTTTAGACATCTGGAATGTTTAATTCTGCTTTCTGACTGTAGATTTATTTGGCACACCTTTATTCTTCAAGTCCTTCTCAACCTTTTCTTCTCTATCTCATTCCTCTCACCTCCCAGCCACTTCTTCATTTCAAAAATAGCTTTATTTGGTGAAAACACAATCATTAGCTAACAAGATTTTTTTGGTCTTTTGAGACAGGGTTTCTCTGTAGCTTTGAGGCCTGTTCTGGATCTAGCTCTTGTAGACCAGGCTGGCTTCGAACTCACAGAGATCTGCCTGCCTCTGCCTCCTGAGTGCTGGGATTAAAGGCCTGAGGCAGCACCACACAGCTAAGATTTTATAGAGATGAACATAGTGTCCATTCATTGTTTGTGCCCTTGTTCAGCTGTAAGAAAACTAAATTGATCCCAGAATTTCCAGCTTAAGTTGTCTCTCACTTCTTTATCGCTACTTTACCATTCATCTAAGCAACTGCTCCCTTCCAACCTTCTACTTACACAATAGACAGCTGTCACTACTTTCTTTTCTTGTGTCTTTAAAGATTACAGCTGCTTAAAGTTCTCCATTTCTCTCCATTGTATAATCTGCCCACTTCTCCTGACTGCAGTATCCTCCTACCCTCCTTGGCTTGCTTTGACTTGACCTCCATCCTGACAAACAGAGCCTCCAGAAACCAAATCATTATCTCCTATTAATGGCTATGAGGACAGCTGTTAATGTGCTAGGCACCTGGTATATACATCTGTAGTGATCAATGTTCTCTTTCATGATAACAGATCTACCGAAGATGGTGACAATTATAGATATCACCATCCGTGGCTTATCACTAGCATATTATGAATCAGAATTTAAGCCATCTAAGCTTGCTCTGTTCTTGGAAGTTGGCTTTTGCATCCTCCCTGATGGTTACACTTGTTTCTCCAATTTAAGAATAAATGGGAAGGAAGTAGCCAGCATAGAGAAAAGGTAACTATGAAAATACCCAGCTTCATACACTAAGTTTAATAAGGTACTAATTATTATGCTCGCAGAGTCCCTTTGATTGGAATTAATGGCAAGAACCTTGTGAGCTCCCTATAGATTTCAGTTTCCTGCTCTATTCTTAACAAAACAAAGTTCATCTTGTCAAAGCTTAGCCACAGCTGGAAATTGTGAGCAAGCTTTGATTCTAAGACTTCTGCTGACAGCGCGAGCTAAATGGAGTCAGCAGTTTGCCCTTCCAGACTCAAAAAGAGAAATATTTGAGAGGCGGACAATAAAGTTACACCTTCTTCTGTAGTTCTCAAACTGTATCAAAAACGTTGTGTGAGATGTGGGCCCAAATTCTAGACTTTTACGAGCAATAGGATGGACACACTGGTCCAGATCCGAAGCAACTTTGCATACTTTCTGCTTTCTGGTTGTATATCTTTTTTTTCTTACATTTTTCATGTATTGTATTGAAGTTCATAAAGATAATTTCCTTCAAATCAATGATGTATTTTAACTATATTCACCCCGGTTCCATTCATCTCCTTAGTCTGCACCTCCTGTTACACTCCTTCCTTTCCCAAGTCCCCCTTCTATTTTCATATCCTATGTATATGTTTATATATGTTCGAAATAACATTAAATATGTTATTTGTCTTCTCTGTGTGTGGCTTTTTTGCTCAATATGATTTCCCCTACTTATATAAATATTTCAGCAAACAGCATAATTTCATTCTTCTATGTTTAAATAAAATGCCAGTATATACTACCCATTCAACTTTTGATAGATACCCAGGATTACCTCATAATGTCGGTACTCCAAATAGTGTGTCAAAATCTTACCTGTATCTCTGCCGTGCTGACTTTGAGTTATTTGAGTACATACACAGGATTGGTATAGTTTTGTTGTGTCATCCTCTAGTTCTAAGAGAAAACACTATACTGAGTTCCATGGTAGTTAGACCAGTTTGTATTCCTACAGTACCAGCTAACAGGTCCCTCTTCTCCATTCTCTCTAGCATTTGTTTCTGTTCTTTCAACAACAACCATTTGGTCTGGGATGACATGAAAACTCTATGTTGTTTTAATATGAATTTTCCTGGTGCCTAGTAATATAGACTACTTCTTTCATGTTGGCTGGTCATTTGTACTTCATCTTTTGAGAAATATCTGTTCCTCAGATAATTTGTTTACTGGGATGCTTGATTTCTCCCTTTTTAGTTCCTTATGTGTTGTAGCTATTAACCCTTTGGCAGACATATAGCTGACAAAGGTTTTTTTTTATGTTTTCCCCCAAATTCTATGGGTTGTCACTTCACTTAATAATTGTTTCTTTGGCTACTCAAAGGCATTTGAATTTCATGCAATCCCAAGCATCAATTCTTGCTAGGTTTCCCGGGCTTCTGGAAGGAAGCCTCTGCTTAGGCCTGTATCTTGAGGTGTTTATTCACATTTCCTCTAACAGGTCTCAAGGTCCAGGCCTCGCATTAACATCTTTGATCTAGGTTAATATGATTTTTGTACAGGGGAGAGGAAAGGATCTAACTTCATTTGCATTTTTAACTTTTCAAACTAATATTCAGTTTTCCATGCATGAATTGTAGAAAAGGCTATCTTTTCTCCAATGTATGTTTTCGGCATCTGACTACATAACCTTTTTGATAGCCCTTTTTATTAGCACCAAAAAGGAAAAAAACAATGTTAGTGGCATACACCTGTAATCCTAACGCATGAGAAGCTACAGAAGATTAAGTCTGAAGCCAGCTCATGCGATGTAGTCAGACCCTGTCTAAAAAAACAATGCCTCGATGCCTAAATTTAATTCAGGTTCTGCCTGTCAGGATTAAATTACATGGTGTTTTCCATTTAGACCATCTTGGTTAAATAATAGATCCAATAAAGACCCTTCTCCTAAATCATTATTTAAATACATGATAATAACTGGTTATTTATACATTGCGCAAACTCTGTCACAGATAATAACATGCTCCAGCAGAATTTAAATAAAAAACAATGTGTTCCTTACTATTAAATCAAAACAAACTGGAAAGTACTAAACTTATCATATAATAAAACTGTTATCCTCAACACAGAAAGCCAGAGTCATATAAGTATAATACAGATTTACCCATCTTACAAAATAAATACTGTATTTTATATATGTGAAAATATATATAACTCTTTTTTAATTTTATTAAATTTTTATTTTATTTTTTGAGAATATAATATAATTACATTATTTCTCCTTTATTTTCCTCTATCTAAACCTTTACATATGATCTTCCATCTTCTCTTTAAACTTCATAGATTCGTGGCCTTTTTTAATTTGTTGTTGTAACATATATGTATGTGTGTATATATACACACATATATTCTTCTTTAATTTTATTTATTTAACTATTATTTTTATGTTCATTGATGTTTTGTCTGCATGTATGTGTGTTAGAGGGTGTTGGATCCTCTGAAATTGAGTTATAGACATTTATGAGCTGCCTTGTGGATGCTGGGAATTGAACCCGGGTCCTCTGGGAGTGAAAAGTAAAGAAAAAACTAATATACAGCACTAGGAAAATTGAAATAATAAAAAAGATAAGAAAAGGAGCAAAAAAACTCAAAAGACAGCTAATTACTATCAAAATGGCTTCTCTAAATACAACGTATCAATAATTATATTAGGTTTAAGTAGACTAAGTAACAATGGATTCAAGATCAAGAACTCACCGTATGCTACAATGACAAAGGTTAATTAAATGATAAAACTCATCTAAATTAAATAAACCCAAAATCTATAACCCAAAATAAACAGTTAAGACAATTATTGTTACTTTGGGTAAATATGTACTCTCCCCAACAACAAAAGATTATTATATCACAAACTAAACCTGTATATAAGCTCAGAGCTTCAACATCTGAGAGAAAAAAAGAACCATAGAATTTAGAGAAACAAAAAAAAATTTCTGTTCATATTTAAGTATTTTACTTTCTTTTTTTTTAAACTGGTTTTTCAAGATAGGGTTTCTCTTTGTAGCACTGGTTGTCCTGGAACTCACTCTCTAAACCAGGATAGCTTCAAACTCTGAGATCTGCCTGCTTTTGCCTCCCAAAAGCTGGGACTACATCCAACTCATATGGGAATTTGAATGCATATTTCCTAGTAATCGATTAATGTTGAAAAACTGTGTTTAAAATATCTAAAGACTGTAACCAACCAAATAAATTATAATGACTTTTAGAGAGTTATATATCCCCAAATGCAAAGATACATCTATCTCTAGTTGACACAAAATAGTCATTGAGATAAGAATGTGGAGATACAATAAAACAGACTCAGCAGTTTCAAAGAATTGGAAAATTACATGACATCTTCTATAACACAACAGAAGTTATACTATATCTAGAAAGGATATTTAAAAACATACTAGCTAAGCCCAAATCATTCCTAGTTTCTAATGTCATTCATAAAAATGTTTAACTCTAACATAAAATTGAATTTTATTCTAGGGATATATGTATATCTCCAATTACTTATATTTTTTCACAGTCCATTTTAAACATCAATAACAGAAAGTTACTTTCAAGTAGGTTTCAGAGTAGTTCCTTACTTAGTGTTCATATTTTACATCAATATCCATGGTCTCATAATTTCACATATTTTTATAGTATTATTATCACTCATAGTTTTATTGGTTCTGATTGGATTACCATGTGTGTTTGTCATGAAAGCATAATTTTATAGTGCATTACTGAGATGGTATGCAATATAATATATAATAACATATAACTGAGCTCTTTACAATTTGAATTTTCCTCTGTAACAATCAAACTAGAAAAATTAAAACTTAAGAAATACACAGAACTTATGCCAATTTTTAAACTCTCCTGAAGAGTCAAATAAAATTTACTTAAGATGTGTATACATACTGACTCAATATTTCAACTTTATAATTAATGTTTAAGTACAAAATATTTTTGTAATGGGTCTTTATTGAGAATATGTTTATAACATTTACTTTCTATCTAAATATAGTTTGCTTAGTGAGTTGAATTTGGACTCATCTGTAGGATTTAGTACTTGCCATAGTAGTTCTGAAAATTGCTTGTCAAGTTAATTCTAAGGAATTTTATTATTCACTGATGCTGTTGAGTGAAAGGAGCTTCACAATATGAAAATAAAGCTATTTATTCTGTAACATGCTAATTTTCTTGCTGTTTTGTGTATTAAAAGTTTTGTTTTCTTACAACTGTATCTTCCCTCTCCTAGATATTTAAGCTAGCATCATAAAAGCAGTACTTTTTATTGTAGTCACAATGGTTTCTCAAGCACGTGTCATCCCTGTAAGAAACTCAATGGCAGAGTGGTAAGACAGGAAAACATGTCTCCCTCAAATAAGCAAGTTGGCTCAGTCAAGATTCATTGAACTCTGACAGAGGAGTGCCTTAAAATTAAAAGCTACTTTTGATAAAGTAGATACATGTGAAGAAAAAGTTCTCAGCACCTTGCAGCAGATGTTAACTGATTTGAATATTGGACCCACGGCCTGTTGTTGAAACTTCCATTAGCTTCATTTATAATAGAGGATAATCTATTTCCCAAAAAAAGAGACACAGACACTCATTCACACAGAACTGTTGTCCACTTAGCCACTGACTTGTTTCTTTTCTTTTGAGTTGTAAAATTAAAGGCTTTTGTATATAATGCACACACACACACACGTGTGTGTGTGCATGCTATTTTTCTTAGTCTATACCAGACACTAAACTTGTCTCTAGAGTTTTCTAATCCCAAGTCGGTCATGATAACTCTTAGGAGCTCTCACAGCTATCACCTCCATTGGCCCCACTTAGTAGGCAAAACCACATAATTATAGAGATGAAATAAATTCCTCAAAATCATGTAGCCAATAAGGGAGCCCTTCTGGTTGTCACCAAATCTAGTATCTTTGTTTTCTAACTTGGTTCCTTGATTATGCACCTTGCCCTGTCTCTGTCCTAACCTGTCCTTCTCACCTTCTTCCCCCTGTCCATGCAGGCCCGTAACCAAGGTGTAGACTAAGAAGTGGAGCCATGCTTCACACGGCCAGACCATGCTGGCAGCCGTTCCTGAGTCTGGCTATGGTGTTCCTCCTCGTGGGATCCACCATCGGCTGTCCTGCTCGCTGTGAGTGCTCCGCCCAGAACAAATCTGTTAGCTGCCACAGAAGACGTTTGATTGCCATCCCAGAAGGCATTCCCATTGAGACCAAAATCTTGGACCTCAGCAAAAACAGGTTAAAAAGCGTCAACCCTGAAGAATTCATATCATATCCTCTCTTGGAGGAGATAGACTTGAGTGACAACATCATTGCCAATGTGGAGCCCGGGGCTTTTAACAACCTCTTTAACCTACGATCCCTCCGCCTGAAAGGCAATCGCCTTAAGTTGGTACCGTTGGGAGTATTCACAGGACTGTCCAACCTCACCAAACTTGACATTAGTGAGAATAAGATTGTTATTTTGCTGGACTACATGTTCCAGGATCTCCATAACCTGAAGTCTCTAGAAGTGGGGGACAATGATTTGGTTTATATATCACACAGGGCCTTTAGCGGACTACTTAGCTTGGAGCAGCTCACCCTGGAGAAGTGCAACTTAACAGCAGTACCAACAGAAGCCCTTTCCCACCTCCGCAGCCTCATCACCTTGCATCTGAAGCATCTTAATATCAACAATATGCCTGTGTATGCCTTTAAAAGATTGTTCAACCTGAAACACCTAGAGATAGACTACTGGCCTTTGCTCGATATGATGCCGGCCAATAGTCTCTATGGTCTCAACCTCACTTCCCTCTCCATCACTAACACCAACCTGTCCACTGTCCCCTTCCTTGCCTTTAAACACCTGGTATACCTGACCCACCTTAACCTCTCCTACAATCCCATCAGCACTATCGAAGCAGGCATGTTCTCTGACCTGATCCGCCTACAGGAGCTTCATATAGTGGGGGCCCAACTGCGCACCATTGAGCCTCACTCCTTCCAAGGGCTCCGCTTCCTCCGTGTGCTCAATGTATCTCAGAACCTGCTGGAAACATTGGAAGAGAATGTCTTCTCCTCCCCTAGGGCTTTGGAGGTCCTGAGCATTAACAACAACCCACTAGCCTGTGACTGCCGACTCCTCTGGCTCCTACAGCGACAACCCACCCTACAGTTTGGGGGCCAGCAGCCCATGTGTGCCGGGCCAGACACCATCCGTGAGAGGTCATTTAAGGATTTCCATAGCACTGCTCTTTCTTTTTATTTTACCTGCAAAAAGCCCAAAATCCGTGAAAAGAAGTTACAGCATCTCCTAGTGGACGAAGGACAGACGGTCCAGCTGGAGTGCAATGCTGACGGAGACCCACAGCCCGTGATTTCCTGGGTGACACCCCGAAGGCGTTTCGTCACCGCCAAATCCAATGGAAGGGCCACTGTGTTGGGTGATGGCACCCTGGAAATCCGTTTTGCCCAGGATCAAGACAGTGGGTTGTATGTTTGCATTGCTAGCAACGCTGCTGGGAACGACACCTACACAGCCTCCCTCACTGTGAAGGGATTCACTTCAGACCGCTTCCTTTACGCAAACAGGACCCCTATGTACATGACCGACTCCAATGACACCGTTTCCAACGGCACTAATGCCAATACTTTTTCCCTGGACCTTAAAACAATACTGGTATCTACAGCCATGGGCTGTTTCACATTCCTGGGAGTGGTTTTATTTTGTTTTCTCCTCCTTTTTGTGTGGAGCCGAGGAAAAGGCAAGCACAAAAACAGCATTGACCTCGAGTACGTGCCCCGAAAAAACAATGGTGCTGTCGTGGAAGGGGAGGTGGCTGGACCCCGGAGGTTCAACATGAAAATGATATAAGGGCCCACCACACACCCTACTGTCTTGTGTCCCTGTTGGTCATGAGTAAGACGTCTGAGTAGTGAACCACAAGGTTATCAGGCAGCTTCGTGCAGCTGTCCCTGTGTCAAAGCAGGGTTCATGGAAGCAGGACTCCTTCCGGATACTGGCTGGTTAGAGACAGGCAGGCATGTGACACAGCCCTTCACACAATGGGATACTAATTGTTTGCGTTGCAAATGTTGGCATTCTGGGGATCTCAGTAACGAACCTGAACCTTTGGCTCATGCTGATGGACAACAATTCACCATTTTCTACCACTGCAAAAACAAAAGAGAAAAATAAAAGAGAACAACCTACAGTGTAGGATTTACATATTAAAAAGACACATTTGTCTAAAAACATACTCTACAGTAAAATTTGTATTTATTATTATCATTTGTTAAAACCTTGCATCATACAATACTATTGGTTCAGTACCAAAAAGAGATCAATATATTCTTTTTTTTGAAACATATATGCTGTATATGTTTTAAAGCAATATGAATGAGAGGTCGTGCTTTTAGTTACTCACCAGTATAGATCCAAGTGTGATTTCACCTTCCTTTTACCCACCAATATCTGAGGCTAGATCCCTGGAGTAACAGGCAGAGATGTGTTGAGATGTGTATGTCTGATGTAGGATGCCAAGAAACAGGACCCAAGTCAAATCTGCTCAACTCTGTTAACTTCTGTTACTATAAATAAAGGCATGTGCCTAGTTTTGATACAGAATGGAATATTTTTTATACATACACTACCAACCTGGACCAGTTTACTGTAACAGAAGCCTTTGGGTTTCTCCAGAAGGTGGTATATCACTAGATGTACCTGTAAAATGCAAGGTAGGTGTCATTCATAAAAATAATCCATTTAGCTAGCCCTTAGTTTTACTTCCATCAGTCACTGTTCATGGGTTAATGACAAATGGAAAAAGAAGTAATGATTATATTTAATTATTTGGCAATATTCATCCGTAGTTGCTATCAATAATTCTGTGGTCCAAAAGCTTTCCAAATAAGGAGTTTTCAGAAGTCAACAAAAAGCAGGGTGATCTAAGCACATCATGACAGCGATGTAACCTATGATCTCTTTCCAATGTGACAGCTACCGGCCAGATAGCTACAAGTTAAATCAGCACACAGCACGTGACACTTCCAATTTCTCGATTTAAGTACTATATACATAGTATGACCACAATTAGGCAACTTCAGGATGTTTCCCTGCTTCCTAATCAGGACTTTTCATTTCATGTTGAAAACTATGTTGCATAGATAAGGGATATCTGTTTTATGTAAAGCAGTGAAAGAAAAAACAGTGCAAATTTAAAAACCAAGTTTATGTTCCTTCACCAGGGAAAAGCTCAGCTTATGGCTCTACAGATATGTAATGTTGTGTTGATTCTTTCACTTTCTTGGCCTGAGCATATTTGCCCAATTCTGTTGCTCTTAATTTTACCAGTCCAAAAAAAATGTCATTATTATCATCAATGACCTGGTTTAAGGAGGCATAATTCCATTGGCTGAGTTCTGGATAACTTCCAAAGTGTATATTCATACGCTCTGAAAAAGTGTTAGATGCAGATTGCATTCGTGAAATGACAGCATTTCATCAGCATGCACCAAGCTCCTACATTTTTCACGTTTTGAGAGGATGTGGAGCGAATCCCCTTGGGGTATTTTGTAAGATATGTGAAAGATATGTGGGTCTGACTCTCAAAGGACTAACTTCTTTAAGGGTTTGAAAATACAAAGAACTTTAAAAGCTGAAAAAAATGAAGAACTATCAAATTGGCCTCAACTTCTAAAAGAATCGCAAGATGTTTTGCAAACTAGGTGGGCATTGCCTATAAACTCATTTCTCCTTTTCCAGGGGTAGGAATTGAGATTTCCCTTTTTTAAAGACTGAAGAATTGCCTGCTTGAGTTACAGTTAATTTAGTAACCCTGAAGATTATCACAAACATTTTAGAAATTCATTTTCCATTTATGTACTTATTCATATCTAACAATTTGTGTCAGCCTACACTAAATTCTATCAAATTTTCAAATCCTAAGAAGTTAAATGCTATGTTCTTACAGTTAAAATGAAGAGATAGTCTTCTAAAAGAGAATCTATTTTCTTTTAATTTTGAAACACCTTAAAACATGTGTACTTGGCAAATTATGTGTGCATGTATGGGGGGTTGGCCAATTGTTTTTAAAAAAGCATTTTTGGTATTCTATTTTCTATCAAAAATTATAAAATTTGATCAAAAACCTGCTGAGGAAAACGAGGTTGGATTCAATTAAAAGATAAAATATTTAGCTCAAAGATTTATATGTTATTCTATCAAAAGAAGATAGAATAAATTCTCTGGGGGCTTTATTCTCTGATCCGTAGAACAGTTAAGATATTATTAAATGATCTTCCAAAATGAAGAGGCACTAACTAATAAATTGAACAAATGGTGCATTCCATAGTGACAAATGATAGATTCAAAGTTATCTAGGCAAGTCTAATACACACTCTCAAAAGTACTGCCTTTACTACGTTCCACCTCATGATTTCTCCAGTGTGTTTTGAGCATTACATGCCACTTTTCCTATTTAATTGTTAGCATCTTCGAAAATTGGAGCTCCATGAAACCCCCAAGCAGTACCCCGCTGAAATGTTCTTAACCCGGTAATTTTAGTAAGAGTACAGTTATTGTTAGAATAACTAACTGTTCAGATCATGGTAGCATATTTACCAGATTTTTTCCAGAAGAATTGGCAACTTCCTGCCTAAATCAGTATACGGAAGGATTTATACAAAATTGAATGGGCATCTAATTTCTCATTTTCTCCCTATTAATGCAAATCATCGGGATTCCCAAGCCACTGTCATCCCACTGACCACAGCACTGGGGCTTTTGCATACAGTTTCACAAAAGGATGGCATGAATTTTTCGTTATGGTCATTACTGTGTTACATCAAACACGACCGTTATAAAGAATAACTGCTCAGAGCAGTATTCTGGCCAATCATCCCTCTATACACTTCCATTTCTTAGTTCTTGCTTTAATGTAGCCTAAGAAGAAACACAACTATTTGACCCAATAGTTGACCAGTAGCTTGTATGTTATTAAGCATTTTCAAAAAAAAAGCAATTACTCTTTTTAGCATTAAATATAAAAAATTCCTTGACTGAAGCCCTGATACTCTAAGTTGATCATGGATCCAAATGTTGGTAAACAAATTACTAGAAGAAGATAACTCACCCAAATAATATGGGTTTGCTGTGCTGGTAAGCAATTTTTGTTTTTTTGCAAAAATCGTTGTATTATTTTCTTTTCCAGCCCCTTTTCATTTCCGTAGCATTGGAAATCATGTGCTTTTCAAGTATTTTCAAATTCTGAGACTACAGTCCAGAATCTGTTAAGCCTCAAATGTTCATAACGGCATTTGTTAAAGCTCTGGGTTTGTTCAGCTTTCTCAGAAATTTTGCTTATCAACGACAGTTCTGTTACAGTACAAATGGATTCAGAATGTGCTCTTTTCTCATCGTTCTGTCAGAGAATCTGTTCTCAGTTCACATAGGAGTTCAAAAGTCACAATCTTCTGTGACTCTTTCTCTAAAAAGAAGGATTATTTAAATCTCATCTCCACTGGAGTCTGACGTATGTCACTTTCCATTCCTCCAGTTGGAACTGATATATTTCTGGATTAGAGGCACCGAAGAGGGGGTGTGATCCTAAAGAAGTAAAATTGCGTAGAGCCCCGTGTAAATTAACTTTTACTTACAGGGTCTTCCTTCATCTCTCTGTCAAAGCATTTCTTTTATCTTCAGGGGCAATGCACAGAACTGTGAAACAACACAGAATGTATCTCGAGGCTCTGTAGAAAAGAAAAAATAGATCATTTTCAACCGGGAAGACTCAGACCTGACAGAAAAGACATCAAGAATTTAAAGAAAGGCTGGAGGGAGACACGGGGATCTATTTAAATTCTATTTCCTTTATTGCTCATTTTTATAGTCTTCTCCCAGCTGAAGAAGAATTGGTGGTTGTGCTTCTTTTCAAACTTCTATCATTTCTACTCTTCTCTCCTTTTCTGAGTCCTTGCTGTCTGTAGCTCACATGGGATTCCAAATGTATTCTGTGAGGGTGTGGACCAATTAATATAAACACCAAATCAAAACAATAACATCAAACCTTTGGGACCAAAGCCATCCATTCTACTTAGTAGTTGGTGTTAAGATGTATTATTTTATCACTGACACTAACATTTTCTGGTAGAATAATGTATCATATGCCTAGTATCTCCTTTGACTTTCTTCTATTTGATCCCATTCATTGATCTAATATCCTTGATATTTTCTGATAAATTTTTTGGAGTTATTCTGCCTTTATATAGAAGATTGGGAAATAAAACACCATTTTGCATCTGCTTTTCTAATTTTTTGAATTTGGCTAGGTGGCAGAAGGTGTTTCTTGGTACATGACAAACACTTGATTTGAATCTCTCTCCCTCTCTGCCTTCAGAAGCCATTCCCATGTAAGCCTCCTCACATGGGAGCCAGCAAACTATGATTATTGGGGGAAGAACTTTTGCCAACACAGGCCAAGTAGAGGAAAGATGAGGGTTTATTTGTTGTGGTCTTGACTAAGCTGGGACTTAAACCTCTGCCTACAAGGTTAACGAAGAAAGGATACCTTAAAGTCAACAATTAATGGCGGGCTTTCTACTATGAAATTGGTTTGTCCATTAAAAAGACAGTAAATGTAGCTGTGCAGTCAGCTTCTCAACAGATGGCCAAGACGAAGCCCTCGTGACAGAAACAACCAAAGGCGTGCCTAAGATGTGTGCAAATAGGCTAAAAGCCGGAGGTGAACAGATACTTCTTGTTCAAATATAGGAATCTGAACAAGTTAAGGTCCCGTGAGTTCCAGACTGCTGTCCTTCAGTTTGCCTCAACACTCCTTCTCTCTCACCATGCTTCCTGCAAGACACCCTGAACAGAGCGGAGGAAGCAGCAGTGTGGGCAGCAGACTCCCCCTAGCATCAAGGAGCAGATTCCAGAGCCCACTAGGCCTTGTGACTGTGCACACCTCACTACTGGCAAGATTTAATTTAGAAATAAGGCACAGTAGGAGCTTAACGGCACTAATAATAAGCTAGAACAACAAATGTATTTTAATTTCCGATTGGAAATTGGCCACCAGTGGTAAATTCCCCAGGCAAAGGAAAGCCTGGGTAATCTCCTATCTTCCTGGCTCCTTTTCGGAGGCCGCAACTGAAACAATCATTCCTTTCCAACTTGTCCGTTCCTCATGTCATGTCTCATCAATGAAGGCTCTCTTTAGGGAGAAGTCTTCTTTCATTAGAGCTAAGAAATCCTTGGATAAGTGTTAAACTGGAAATTGCCTCAAAAAAAAAAAAAAAAAGAGGGAAGGAACAGGAAACCTCCAGTCTTTCTCATACAACACTAGAAGTCAAGGCTTCTCATTCACATAATCATAATCTGGCAGCAACCTATCAGTCTTCTCTCTCTCTCTCTCTCTCTCTCTCTCTCTCTCTCTCTCTCTCTCTCTCTC
>JABTXL010000001.1:20784962-20804637 GCA_025134845.1 Neodon shergylaensis | reverse complement strand
CTCTCTCTCTCTCTCTCTCTCTCTCTCTCTCTCTCTCTCTCTCTCTCCTAGAAGCAGGTGGGCTGATATAAAGCCAACTTTAAACAGAAAGCTTTATTTATAGTCTTTGCAGAAAGAAATGAGCTGGTTTAATCAAGAGAACACTTAACATTTTTAAGAAAGGCTCTACCTGTAAAATCCTAAAAAGCTTTGGAAAAAGAACAAAATCATGACTGTGTTCTTTAAATCAGTTAAGTACATTTTAATTCCCATACTGTTCTAAAGGTAACTGTCCATGCCGAAACTGGATCTAAGAATTTTGCTTCTGATCTAGAAGGGCCAAAAGGAGCAGGCATTGGCTACATGTCCGCTTCTTTCATTGGGTTGCACGCCTCCTATTCTAAATTGCTTTAACATCCTTATTCTGCACCACAAAATAATTGAAAAAATCTATAAGCTGTATGATCAAGAAATACTAATGAAACTGAAGATTTAACACAGACGTGTGGAATTATTTCACATGCCTTATGGCAGTATGTCCACTCACACACTCAGCTATATGCATATTTGTGTGGCAAGACAAGTGAAATGGGGTTATGAGCTATAAATAGAGACCATGTTGTGGTTATTTGACAGGAAACACCTTTTTTTCTTCCCTGGCTATAAAATCAGGTACTTTGTGCCCACCTGGGCCATTTAGTACACAATATACTTGTCTTTACATGATGTATCCATAAAGTATGGAAAGCCCCCCGTCATAATCAGTGGCAAAGCTATTGTTTATATATACGTATATGAATATGTGGGGTGGGTGGCTCTTTTTTTAGTGTTTAAAATGTAACTGTTTTAAAAGCTGGTAAGGTTGAACAGGGGAGAGAAAAATGAAGCAAATTTTATGTCTGTACTTATTTAAATTTTTTTTATCAAAATCCCACTTAAGGACTGAACCATATTGGACATTACTAACCAGAAGCCTAACAAAACTTTTATTCAGATGCCTGAAAGCCTGTTTTTGTTCTTAAAGGAAATTAGTGCTAAAAACAAAAGGGTCTTGATTTAGATTTGCGTCTTGTTGTCTGTTATTACTGCGTAATTATCATGGGCATGTGAGGTTTTTTTACATTTATAAACAAGTCAACTTATCAACATGAAATGTTGCAAAACATATTCTGTTTCCTGATTTTTTTTAAAAAAAGGGCTTAAGCATCTAATATCTCAGTTAAATATGGTGTGGTATTGTTTTTAAAATGAAATGTATAATTTTTTTTAAAAAAAAAAAAGCAATTTGAGTCCTATGGGAGATATCTCATTATTGACAGAGGCAGGTTATAGTAACTTCACAAGCAACGTAAGGCGTTGGAAACATGAGCACCAGACAGATAGAGGACTGTGTTCAACAGTGAAGGAAGATCATATCCAATTAGATTCAATTCTGATGATGGAATGAGTTGAGATCAAGGAGATGACAGGCTGTAAGGTTTGCTCATCTTCAATATCACTAAGGGGTCATGGATTGACCTTCCGGTGCCGAAATCTACATATGGTCAGTCCTACTATAAAGACATTCCACTTTAGTAAAGATAAGTCCTCCGTTGCTTAGAAAACTGTCAAAATCATCTGACTTTTAAGCATCCCCCAAGCCGTACACACAACAGCATCATGTTTTTCCTAGCCTTTGCTCAGCTAGATTTTCATAATCCAAGATACAGTGCAAAATATAATACACAAAGAAATAAAGAGGACTCTGGCATGTAGACGTATTACAATGGGGAAAAAGATAATTTTGTCTGATATCGAGGAAAGAATGAATTGAAAATTCTTCCCGCACAATCTTACTGACAAAAGAAAGTCCTTCTGTTGCATACCTCAGGACTAGGTTTAGGGCAGTAAGCTCAGGCAGCTCTCCGCTAGGGCATCACCTTTATCCTATGCAACTGATTTTATGACTTTATCCTGTGTAGCTCATTTTATAACTTGTAGTAAAAGGGGTGGAGGTAGAAAAGGAAGGCGAGAACTCAGAAACGGTACTTAAATATCACATTGATAGAAGACAAAAGAGCTTGGGACCTAATACCGGGCCACTGCAAATGGACAAATACTGTGTATTTGGAGAAAGAGCAAAAACAACAAAAAAAATTGCTATTCTTTAATTTCAAAATGGAGAGCTTGCCGTGGGACTTCATTGCCTTTGAAGTATTTTTCCCAAGACTGCCAGAGCTGCTCAGACGATAGTCACAGCTATCAGGGTGTCATTTCATACAGTGCAAACAAAAACCCGTCTTCCCCCGGCATGCTTCAGGATGTACTGCATACCTATCTGTACCAATACCACAAATTGATTTGTCCAGGGAACTCTGTCAGGTATATGATGGACCCACTACATCAGAGCTTGCTGATAAGATGCCGTGAAACCAAATTAGTAAATGCACTCCAAGCAGATTTTGAAAGCAGTTACCTGGCTTCTAGCCCCACACTTCTAAAGACTCTGGTTATGTACTCTTCATGAGCTAAAAGCTCATCACTTGTTTTCCTGTTCTCATGGTTTCTGCGTCCTCATTCTCACTCATGAGTATGCTGTTCCAACTGATTTTGTTATTTCTGCGTCATGATATAGTAAAATAAAAATTATTTCCTTTAAGGTAGGTAAGCCTATTACCAAACCCTATACTCTTTTCTTCATTATTCATTGTCAAATCCCAAAACACAGAGCATGAAGATAAGTGTGTAAGAGAGACAAGTCAAGGAAATGGTGGTGAGCCTGAGGGCAAATTCATCTAACGTTTCTACTACTGGTGAAAAATATGAAAACACCAGCTTCGAGGGCTTGTCACCAGGTGCCTTTCAGCAATTCTTACAAATAACTCAATGTAAAAATTATAAACCTTTGTCAAAAACCTTGGCTTGGTAAGAAAGTCCCTTACTACAGCTATACAGCCCTTGCTTCCTTCCATAATACTCTGTTCTGAGGAAATCAGAATATGTTAATAAATTTCTATGAATATAATATGAATTTTAATGTCACTGAACACACACACATACCGATATTCCTAACTGCCATTTCATCACAAGATAAGGAAAATGAAATGGCAATTGGGAGGTTATGTCCTACCTGAAGGTTGTCATTATCTTATCTGGGTACCAATAAAGAAAATTAAGATGAGAATCTTCCAGAAGTCACAGCCTGAAAAGTTTAACCACGTGGCACTAGATAGGGCATGTATTGACAGAAAGACCCTAACTCTTACACACGATGGCAAAATAGGCATTTATTGTCTTATTAGGTGACAGATCTATTTACCAGCTATCCCTTTTAGGCAGAAGTAACATTTATGTGAACTTTTCCTAACTGCATTCTCACTGAGCATATTATTCCTTAGCACAAGAGATCAAGATGCTAGTACCGAAGAACGAAGGCGGTTCATTGTTTCTAATGGGCTTCTTAAGCCATGGGCTATTAGCTGCTGCATGGACAAAGGGCTAATAGTTCACATCTGTTTTACACATGCATAGCTCCCATGAAAATCAAATACTTTTAAAAACACATACATGGACTGGGAGCAGCGAAGGAGACCGAGAAAGGGAGAGAAAGAGAGACAGGCGAGAGAGAATTGACTGTGGCAGATTTTCTTAAGCCTCCCACCGTATCAGTTTAAACACGCAGCTGGGAATTAACTCACTGAGCATAGAACAAAATGTAACGCAGAGAGATTACAGCGTCAGCTCCACCGCCTTGATTTATATAAGCTCATTCATTTTAGCAACACCTGGAGAATCCAGTTGCCTGTGCTTCAGTGGCCTCAAGAGTCCTCCCTGGCTCTGATAGAGAAAGTCACTGATATTATTCAGGACTGGATTCAATACAAAGCACATTCTGCCCAGAGTTCTCTGAAATGAATCAATGGGTTCACAGAAACGGAAAATAACTGGAAACTGTCTCCTGGCTGGTAAGGAGAGATAACGGTAGTTCCCTGTTTAGTTCGGTGTCTTCTCCAGAAGCACTTGTAAACTGGGAGGCGCAAACCTTTCAACAAATGACAGCAAGTGAAAAAGCAGATGTAGGAGGGTCGAACTATGGGAGAAAATCAATGGCGTTTGTGAACGCTACACTGCCTCTAACAGCAACCTCATGGTTTGGGTTCCAAACCATAAACAGACACGTTCAGTATTAAAAAATCATTTGTAAGTGGTTTTTAAATATTTATTTATTATCAAACACTGCCAATATTAGCTCAAATACCACAGAAAATTCAGGAACCTGCTTCATTCCTTCTCATCTTTGATGAGACATTACCAGTCAGATGTATCCAGCTTCTGTTATAAGAAATGGAAAAAAATTAACTTCAAACTGTCGGCAGGATGTCCTCACTCGTGTAGTTTTTACTGAGGATCCATAATCAAAATAACTTAGCTGAACGTCAGTAAATAAAGTCATCATCAAATTGTGCTTCAAACATAAATATATCAACTCCTCAGCTTCCTGCTCATACCTGTTTCTCATGCCAGCCTCCCAGCTCTCCTGTTGGAGGATGGGCCTTAGTGTCCACCTGACCAGGCATGAGTCTGGCAGTCAGGACCGACCTGCTTTAATGATCCACACTCAGGGAGTCAGAAGAGTTAAGCATCTAAAAGATATGGCTCTAGGGTGAGAGTGCCCAAGCCTCTGTCTCTAGATTCATTTTTCTCTTTGGGCAAAATACTGAACATCTCTGCATCCCCGTCCTAAATGAGTCTACCACTACCTACCTCACAAGGGTGCAGTGAGGCTACTGTGAGCAGCATGCAGGGTGCTGTGTGCAACTGCGAACCTGTTACAAAGGTGCTATGGGATTTAGACTGGGCCAGATCAGTGAGTATCCCCTCCCCCACCACCTGGGAGTCTCAGCTCTGTAAGGATATCCCTCTAGCCTCTCTCTGTGGCTTGGTTTATCATTGACATCATTGACTTCTGCAACAACAACAAAAAAATCCTCTTCTCTCCTTGAGAGATGCTGGCTTGGGGAAATTTGATGAGTTTTAAACAAGGAGAACAGTAGTCATTCACTCCCAGGTTCTGGGGATGGGGAAGCAGACATTCAGTTCAACGTGAAATGGGAGTTAGCATAGGTATCTTCAAGGGGATGCATCTTATTGGAGAAATTTTTGCCTAGGGCTCTCTGTTGTTTTCAGTCTGACTCCCCAGCTTTCTGTTTTGACAGGCACCCCCTTTCCCTCTAGCTGGAGAGGAAGCTGCAATTCTCATTTCGTGAAGATTGTTTGCAGTCTGTTTTGATCAAAGGACAAAATTCTTTTCAACAACTGTTGTAATTGTTTTCTTAGAGGACCATATTTTAATTGCCACATTGTGTCTAGCTAAGCCCTATTGTCTTGGTGTCCTTCAAAACTGTCAGTTTCTTTCAAATATAGGGGTGGGAGGGGGATCTGATAAGTACATTGTTGTAATTGATTTATATGTTTGAATTGTCTTATCAGAAAACAAAGTTATGAATTTCATCTGTTGAAACAAAAATAAAATACTTTTCTAAAAATGCACTTAGTTTTTTTTTTCTGAATAGTCAAAATAGTCTTTTCTCTTTAGTGCTTCATTAGTGTTATTCTGTTTTTAGCCATAGGTTATAATAGCTTCACCTTCTACACCCGATTCACACGGCCTAGTCCTTTGTCATACAAACTTGGACAGCAATAGAACATAACTGTTCAAGACTTAGTATTGAGGAAAGGCTTTGTATTCGATGCTAAATATGGTGTTATGTTAGACAGACTGGTATCAAGAAATAAGCCTTTCAAGCAATGTGGTCATTTTGTCTATTTCACCTCCACTGCCAATGGAAAATCTTACCAAACGTGATGGGAAATGGACAGGGAATGTTATTTCTATACGTTAGAAAACTTTAAGAAACAGTTGTACATGCGTCAGGTTTAATCCCCAGTGCATTTTAATGTGGTACCTGCAATCTAAGCACTAAGGAGGCAGAGACAGAAGGATCCCTGGGGACTGCTAGCCAGCAAATCTAGCTGAATTTTCAAGATCTGCACTCAACAAAAGACCCTCTTCCTAAAAATAACACAGAGATGAACTGAGGAAGAGACACCAACATCAGGTTCTAATTTCTACAGGCACACAGAGGAACATGTATACACATACCTGAAAGAGTTCTGTGCCAAGTTTCTGCCATAATAATCTAATGCAACTTAGAATAACAAACTGCAAATAAAAAAATACAAGCACCTGTAGCATAATTGGTGTCATATTCAGTTCTGGCTGCCAAACTGGTGGCTTTCACCACAGAAATTGATTTTTCCCACATTGTGAGGGACTGCTAAGGCCAAAATGAGGGGCCAACAGTCCAATATCTGGGGAGGACTGTCCCCATAGGTGGTCCATGGCTGCCTTCTCTATACTTAGATTGTCTTTTATCATCAAGTGTACATATAAGTGCACACCTGATTGGAGGGTGAGCAGAGAGATAGGGAAGCCCAGAAAATCTTCCCCTAAAGCCTCTGTTTCCGTCAGATCGAGACCCTTGTTCACGAATGCCCTCTTTTGTCAATATACTAAAATATCTGGCAGACAGTACAAAAGAAGGAAAGATTTATTTGAATTTACGGTTTCAGAGGATTCAGGCCATCGTGGTTTGGAAGAGGAAACAGAGAACAGAGAATGCTAGAATTTTGCTGTCTTTTTCCTTTTTTTCCTTTTTTATTCCACCTAAGCCTTCCTTTCATGGCATGATTCTGCCAACATTCCAGCTCTTACCGCTCAGTTAATCTCTGGAAATGCTTGCAGAGTCTTATCCAGAGGGATCTTCAACAGCCTAATCGATTTCCAGCCCCACTTGTTGGCAATGATCGTTAGCTACCACAGCTTTCATACAACCTCATTTAACCCTAATTAATGCCTTCTTACCCTATTTCCAAATATAGTCAAACTGGGGGTGAGGCTGGCATCATATAGATGGGGGGGAGAACATTCTAGTCCACAGCAGCTGCTACCGCACATTGATATAAAAGTGTAATATTGTCTTTATTTAACATAAGATAAAAAATGAAATAAAGTATTAGGAAGGCAAATTAAGGAAGTTGATATATACAAGAAAAGACAGAGCAGGAAAGGACCTTCAACACTAGTAAATCTCCTGTGTTTTACTTATTTGCTAGCTCCTTGACTTAGCAGTTTTCTATACTCGCTGTATGTCTCTTCAGAGCAGCAGAACGGTGACTAAGACAGAAGTTCACTGTCCTCTTGCCATGTAGAAAAACACTATGATTTTCCCTACCATCAATAAGGTTCTTAAAGAGGACTTGAGAGACCATATCTTCTCATTTCTCATGATACAGCCCGAGAGCCATATTAATATTTTCCTAAAATTTAACTGCTTGAGTGTCTTTTCTTGTCTAATAGCATTCCTTAACTTTTTTCTGAAAGAAGTCATACCTCTGCTAATTCTCCCAGATTTATCAAGTTCCTCTTTGATTATGCTTCCCTTCAACAGTCAAAGTAAGCTCTACATAAGTGAGAACATACGCTACTTTCCATATCATAAGTCAAGGTTTATTCTACATCCTGATCAACTAAATCATTTCAGCAGACAGATGGGCATATCCATGGGTGCAAGTGACAGACTATTTCCTTACTTATTTCCACCTGGAAGTGTCAATCAATGTGTTCACGTGTAAACCCTAGTTGACAGCACCACAGTGTTGACTAGTCAGCTAAGGTTATTTGTTAGCTGTCAGAATCTTCATGGTTGACATGTCAGACTGAACTTTCAGCATCAAAGAGACAACTGCCTAAAGAATAGGTCATGCTGACTGCATTAAACTCCCCATAGTTGATTCCAGCTGCTTTGCAGACCTTGGGAAAGCGGGAGTTGGCCTCAGGATGATGGGCCAGCATATGTCAAAGGCACTCACTCACACACCACGGGGGGGGGGGGCGGAGACAGAGACAGAGAGATTGAGATTGAGAGGTTCCTAGGGAACCTGGTCTAGACTTTTCCTCATATACCACAATAAAAGATTCAGAAATTGAGTCAAGTAGAAAACTTTAATTTTTTAAAGAATAGATTTTTCTGTAATAAGCTAGGCTCCTCACATGAAACAACCTGTCCTGTGCCTTGTGAACACTGACAGAGTTAAAGACACTTGTTTTTCTTGACTATGGTCATTTTCATGGCCGGAACTTGAGCGTCTAGATCTCACCATCCTAGTTTTACACATGTGATCACTAGCCAGCTCTTCAGACATTCTTTCAAATGTACATTAGAAAAAACACAAAACTCCAGCAAGATAAAAAAAAAAAACATTGTATTTTTTTCTAGTTGTAATACTAATTGTAATCTGCTTGGCAATTTAGAAAATACACAGAGGCTGAGAAAAAAAATGTTTCTATTTCCATCTTTCAAAAGCAATTGGTTATTATTAGAGGACAATGCCTATCCATCCTTTCAAGATAATAAGGTGGGTTATACAATAGAAATACCACGTGCTTCCCCCTCTCCTTCAGGACTGCTGTAGGATCCTGATTTTTAATCCCACTTTCCTCTATGCTGAAATACTCCTGAAACCTTTATGGACTATCAACAAAATCATTTTTGTTCTCTAACCAGAAATGGCCTGCCTACTCTCTTATCCATAGTCTCAGAAAAGGATCGTATGAAAATCCATAGTGATCATCGCAAGAGTTGTATCCTTAAATAAGCATTCATTGAAAACAAATGGAATTCTTATTCAACCGGTCTACTTGGGTGTCTTTGGAATTTACAGACCGAAATTTGAGGCAATAACAGCTACCAACCCTTTCGTGCTCAAAGGCAGGCTAACTCATCTCTCGAGTGGCACTATGCCCTCTGTTTTCCTCATTGTTACAGTATCTTCACTCACAACTATTAAATCCCAAATCCCCTTACCTTCCCACTTTGCTATTCTACACCTACCTCTTGCTCTCCTAAGTGGGATAAACCCTTACAATCCTTGCACAGAGCGGCTTCTCTGATCTTCAGGAGGTTCATTGTCCAGACCTCCTTTTGTTATTAGTTAAGATTCATTTATTTTCTGGGAGGAAGGGCTTTCCCTGACAGTGGTCATGATGTTTATTATTTTTCTTCATATTCTTTGTAACAATACTCTCCAAGTGAACTTGCTTACTAGTAATACGGGTCTAACACAGGATGCTTTAAAACTGCAATTATAATTTAATATTAATTAGCAACTATATGATGGTATAATATAATTTTTGATTACTTGGTTGTTTAAAATAAAAAAGCCTACCAATAATCTGAAATGGCATAGAGTCATTTCCCCTCCACCAAAATTATCATCTTGTAATTGCTACAACAATGGGCACTCCTTATCACTTTCAAAATTTTTCTATCCTTGTAATAAGCCCCCCTTTATTAGATAGCTTAGCATGTAGGTTATGTAGCTCAAATACAAGAAAGCGGTCTTTTATTTTTTCAATGCCTTTCTTGATGAGAAAACTGACTAGAATTAAAGGAAAAGAAGAAATAAACTAAGCTATCACTCCCCTTGAGAAAACTGTCTCTGCTGTTTATGGGAAAGCGTTTGTGCCTCTTCTTTAGAACTTCAGTTTCTAGTGAAAGGGGTGATTCATGGAGGAAGTGGAGAAATGACCACATTAGCCTAAGTAGGATGCTCTGGGTACTAAGTAACACTGAGAATTTCTGTTACTTGGAAAGGAGAAATAAATGCCATTTGCCCTTAACAGAGGTTAGTGTTGCAGATGGCCAGAGGATGGCAACTGTAACCTGGCATATACAGGTCCCAACCTACCAGGAGAGAAAAGTTCATCAACAACACATGCTGTTTGTTGGTACTGAATAATGCAGTGTGAGCACATTGCTGGAAATCGCTTCATTCAGAGAGAGATAAGCAGAAAAACAAAGAGTAATTCCAATACACAAAACTTAATACATTATTGAAGGCTCTAATTAAATGCCCACATATTATGAAACAGAGCGGAGGCTGGCTGTCCTTGCAAGCACTGGCACTCTTTCCAGGGCAGCAAATTTCATTTGTGGCCCCTCTCACCACCGTCAGTTTGCCACAGCCTGCTTCTGTTTGTCGGATTTATTACATACATAGCACCCTTCCAAAACTCCGTATAGTTTCACACATCCCTACCTGGGATACGGGGAAATCTAGGCCAGTGGGTCTAATTTCAGGTGAGTTTAGGAAGCAATGCACAGACGTCCAGCCTCCTTACAAATCACTCATTCCAATGCTCGGCACATACTAGATGCTCAGCAAGTGCATCACCAAATCAGATGGCGACAATGAATCATAGTCATAATGAGCCCTTGTGCGTCTCCGTAGCAAGGATATCAGTATATTGTTTGGGGAAGCTTACTGCTGCAGATTTTTTAATTGCACACGTTATATATTTATTATAGAACCATTATAAAAATTGATGACAAAACAAAAAACCCTAGAATTTCTAGCAATTTGCACATGAATAAAGCAACTATTGTTAACACTTAGATGCTTAAATTGACTTAAACACAGCCCATTATTTCTAGACACATACATATTTTACTAAATACATTTTGTCTCGTATGAGTCTTTTTCCCTAAACATTTTATTGTGTGTGTGTCTTCTATAAACATCTACACCGATTTCTGTTGCTTATTTGAACTACATTGTATCTAACTAAAGACATTTTTAGATGTTTAGATTGCTAAAATTCCTTATAATAAACAACTGCACAGAAGATAACTTGAGAGTTAAATCTTTATGCTTAGAATTATTTCCTTAAGAAGTTATTGGAATCACAATTGCTAGGTCAACATTCATAAAAGTGCATATGCTTTTGGTAAATAGTAATGAATTAATCTTGTAGTGTGCAATTTAACCAGTAGGTCCTAATGGGGCTATTTTCTTCCAGTCCTACAGAATGACTCTGGATTCTAATTTTAAAGGTCTTAAGTAAAATAAATATTGTCGCTTTGTCTTTTTAGGTGTAACACAAATAGATCCCCCCTAAGTCTATGCCATTCCCTTACAATACCAGGCTCTAATGTTTTCAACATCCTATAATATTCCCTATCAAAGTCATGCATTTCAGAGGCATGTGCCTAGCAGCTCTCCCTTTTCTGAAGTTTAACTGTGGTAGAAAGAAAATTCAGAAATTATTTTATTCAATTAGTGCAAATTGAGTATCTTCAAAGCAACAGTTGTTCTGTACACTGCTATAAAACACTAAAATGGATAAAGCTCCTAGCTCTCAGAAGCTTGTGTTTTGAGGTGTGGGAGGAAAAATCTTCAAATAAATATTCAGTGCACCAGGTAGCCATAAATGCTGCCTAGTGCCCTAGACAGACTAGTCAGAAATGTAGCCACAGAGGAGATGAACAGTCACATGTGGATGAATTTGGTGTTTCGCTTACATGAGGAGCAAAGTAGGAGAGACAAGCAATATTGATCCCAGCACTCAGGCAGCAGAGGCAGGTGGATCTCTGAGTTTAACACCAGCCTGGAGAGGTTCTAGGACAGCCAGTGTTATGCAGAGAAATCCTGTCTCAAAAAAGAAAAACAAACAGCAAAAATGAAGGAAAAAATTAAGAAGGATCCAATCAGCTTTTTAAATAACCTGGAATTTCCTTCTACTTGATGAGAAGCATTTAAGGGTTTTGAAGAGAAATGTGATATGATCTTGTTACCATCTAGGGGGCTTGCTTAGGTTCGTTTTCTCAAGTTAAAGACTAAAAAGGCAGGAATGTGTCCAACACAAGGTAACAGCAGGGCAGGATCTTAGAAACAGCTGCAGAGTCAAGCAGAGAAGAGAGGTTTTATTTGTAGTAAGGAAACATACACAGCAAGGCACACAGAAAAAAAGAGCCTGTACACAGGGGGCTCAGGAAAAGAATTAGTCTCTTCTAGAGAACTGGGATCTTTATGGTCTTTGAGGAGTTTTCCTCCCCTACATTAGGGGACAAGGAGGTTTGAACAAGGACAGGGAGGCTGAGACACCTGCAGCTTTGGGGTAAACATGTCCAGCATTGAGCTAGCCTGGCCTATTCTGATAGCAGAGGAGCCATACCAACAAAAGAAAAAATATCTAATTTGCCTTTAGGCATTTGCTGCTGACTAGTGTGGAGTATAAGGAAGAAACTCTAAGTTTGCCATTTCGATCATTTGTTGCCCCTCATTCTATCTGTCTGCCTATCAGGGATTCCCTGGTCCCTGAGTCTGACAATGGCTTTCCAAGCTCACCTTTTCAAAGAATAGATTGAGGTCAAGAGCAGAAGGAGAGAAGAAAGTCTTAACTGCATATGGAGCAGAAAACTATGCAAGCCTTTGGATTCAGTTTGGTGGAATACAAAAAAAACCTTAAGAAGTGATACAAATGAGTACACATGGTTGGAAGCAAAAACCTATCCCTGTGCCATATGGCTCAGGAACTATTGGATGCCTAGTCATCTCCTTAGCATTTCTGTCATGAAGTTTGCTTCCACAAGGAGGTGTCTAGAGATCAAGTTATAAGAATCACTAATATACATATGAATCTTTCAGAATACACAAAGTCTGAAACTGTTAAGCCTGAGTCATCCCTCAATTCCTGTATCCATCCCAAGAAGAAATTAAATTACTCAGGAAAGATGAAGGAAAGAAAGACTTGCCCTTGACCTCACAGCACCTAACCATTTAGGGATGGACTATGAAATAAATCGAAAAGAGCAGCATTGCTCATACGAGAGGAATGACTGTTGGGTTTACCATCAAAGGCCTAGTAGAGGCTATTAAGGAAGAACAAAATTAAGTGTTCCCATTTATAGAAACCTGTTCATTGAATATCATTTGAGATTCGATGGGGAAATGGGATTAATTTGATTATCTTAATACTGATTGAATTTTAAAAAGAAATAAAGAGGAGAAATAATTTTCTTTTAAAGTCCCTCAAAAATTAAAAGACACATGCTGAAAAAAAGTCTTGGGAAAACAAGTATCAGGGCCTCTGTATATGAGTCTTTTCATTTTTAAGTTTCTTCTTTTAATTCCGTCTGACAGGAATTTATAATGTGGAGAATGTATGCTAATTAAGACAGTGTCCACAAGATGTATAATGTATGCCTTTTAATTAGTTCTGCTGCTATACTTGATTAACACTTTGCCTGTGTAGTACTATTGCAAAGAACCAGCAATGAAACACTATGAGCATCTAGTCTCTATAGGAAAAAGAAAGCACCAAGCATTGACTTTGTACGATATCCGCACTGCCAAAGTCAGCCTCGGGATTCCTATTCAAAGGCTTCTGGGAAGAGTCTTGTGCAACCTGGAAAGCAGTGAAGAAATAAAAGACAAAATGAAAGGCCAAAAGGTCCAGAGGAATGAATATAAGAAAATGTTATATGGGGAGAGAGATCAAGATGAACATGAAGAATATGAAAAGAGCCATAAATCCATAAGGAATCTGGTGCAGTTGGAGCAGATGGAAGTAAAACCCAAAGAAATAAGAAATGCAAATTGTGTGTGTGTGTGTGTGTGTGTACATAAACACATGCATGCATGCAGGACTGTGCATTTGAGCACATGCAATTGTGTAGATTGTAACCATAACAAAAATTAAATGCAGAAATGCAAGCCTTCAGCTAATAGACGCTGATTTTGTGACTTTATCTGAGGTCCATCCTCAGCAGATCCTATTTTTGCTACAATTGCCTCTCTGTCTTGTACCCATCCATTGAAAGGAAAGAGCATTCTTCCCTTTTGCTCTAACCACATACTATATATAGCATACATCACTGTCTCAACTCTGTTATAGAGCTGGGGATACTCATCCACTGCCTTGACACCTCTTCCAGCCCATCAAAGGAAAGGGACAAGCAAACAGGGAATGGGGGTATTGTGAGCACCAAACAGGAGAATGGATCAATGCGGACACAGAACACAAATCTGGAATGAGTCAAGGAAGGTTTTCTGAACTACACGGCTTCTATGTAGATACAGTCGTAAGAAAGAACAGAGGAAAGAATGGTCCATGCTGAGGGAGCATCCTGTGCAAAGCACACGAGGAAGACGTGCTATGCTCCAGGAGAATGAGGATGAGAACTGGCCAGCAAATTCAAGTTATGAAGAACTCTTTCATGGAAATTGGATCAAATATACTTTAGCAATTTTCTCATTTGAAGAATTCTCATATACCATGAAATACAATAGAATACATGAAATTCTAAGTAAGAGAGGAGCAGAATTCCTTAGGTGCCATTATTTTCAAGGAAAGGACCTACTTACAACTTAAATGTTCAAAAAGAGCTGCTACACAATCTCTGAGAATTATTGACCCATATAACTACGTTTGCGTCCAGCCATCAGTCCTTCAGAAACTAGCCAACCCCAGGCTGAATGTTTGTTTAGGTCTATAATAAATAAGCACTGTCCCAGCCCAACAACCCTTTTGGTTTTTTGTTTGTTTGTTTGTTTTGCACAATCTTCTCTTTTCTCTAGGGGCAACTCTACAACACCCTCTCCACCATCCAGTTCTTTCCTGATCACTCTTCACTCCCAATAGAAAGCTTCCAGTTTCCAGTGCCTTCTCTAACTCCACATCTGCACCTTCTTCAGCAGCAACTCCGCAGTCCTGGCATGGTAACCCTTCAGTTTTCTGCTGCTAGGGACCTCAGCACACACACTTCCACACCTACCCTCCACTGGTTACAGTGGACGGTGCGGTAGCACTTCCTACTGATTTCAATTTTATCATCTATTATTTCAGAAGAGGTATATGGTTACATCATGTAACATGACTAATAAAAACCCAGAGACAGAAATTGAGGTTCAATCTGAAGGTTAGAAAAGCAAAACAGCCAGCCACTGCCTCTTACTTCTACCTGTCTAAAATGGTGATTCTGCCTCCAAGAATCTCAAAATGAGATTCTGTGTGAGACCTGTCCCCTCCCATTTTATATTCCTCTCTAGTGCTGGGATTAAAGGTGTGCACCACTACCGCATGGTTTCTATGGCAAACTAGTGTGGTTACTGGGATTAAAGGTGTGTGTCACCACTGCCTGGTCTGTAAGGCTGATTAATGCAGCTGTTTTACACTCTGAACTTCAGACAAGCTTTGTTTATTAAAATACAAATGAAATATCACTACAACATTGCATCTCTATTTAGTGAGAATATTTTAATAACTATAAATTCATAGTTCAGTAAGAAAGATTAGAGTTACTGTTCACCTTGCTTTCTCTATTTTATTCTGTTTGTAACACCAGCCCATTGAGTGGTGCTACCCATTTCAAGGTAGGTCTTGGTTCAGCAAAACCTTTTGGGAAACATTTCCATTGACATTCGAAAAGGTGTTTCCATGGTAATTATAAATCCAGTCAAGCTGATAATGAAGATAAGCCATCATTTATCTAGCTCTTGGCAATTTGCTACCCAAATCTATCATTTGAACCATAATATTTTCACCCCTTGCCCTTAAAATCTCATTTTCATCCCATAATGCAAAGTACATCTCCATCAACTCTGTCAGTTTCTATAGTCTTTAATATTCCCAAAGTTATTCAAAAGTCCAAGATCGGACTCTGAAAACATGGGCATGACCCATTAATTGTTAAAAGTGCCACCATGAACCCATGCAACTCAGATGTGTGTCTTTTGTGTTTAACCATAATGGGATGGGCAGAATTCTCTTCAATATCAGTCTTATTGTCCTCATGAACTGCTTGGTTTCTGGCGTATGCTTCCTTAAGTATAAAGAAATAACAATGGAGTCTTCAGTCTTCTTTAAAAATGTAAAATAAAATTCTAAAAATAATTCTTGGGGGTGGGAGTCAAGTATCTTCTCTCTCTGAGAAAATCTCTTAATGGTGAGTCCCTATAAAATCAAATCATAGCCTCTCTCTTGAGTCATCTCCAATGTTATGTCTACAGATTTCTTCAGCAAGCATGCCACAGTCCTAGCATGGCCAACATGCTTTGCAGCTTCCTTGCAACTTAGGCTTCACACAGTGCTCTCTCGGAGACTCTGCCCTGGAACACTGATTCTGCCACACATTGCCAAGCTCCAGAATCTTCCTGGAAACTTAGCATAAGCTTCTATAACCCCGTCACTTTACCCCCTCAACTGTCCTTCTCATCTGAAAAGCCAAACCAAATACATTTATTCCTTTTGAGGGCAGACTCTCAAATTAAACATGAATAGAATCGCTACAAACCTTGTTTCCTTTAAATATTTTGGTTGCTGTACCTGGCAAAGAACTTTGACTACTGAGATGCTAAAGAGAGAAAGGAGATGTGGAAAGCTAATAACATAGTGTGAAGATATGAACACCAGTTATGGACATATGAAACAAGCTAACACATCTGTCTGTGTGTTTCTTGTTTCTCTTCCCATTCCATATATTTCATCACGTTTGGCATAGTGATAGTGGGTCAGTTTGCCATTTAGCCTCTATGTTGCAGAAATACTGAGATATATTCATGACAGAGCAAAAAACTTTGGAGTGATTATCCAGACATACATGATATAAACAATAGAATTACCTCTCTTTCTCTCTCTCTCTCTCTCTCTCTCTCTCTCTCTCTCTCTCTCTCTGTGTGTGTGTGTGTGTGTGTAGAGAGAGAGAGATTAAAATATGGCCATTTCCAAAGTACAATCTCAAGAAAGGTGGTCATCACGCTTGATTTCTGACAGTTCTCCAAGGCATAACAAAACTTTGTACCACCTCAGTGGGACACAGAAACTTTATGTTCTCTGTGCCCTTGTGTAGGCAAGGGCAAGAACTTCTGCAGCACATAATTATATCCTCTGTCTCCTAAATCATAACTGTTCTTATATGAGTGTCATACACTCTGTTTCATTTCTCAGATGCTTTATGGTTTGTGATTATTTCTGTAAAGGAGCAGAGCCAGGGTAGCCCATGATAAATTCCAGCTAAACCTGCTGCATTAATAATGATGAGAAAAGGGTGAAGTGCACATTGAGATACAGGAGGGACAAACAGACACTTCCCTGGACACACTGCTGTGCTGGCCTTTGGTGTAGAGATAAGATCTTTTGGTGGACAGGACTTTCTGCACGATGTTTTAGTCTAGAAAGTCAACAGAAAGTGGAAGTGATTTGGAAGCTGTTTGCCTCTTCCTTGAGGCTCCAAAAGAAAAGCTAACATCACAGCACATTCACCTCAGTGTCTCGACTTTGCCCAAAGAAGTCTGAAACCAGAACTACAGGCAAAGTGCTCTGTGCCAAATGTAGATTTTGTTTTTAACCAAAGGAAAGTCAAGAACTCGTGTAGCAATTCAAATAACACAGGCACTGGAAGTGTCTGGGAACAAATTGATAGCATTCATTTAATGAGCACTTATGATCAATCAAATAAAGCTCCAGGATTTCTGCCTCAGAACAGACAGAACAAAAAGTAACATACTTTAAAATATTAAATTTACTATTGTAGTAAAAACTGGAAAGTTATTTTGTGTCCCAAACAGAGGAGTATTACAGTAATTATGTCATATGATCAGACTATAAGATTATAGACCAATAAAATGATAATCTTTTTCATGGTGATATTTTAAGAAGAAAAAGAATTCAGAATACTATATACAGTATAAATTGGCAATGAGATAAATGCCCAGATAATTCTTGGTAATAAAATATGGAAAAGCAAAAATATTTTTTGATGAGTGACATTGAAATTAATTTTTTCTTTCTAAGCTGTTGTGATGGCTCAGCAGATAAAGGGCACTTGTCACATAAACTTGACCACATAGTTTGGTCTCCCAAACCCAAACAAAAGTTGAAGGAAAAAACTGATTCCACACAGCGATTCTCTGACTCTTCCTGCACATGATAACACACACACACACACACACGATAAATAAAGCTGTTTTGGATTTTAAGATTAAATGCATTTATTTTTTAAGGGATATAATAAAAGCACTTTGTATGCAAGCCCAATGAACTGAGTTCTCTGCTTTCTGGAATTCATGAGAAGATGAAAGAAGAGAAACTCTATTAAGTTACTTACTCTATATGCACACTGTGGCATGGATTCACAAACACACACACATACACAGTCATAGGAATAAAGAAATTTTAAATTCTTTGTATTTTTAAAATATTAATAAAATATCACCTCTTTATATGTTCAGTAAAAAATTATATATTTCATCTTCCACTCATGGGAAAATAAACCCATTAAATCCCAACAATATAGCTGCCTAAACAAAACCTGGACAACGACAGCACCCGATGATATGCTAATGTGGATGGGAGAACTCGTGGGGCCCATATCTAGATGAAGAGCTACAGGCAATTAACTCCTGCTACAAGAGAGAGAATCGCTCTTCACAAGATATGAATCCTTTAATTGGTTATCTAATACCAAATAATTATAAACTCTAAAAACATATACATCTGAGAAACACTCAATGGACTCAGCAGGTTGTAATTTTACCAAAGAAAAAAGCCGTAAGTCTGAAAGGGAGCTGTGGGGGGCATAGAAGGGATTACAAGGAGGATTTGAGGGGGCAAAAAAGATGTTCATACATGCATGAACATATTCAAAAATTATAAACTACCCGGAAACCACAAAGTGTTATCTTAGAGGCACAGAGCACTGGGATTTGTTAAGGGCTTGTAATAAATGAAAGTCCTTTGGCATCTCATTTTATTAAAAAATTAAATGAAAACACTATAAACACTAACAAATTATACCAAACCCTTTATTAGGAAGTTCTGAGCTCATCAGAGAAAAGAGACAAGCTGTCAGCTATTAGGAATGGCTTGAGGGAAGAGTTAGGGACAATCAGAGAGGAGATAGGCAGGAGTGGCAGAGGAGATAGGTGCAAGGGAACAGATAACACAGAGCAAAGGTGATGACACAGAATTACGGCCACACTGTCTTATCTTTATTTGCCCTGACAAGACAGAAGCATAGATAATGGGGGAGTAACCCATAACAGGAGACAATGAGATGTTAGGCCCTATTTTTAGTTCCACTTCAGACACATAAATAACTCAGTGATCCAGGGCTTCTGGTAAGTGCTAATTTGTTCTCTGCTTCCCAGCCAGGACCACTGTGTTCTTATTCTACAGATTTTTCCATCAATAATCTCTAAGCAGACATTCGACTGATGTCAGCTATATGAAAGCCAGAGTTTATTGCAAAGATGATTCCTCTTTCACAAAGCCAGCTTTCCAGAGGGCTAGAGCAGGGAATGTGTGTAGTTGTTGGGCCTGGCATGTTTGCTCATGCTTATATCTTCTCTAATGTCCAGGAATGCTTTCCTAGGCTGGTGGAGTCCATGCAAAAATAGCCCTTGGCCTGTGGACAAAGATGCCATCAGCTAGTTCATCTTGCTAAAGCTAACAGTAAAACATAAAAGAAGACATAAAACCTGTCAACTCCAGTTAGCAACAATAAAAACAAGGTAGAGCCCATGAAAAATGTCCCATAACCAATACAGATGTATCAATTCATCAGACTGAATGCTTTATGATTATTTCACACTTGAAATTCCATTTATTTTAATATTTCTCAAAATATCATATTTTTCTACCCAAGTCCTCTACCAAGGAAGAGAGACATAAGAGCAAGGTAAATTATGAAAAAGATACTATTTTCGTTCTTTTAAAGATTTTTTTCTAATTTTTATTTTATTAAGGTGATTTTTTTCTACCTGCATGCATGTCTGTGCATCGTGTGCAATTCTGGTGCAAGTGGAGGTCAAAAGA
>JABTXL010000001.1:20696882-20784952 GCA_025134845.1 Neodon shergylaensis | reverse complement strand
CACACACACACACACACGAATGGTCAGGTGGATTACAATGTGGGAGACATCCTTGCAGGCAGAACAAAAAAAGAAAAGAAGAGAAGTGGTCATTGGTGGAGATGTGTAAGAAGAATGTGGTGGTATATACCTCAGGACAAGGAGGGATCTAAGGCCTTCTTGGGCAGAATAACAAGTTTGAAGTCAGCCTGAGCTATAATGATTCTGTCTCACATCTGGGAAGATGTGGATAAGATAAGAGGAAAAGGCTAGAGTCCTATCTTGACAAAGATCAAGTATCTAAATGATAAAAAGATCTCTTCTGAGACATATACACTAGCCCATTTTCATTACTAAAGTAGAATGCTTGAGGCAGAGAACTAAGAAAGAAAAAGAAGTTTATTTACAGTTTTGATAGGTGAAAGTTTAAACAGCACAATGCCAGTTTAGACCGCATAGCAAATGATGAAGATGGGGATGTATGTTTGAGAATGATCTCACAGCCAGAGGAAGCCAAAGCTTGTAACACATGATCAAGAAACTGCAGCAATGCATTGAAGGTTTTAGCAGCAGAACAATCAAGTAAATAGCTAGCTAAGAGTGTGAAAACATATTTGTCTTCATAGTTATTACTAATTCCCACGGAGTAAAGTTGAACTAATTTGTGCCAGCAACAAAGGCTCACGAAGGCCTGAAAAGAGGGTTCAGTGACTACAAGTGCTTGCAGGCTTCCAGAGGACCTGGTCGAGCAGCTTGCTGCTGCCTATAACTCCAGCTGCAGGGGATCAAATGCTGTCTTCTGGCCTCCATGGACATGCATACATGTGGCATGTATTCACGCAGACACATACAGGTAAATAAAACATAACAATAAATAATATTTTAATTAGGACTCTCACTACCCATTCCTAATGTCCTTTTAACATTTCAATTCTTTCCCATCTGATATGAAGAAAAAGGAATGATATATCACTATTAACTTTTATTTGAATCTTCTTAATACAGTTTAGTTTCACATTTGCGTAGGCTTTTTCTAACTATTTAGAGTATTTCTAAAATTGCCTTTTATTTGTTCACCCCTTTGTGTTTAAAAATAGCCCATTTTATTACTGAGTTTTACAAACACTTACTGAATTAAGTAATTCAGTCATTTGCCTTAAGTATTGAAAATCAGTTCCTGCAGATATTGTCAGCTTTAAACTTTATTGCCATTTTGAATTTCCATGTAGAGAAATTTCAGCCTTCTCCCTGAGAACTAGCTCTCATGTTACCAGAAGGCACCATGCAAGTTTCCAAATGAGGGAAACAGCAAGCAGTCCTCCCCAGCCACGCCATCTATGAGCCACAACAATGGCCAGCATGGCACAAATATCCCAAGGGGTAGCAGGGACATAACCTGCTGTAGTGGTAACCTGGAGCTCTCTAACTGGACCTAAAATCTGCTCAACAAGAGGGAAATCACACTTGGTACCAGAACCTTTCCCAACCACCCAGCACTAGTGAATTCACGGATCTAAGATGAGAACCTCCAACCACCACTCTTTGAAACCAGCATAATCCTTAGCAACATGGGAAATGTTTGTCCTCATACCCATAAGTTCTCACATCAAAGCACGGAAACATTTTTATGTGTCTGTGAATACAAGGCCAGCCTGGTCTACAGAGAGTTCCAGGATAGGCAGGACTACACAGAGAAACCCTGTCTGGAAAAAAAAAAAAAAAAAAAAAAAAAAAAACAAGAAAGACAACGGCAGTGGTGAGTAGGGAGGAAGGAGGAAGAGGTCTAAACATATGATAGAATTAGAAGCTTTCTGGAAGTAAATATCACCATTTAGATGTGAGAAAAGCTTCTTTAACAAGCACCTGTCATTCCAGCCTCAGCAGGCAGAGGCAAGATAATCCAACAGCACAATGACTAGTTAGATTAGTGGTCCGTGAATTCTATATCTGATTGAGAGACCCTGTCTCAAAGAATGAGGGAAACTAATGATTGAGGAAGATTATTAACATCAACCTCAGGCCCCCACACCTTTGCACAACCACACATGTACCCACATACAGCCACACATGCATGTACACATACACACAGACCATGGTCACATACACATATAAGGAGAAAGGAAAAATACACCCTATGTAAAATAGAGAAGCTCTCCAGCATATTCTCAATATGTCATGCTATGAACTACTATTGCCACACATTTTACTTCACCATGCAAGTCCTGTATGGCACATTGCTACTTGTCTTTAAATGCTTACTTTCTCAAAGGAATTTTTTAACAAAGTCACACATATTCAATACAATATTTTTAAATCTATTTGAGTGACATATAAAAATGATACTACATCGTCACCACGGAGGAGAGTCCATTCTAAGAATACTAGGGAAGCTGAAAACATAATCAAGCAATAAGATGCAGATGTCAATAGAAAAAAAGAAAAAGTATACAGTCATCTCAAAAATATAAAGAATGTGTGTGGTACTTTGTACTTATTCATAAGAGAATATCTAAAGAGTTAAACAATTATATTCTGGAAAAAGGCATCTAAAATCATTCATTCTCGGGCTGGAGAGATGGCTCAGAGGTTAAGAGCATTGCCTGCTCTTCCAAAGGTCCTGAGTTCAATTCCCAGCAACCACATGGTGGCTCACAACCATCTGTAATGGGGTCTGGTCTGCAGGCATATACACAGACAGAATATTGTATGCATAATAAATAAATATTTTAAAAAAAAACAAAAACAAAACAATATAAAAAAATAAAATAAAATCATTCATTCTCTATAATTGCCTACAGCATATAGCAAGCATACAGGTAAAACATTTAGGGTTCTCTTCTCAAAACTTAAAGCTCAACATATTTAGTCATAATTTTATTAGATATCCAAGAAGTATAATAAGGCAAGAACTAGTAAAATATTGAAAACTAAGCAAAATGAACATTTAAAGTAAGAAACAGTCTGTGTGTATTCACAGACTATGTGACTACTGTTTGAGAAAAAACTATGAAACTTGAAAACAACTAAGAAAATTAGTACTTAAATTTTGTAATTTTGAAGCATTTTAAGTCAATTTTCAAGATCATATACTATTAACCTAAGTTGGAAAATGTTCACTTACAGTGTAAATTACAAAAGCAGTATCTGAAATATATTCTAAAGAATATATATACATATGTAATATATACATATATGTAATATATAAAATATTACTTCATGACAGAGAGTTTATGCAGAGCAACTGAAGACTTTAGTAAATGGTAGGATACATCATGTTTATGACCTGTAACTCTCAATGTTGCTTATATCTCAAGTTTTTCAAAAATTAGATAATTTTATTAATAGAATCAATGTAATGTTGATAATATCCAAGTATTTGAAATTAGCAAGATGTTTATAAAATCCACATGAAAATGGCTCAGAATGGCTAAAGAGGTTGTTAAAGAAGAAATATATCAGAAACACAAGTATCTCCTGATGCTCAGGCTTCCTGTCAAGAGACAGGGTAGTGTGGTTTGAGCATAAAGAGCCAATATGATGCCTAACAGAACAGAGCAAGACAGAGGCTCTAGGAATAGACTCACATCTGCACACTCACTTAATTTTAGAAAAAGAAACTGGAGCACTCACAAGGAGAACAAAACCTTTATTACAAACAGAGCTAAAACACTGCTTGTGACAAACACCCTCCTGATTCACAGCTTGTATTTATCCATAATTGTCTTGGCGATGGATATAGACTCAAACTTGAATCATAAAATTAGAATTTTTTTTCTGAAAGGAAATAATATCACCAGTTATACCTAAGAAATATTTTTAACAAGATACAAACACAACAATAAAAAGAAAAATGTATTAATATTCATCAAAATCCTATTTTTAAGCCAAAAGTCTCAAGTAAAGAAAGTGAGAGAAAATATTTACAGTGAATATCTACCAAAGTATAACTCAAAATATGAGCATTCCACATAATGGTAACAATCAAATAATTTAGACTAACTCTGAGAGAAAAGAAGAGTAGTTAATTATCATATAGAAAGTACCTAGCATCGCTATTTTTCATAGACATGCATTTGAAAACTACAATAAGATACTAGCACAGCCATCAGAATAGATGGGTTAAAAAGACAAACATCTCCACCTGTTGAAGAGGATGTGAACAACAGGAATTCACATAAATTACTATATATATATATATATATATATATATCAAGAGATGTGCATTCATATTCCCAATAATTCTTAGGGGAGAAAGTTCATAGTATATTTACTATGCTATGCTAGCCATAAACATGTGCCTATTAATGAAAACTTTTTAAAGTATGGATATTAATATATAGTCAAATAATAATCAGTGATAAGAAAAATATACTTAGAAGTTTTGTGCTAATTAAAGAATCATTTTACAAAAGAATACATATTACATGGTTCCACTGACAGTTTCCAGAACTAATCCTTGAGGGACTGAACATAAGGTCAAGAATTATCTGTGGAAGCAAGCACATAACTTGGAAACTTCAGGAAGGAAGTTTCTGGAGTGATGTCGATTTTCTGCATCTTGACAGTGGAGGAGTAGGGAGGGTCACAAGACCACCCCCAACTCCTTCACACCCTATCCCCCACCCTTACCCCCCACCGCAAATATCCAGTTGCTCCTACCACCTGTTGTATACAACGCTGTCTCGATGCACTTGGTCTCAAGGAGAAGCTAGAGTACACAGGCTGGGGAAGATTAGGGAACACTTACACAGGTTTGAGCCATTTATCAAAACTCAGAACTGTACATTTTTCTGAAGATTTATCTAAAGAATGACATTGTGAAATACTGAGTTGCATTTAATGTTATATATATATATATACTGACAAATTTGGGGAAATTTGTGTTAGTATCTATGACTTGCTTTGAATTGCTCAGAGATTTGATTGATGGCCACTTACAGGGATAGATGGATTGCCAGGTAAAATGACGAGGCAAGTGCAGTAAAATATTAACAGAAGACTTTTGGATGGGACTAGAGGCTTGAAATATAAGTCTTTCCAATTGTTTGTACGCTTAAAATGTTCAGAATACTGCATTAGAAAACAACAAGGTGTAAAAGAAGTATCAATCCATTTTGCTAGATAAAACATTCAAGTCTCAGTCTTTTAATTATTATCACCTTTGAAGACTAACTCTGAGACCAGAAGCCTGGTGATGATATGGCAGTATGACGGTTTAAAGGAGAAATTTCCCCCATAGGCCCAAGCATTTGAACAGTTGGTCTCCAGCAGGTGGTACTGTATGGGGAAGTTTGAGAGGTGTGAGCATGTGGAGAAAGAGTGTCACTCCAGGCTGGCCTTTGAGAGTTCAGAGCTTCTCACAGTAGTATTTTGTTTTTGTTTTGATCCTCTCTTTCTCCCCATTTCTCCCGCCCCTTCTGCCTCCCCCCACCTGAAGTTAAGAATGTGAGCTCTCAGCCTCCTGCTCTGCTTCCACACTTGCCATCTGCTGCCATGCCTCCTGTCCTGTGATGAGAAACTGACCCATGACATAGAACTGGCTTGGAAGGGCTAGAGAAATGGCTCGGTAACTCCTATTACTTCCTGCTCTTCCAGAGAACTGGAATTTGGCTCCCCACACCCAGGCCAGGCCACTCACAATCACCTGAAGCATCAGCCCCAGGGGATCCAACACTGTCTTCTGGACTCCACAGGCACCCACATATACACTCATAATTAATTCTTTAAAATCTATTTATTTCTAGTTTATGGATGCGGGTGTTTTCTTTACAGGTGTGTCTATGCACCACATGCACGCAAATGCCCACAGAAGTAAGAGGAGGATAACCGGTCTCCTGGAACTGAAGTTTCAGATGGCTATTAGCACAATGCGGATGCTGTGACTAGAACCCTGGTCACGGGAAGAGCAGTCAGTACTCTTAGCCAGTGAACCATCACTGTAGGTGAAAAAATAAATAAATAAATCTAAACAGCAAACAAAACTGCCATGGAATGGAATAACTTAAAACTAAGATAACCCTTTGGATAAAACCCAAATTCATGTTGTCACAACTACAGTTTATTTTTCTGAATGAACCCTGAGTTCTAAGAGAATATCCCTCCTCTAGGCTCTACTATGACAGAGCTAAGAAGTTCTGTTCAGTCTGTAGCTTCCCTTAGTCTGTGAGTGGACTCTGAAACTTACAAGAATACCACCTCTGTTTTTGACAAGGTATCGGTCCTCATCATCAAATCCCTTTTTCCTTAGCCTTTTAGAGTCCTTGTTCCCTATGGAAAACCCAGGAGAAAAATCTGTAAGAAAAATAAGACAGAGAATGAGATGACAAAGACAAGGGGATGGACTATCTGAATGGCATGAAAAAGCAGGTGTCTAACTGTTGGCCAAATGTTAAATTACTAGAGCAATTTTGGCTGCCTCGTGTATCTCAATGCCAGCCACCCAGGATTAACAAAGGCCCTCATAGATCAGCAAACAGCTGAAGATAATTTTCAACAACACTGTGCCCAAAGCAAAGGAAGAGATTCTAACGATCTCATTAAACCTTTTGAGCCTGAATGCTGGTCTGATTTCCTTGTAAGTCACAGGCTTGGCCTTCTGTGCTCTCCGGCACTTCTCACGTCAGCTCTCTCAGGCAAAACAGTGGTCATGGTGAGCAGAGGTCTGAAGATGGAGCTGCACCAATCCTCTCTCCGAAGCTTACAAAACCTTTCCATGTGTCCTGTTAGGCCTGAATGATGTGAGGACTCCTCTCAAGGGAACCAATATAGAAGTGCAAATTTATCTTTGGATATCACTTCCCGCATGCTGTCTCTAATCTAAGTAGGTCTCTGATGTAGCCATCACCTCAGTCCGAGGTAAAGTGTCAAGCCTACCTCTCTACACATCAGCACCTCTTCCTGAGTGTTATTAGGATTCAGAGAAACAATGTAAACTTCAAAGAAAGGAGAAAGGTGTTGGCTATTTGTCTCTGACCAGCTGGGTGCCACACTGAGTGCTGGGCCTGAAGCTTTCAAGAGTCCCGGTAGTGTCTTCTTTTGTCCATCAAAATGCTTCTTTGTGTATTATTAAACATATTCCTATCTCTAAGAAATGTTTTGTTTCTTTCATTTTGCTTGTTTCATGACACTGAGCGTGAAACTAGAGCCTTGCATAGGCTAGGTAAGTACTCTACTGGAGAGATGCATCCCCAGCCCTTTGGCAATTCTTTAATTACTACTCAATTAACTGGGTTCAAGACAAGAAATATTCTTTGAAATTACCTTCTTCTGTTAAATAAATTGAGTTAGCAGCAAATATAAACCAAGTGCACCTGTTTCTGTTTTCTCAGACCATAAAATCTAGGAATCTTTTCTTAAATATTCTTTCTTTATTTTTAATTATGATCCTATAATCCATATTTTAATATATGTGTGTTTGTGTTGTGTCTGAGTGGAGATGTTTACATGTGCTTGTAGGTGCCCACAAAGACCAGACAAGGGCAGTAGGATCCCTGGAGGGAGACACCACCTTGAAGATCAGATTATGGGTGGCTGCAAGCCAAAAAGTGTGGGTGCTGAACAAACTCATATACTCAGGAAGAGCAAAAAGCACTTTATACTGCTAAGCTCTCTTTCCAGTCTTTTGTGGAGCTATTCCTTATTGAACCATAACTTCTTCTAAATATTCTTTCCAAAAAGTTCAAATGTAAACCAGGTTACTATTAAAGCTGCACTCTTCCTGGGTCAACTGTTATTACAAGGATTAACGAAACGTGAAGATAAGAAGTGCCAGTCTTAATTAAGGACTGAGTTACATCTGTGAATTGCAAATGTGCGTTGACCTTCTGTGGTCATCCACAGAGGAGTCTACAGATGCAGAAGTACCCCATGGGTGACATCTGAAGGATAACTGGGTCCACTTGAGCGTGCTCTAGCCGATCCAGACACCACAGTTAACTTCTTTCCCGAATAACTGCTGCTATGTTGCACTAACCCCCAAGTAGGACTTCTGATTCAGAGGGTAGAATTTTTGCACTGGTTCAAAAAGAACTATTCCTGCTTTTCAATACAATCGGAAAGCAGAATGACTACAGCCACAATTTCCTGTTGTGCTTTTGTGTTGTAGAATGTTATTTCACTTGGCTGATGTTCTGTTCACAGTCATCGAATTAACTTCTTCCATGCCCTTGCCACCCTGACACCACCTTGAAGATAATGGTATCGAAATGAATAAGATCAGTATGAATACTACAACCATTTATGCCTCTGCTGTTGAATGAACAAACTCCATGCACAAATACTCTTAAAGAGAAATTCACTTTGATATGAGTAATGCCTCCCCCAAGTTGCTCTGAAGGGTCAGAGATACAAAAACAAGAATCCTCCATTACACTTACCTCTAAGTCAAGACCAACTTATTGAGAGGTCAGATGCTTTTCTTCCTGGGCTGTGCTGATAAGAGAATAAACCTCCAAAATAATTTAACAATGGTAATATACCGGAAAAACAAAGATGACTTTAATCAATCTTTCTGTACCTTTGACCTAGGGAGTAGTATCATGGTTTCCAAAATCCAAAGCTAGACTACTAAAATCAATGGTCACATTCTCATCAAAATAAATTCTATAGGCTTCCCTCACTTTAGAATTTCTAAAGGCTAGATTGTGGAGTTTTAATATAGAAGAAAGATTGAAAGTATACACTTCCATTTATAGTAGCTGCCATAGCCTTGGAAAACACGGTGCTCTAAATATTGCATCTAAGAATTATTCACGAGGCATCCCATTAACGCTCAAATTTATCTATTTCTTAGAAGACAAATACTCAGAACCAAAAGGCGTCTCTTTTATTGCCTCCGAATCTGTCAGTTCTATTGCCTCTGTGTCAGGAGCATGGATGATTGGGAATTTCATTTTGCAAGTGACACAGGAGGGTTGATAAGTCAGAGAATGTACACTGAACCTGAAGCAGATGGAAAATGGCCAACCTCCTGAACTTCGGCTTCAGGAGTCCCCTCTAAAATGGGGAGGGATGGGAAAGAACAAATGCTGGCCTGAAAGGTATGGGGTTTTATTCTGACTCTGAATGTGAGTCTAGAGCAAATCACATTACTTTTCTGGGTCTTGATTTCTTTGTATAAATAATAAAGAATATCAAATTTATTTTGGCTGCAGGTGATAGAAACCCAATTTTAAGATATTTTAAATGAAAAGAACTGAATTTATTAATCCAACACAATCAGAATTTCTAGGAAACAATACTCAAATGACTATATGGATGCTTATGGGCAGAACAGCAAGCTGTTTCTCTTCCATCTCTGTTCCTTCCTCAGCCTTAATTCTATTGGGGGAGGGAGCAACCCTTTCCATTCTAATGATATCAATTAGAATACAACCAAACATTATTTTTCTGGAAACCTGGTTAAATATATATATAGAAAAATTTGCTTTTGTCAACCTCTAGATTTACACTGTGGAATTACATTGAGTGTTTATAGAAATCAGATTCTGACATAGAGCTTTGAAGAAGATAAGACAAGAGTGTGCCAAAAATCTTGAATTCCTTAATAGGGAGCCAGGATGTGTAATAGAAAAAGAAGTTCTATGGATACGCATAGATAATTTTTGCTGTTACCTTTGTGGCTTAATTGTTTTATTCTAAAGGCATTCATGGCTTCCACCAGATAATTCAAAAGCCTCCTCTCCATAGAAGACCAACAACACACATTCTATAGGCATCCAAAAACAACAAGAAATTTCTACAAACTTTGTATCTACAGCATAATTAAGTAGATAATATGGACCAGTTCCTTACAGATGCTATCTACTGAAGCACAATGGAAAAGACAATAAAAAGAGGATTTAAATTTGCAAAAGAAATAAATTGCTAACAATTCAGGTTTGCTAGTGGACGCTACCAAACAAAGTAGCAAAGCACACTAATGTTTTAAGAGCTATGTGCAGTAAGAATGCCTCTTAACTTGTTCTATGAGGCTAGAGTTACTTGAATGCTAAAACTAAAAACATTAGAAGAATGTATGCATATATTTGTGTGTATACATATATATTTGTGAGCATTTATGCAAATATCTTTATAAAATATTAGTACAGAAAATTCAATAAGGGTTAAAAAATTATGTGCTGTATCATAGCTAGGACATTCAGATGTACAAGGCAGGTCCAAAACTCAAAAGTCAATGTGGTCATCAGACCAAAATCATATGAACACCAGTAAATTCAGAAGAAGAATATGATCAAATTCAGTGTTTATTTATAATTAAAAATAATCTCAGTATTCTAGAATTAGATGGAAACTTTTTTAATTTGATCAAGAATATCAATTGAACATTACACTTCAGACAAAATAACCTTTCAAAGAACCCCAACTCTTAGCACCATCACGCTGAAGTTAAGATTTCTACGTGTTAGACTGAGAGACATTGAAACACTCATTCTTAAATGGGATGTCTCTATCAAATCCCTTCCCTTAGGACTCAAGAAACAAAGCAGAAAGATTCTTAGAGCTAGTGGGGATGGAAGACATGAAGGAAACTAGGCCTTCTAAACACAATAGGACTGACGGACAAAGACTGTGGCAACATGCACAGAACCTGCACAGTTCCAAGTCACATGGGGTACCAGTGCTGAGAAGAGAAGTGGACACAAGACCACATTCCTAAATCAGACGCTATCTCCAACTGACAACCGCTCACAAAAGAAAAAAAATAATAATTTTCTCCAATGGAGTCTTACTAAGTATACAAACCAACTCTAGTGAGGCCCAGCACACAAATACAAAATAAGCTCAATATTTTTGGAGATGTTTTGTCTCCTAATGCTTTGTTTGGGCAGTTTTTTTTTAACCTTAATTGCCTTTTGCTTACTTATCTATTATGATTATCAATTTTGTGTTTTTGTGAATTTTGTGCATGTGCATTTGTGGAGTGGGGGGTATCTTTTGAGTGTGTGTTTCTCTGGCATGCTTTTACTTGGTTTTGTTTTTGTTTGTTTGTTTTAGCTCTTTGTCTGTTTGCTTTGTTTTATTCTTGCTTATCTTTTTATTGGACTATTAATTTTCTAAAAAAGAGGAAAAGAAGCCATGGAGTTGGATTGGTGGGGATATAGGAGGAGATGAGGAAGGGAAAATCATGATCAGAATATAATGTATGAAAAAGTTATTTTCAAAAAACGCAAATTAATTAATTATAGAAGAAACGGTATCTAATATCGTGAAGTGGAGCATCCCATGGACATTAGTCAAGAAAGGCTAGAATTTATTGCACTAATTATCTCCTCAATCTCAGTGCCTCCAAATGTAATTACATCTCTCTCATACTGTATATTCATCATGGCTTAGCGGAGGAGCTTTTTATTACCCAGGGTCCTGGTATGGTGAATTCCCATCTTGCCTATCCAGGAGTCAGCTCAGTTGAGAAAAGAATAATTTATGGAAATTTCCACAAATGATCTGGCATCCTCATTGGAAGGCACATGCATCCCTTTTGCTCAGAGCTCTCGCATCATCACTGACCAGAACATCCCACGCATAGAGAGACATGGAGCCAAAGGATACAGACTGATCAAGAGCTTGGAAGATGGAAGCTAAGTGTTTCCTCTAAGAAGCACTGCCTGTTGGGAGCAGTGAGACCCCAAATCCTGAATTTCTTGTAATCCCCTGATCTGAGTGCCTACAGCTGCTCTGAGCACGAGACCTTCAGGAGTTCCTGATGGCAGGAGAGTGGTTTCTGGTGGGTTTGGCTGGGGCGTGGCTATCTCTATATAATCTGCCCCTGAACACAATAAAGGGGGCATTCTTGGGGAATTCAAGGATGACCCGTGTCACTGTCTCTCTGTCTGCGTGTGTTTGTGTATTTTAACCTCCAGCCCCTTGCCTGAAGCTCGCGAACTGGGTGCCAGCGCACAGAACGCAGACACAGGCGTGCAGTGCACGGCACTGCCGACTAATGCAGAAGAGAATTGCAATGAAATAAATGTAAAGAAAAGTCAAAACCTCAAAAACATATTAAAAAGGCAAGTAGTTAAAATGGGAAGGTATTTTGTATCAGTATAAATTTCATCTTCCCTGGAACCAGAAATATAAGAATAGTATTTGATCCTGGGAAATAAAGAATTCAAGGAAGAGAGGGAGGGTAACAACCTCTCTTCCTTTAGCAAAGGAAAATTAGTTTTCTCTCTTGGAGTCTCACTGAGTATAGGACCTCAAGATGAACAAGTGAGCAGGACCCCCAAGAAGTTATTTGTGTAAAATTGGAGGACCTCCTGAATCGTACTGAGGACCAGGAAGTGAAGAGCCGGTCATACGGTGGTTCCATCAGTACATTACAGAATGTTTATGTAAAGCTAGTCATGCTCTTCTCAATTTGTTCTGCTCCCTGCACTTATTTTGAGACATTTACTCCATCCTGAGGAAAACAACAACAACAACAGTCCCTGTGGACAATATTTTTACAGAAACTTAATTCTTATATTTTTGTCATGTGAGCTACATCGCCAGCCCCCGTTTTGGTCACTACTAAGCAAACACACCTGAATTTTTAAGATAGCCAAACTCCTTTTTATATAAAAGATGAGAGATGCTATCAGCCTCTACCAGATGACACTGGCTGGCAAGTGGCTTCTATGTCATGAAAGGGATGGACCCCACGCCCTGACACACAGGAAGCAAGCCATTCCTACCCAATTGGTGTACAAATTATGAAATTGGATAGTATACAATATTTTAAAAACATCATTGAAACTTCTTGGACTGGAACCTCAAACCTCATCCCTGATCTGGAAACTCTCGCCAGCAGGCTTGGTCCCGTTTCAGACAGCCAGACACTAATTGCTGGCCTGAGAGTCAATCGGTGCCAATCGACAGAGCACAAAGTGTTGATCAATATGTATATCTTAATTTACACAGCTTTTTAAAACTTTTACTTAAATTGCACCATTTCTTTCCTAGCTACTCCCTTCAGTAAAGACACTGACTTTACTGATACTTGCTACTTGACTGTGACTCTCTGATTCTAATTTTGAAATCACTGAGAGAATGTCCTTGATCCGTAGACATAAGCTAACTTTATTTTTCCAACTACATATGATTCATGTAAAAATGATTTAAAAAATATAATTATCTACCCCACTAGGGGCTACAGAAAAGCACAAAATGATGAATAAAGCAAGATCAATGATCAGACACGCAGCAGCCTACTATAAATTCTGAAGATACAAATCAAAACTGTACTAGTGCCATGGGTAGGTAGGCATTTATATAAAAGAATGAAATATGAGAGCGACTAAGGAACTAAGAAGACTACCTATATTAGTTTGAAGCCTTTCTCGGGGTATTGTTATGAATTCTGGTCTAAATCAAAATGAAAATGAAGACGCTCCATCTACTTTTCTTTCAATTAAACTATGAGGTTGTAGCTTTTAGTAATATCTGAAGCTACAACCTTAAAGTCTTACGAACATGTCTGGCCCATGTAAACTTAACAAGGACAAAACCAATGGACATACCAAAGCCCACAAGATCTCAACCCTACACAAAGAGCAGCAGGCAATTGGAGAAAGCTGGGAGCATGTGAGGTGGATGTTCCCAGGGAAGAACACACTGATTAGTTGTCTAGTACCGAATGGTCAGCCTTGAAAACATACATGGAATAACTTTCTATGGACTGAACAGGTTATATTTAGGAATGCATATACATATATATCATATACACATGCATTATATACCTGTACATACACACACACACATACACACACACACACACACACACACATATATATATATACATTCAATAACAATCAGTAAAATAAGATACCATGAATTTGAAGGAGAGCAGGGAGAGGTATATGGGAGGCTTTGGGGGGAGGAAATGGAAGGGGGAAATGTTGTAATTCTATGGCAATCTCAGAAATAAAATTTAAAACATTAACCAATGAGACTGGTAAGAATTCCAGTTAAATTTCAGTTTTTATTTTTACATAATCCTTACTGATATTGCAAAGGGCTTTCTGAAGCATGCAAGAGGGAAGACGTTTAATTCTGAGGGAAATTCTCATTCCATTAGAACTGAAGAGCCCTCAGAATCACTTACTTATGGCTTAAGATCCTGAAGGAGGCTAAGGAGATCATTTTGCAAATTCAACAGAATTTGATTATCTACAGACTGGAGACCCTGTCTTAAGAAGAGAGCTGTCCAGATTGGTCCTACAATCTTAGGTAAGGAGAATTGTATCTGGCATAAAATGCTACTATTCCCAATTGATGGGAGAAGAAAGCCTGACTCATCAAATATACATACATACATACATATAATATATATAAATTATATGTATAATTTTCAAGAACTGTTTTAATTGTCAAATACCCCTATAATTTAAGTATACTTAAGCAAAAATAAAGATACTCACTGACACAATTCTAAAAAGTAAACATATTGCAATTTGGTCAAATATTTTAATGATTTGACTATATTTATTATACTAAATGAGGACACTAATTTCATAGGAAAGTTGTTAGCTTTCTTAAGTGATGTTAGCTTGATTTCTGACTGAGTTATTATGGATTAAATATGTAAGAAATAGGACACTGGATTTCAAAACTTGTACAAGACAAAAAAAGAGAAAGAATTGTTAATAATTTCAATATTACTCTCTATTTTTTGTTTTTGCTTTTTGTTTTTTGAGACAGGATTTCTCTGTGTAGCCCTGGCTGCCCTGGAACTCACTCTGTAGACCAGGTTGGCCTCAAACTCACAAAGACCTTCCTGACTCTGCCTCCTATTTAATCCAAACTGTGCACCATCACCACCCAGCCAAGAGTGATCTCCATTTATTTAGTGCTGCTACTATTTAAATGGTTTCAGTGCCCCCAATCCCACCACAGCCCCTCATATGGGGTGTGAAGGCAGTGGAAATATAACTGCGGTACATGCCATTGGGACCTTAGGAAAAGGACTGTGGTTATATGAGATCATTATATTACAGATTTCACGATTAAATATATATATATATGTATATATATATATATATACATATATATATATATATCCTAGTTTCTTTAGAAGATACGGTGAAGGAAGACACATATACATGCACATGCTCCCTCTCTTCATTTATGATGTCCTGTGCTGACAACAGGAGGTATATCTATTGCCAGACATGGCCTTTTGACATTGGACCCGCCCTGCAGAACCATAACCCGACTTAAACATCTTTTCTTTATAGCGTATACATGTTTAGAACCACAGTCTGTGTAATGGGTTCAGAGATAGAAAGCAGATGGATATATCATGAACTAAGCCCACTTTAAGCATTATGATCATTGCTCCTCATAACAATTCTGCAAGCAGGGTGTCATTATATTTGCAATTACATTTTGCAAATAGACCTTGAATTAGTGGAGCTCAGTAAGCTACCCAAGAGTTCAAAGCTGGCAAAGTCTGCACTCAATTTATACATTAGACTTCAGAGCCTATGTTCTGTTTATTCTGCCTCCCTCCCTCCCTTCTTTTGCTCCATTCTAAATCAGGAAATTTTTTTCTAGCATATTAGACTCCCTTCCTCCACATCATCACTCCTGTAATCCTGAACCCTCTATTTTCCTTACTTTTCTCTCCACCTTCCTCTCATCTAGAAAACCTATTACCTTTCTTTTGTTTCCAGCTCACCTTAATGCTTGAAAGAAATGGACAATAGCTAAAAAGCCAACCTTTGGCTGAGAACACACTCTATTTAGTTCTATGAAGTTTGAACTTGTTAAACAACTTCAGTACCAGGTATGTCCTGGTCCTACGGAAGAAAGCCTGGAAGAAGTACAAGAATGAGTCGTGAAAATTGGGTAGAAAATGCCTTTTGATCTGGGGTGATTTCCTGGAGCCCACAGATAAATGTAGCTTGAATTGAAATAAAAGTCTAGATACAACAAAGGACCCTGCAAGGACAAAACCCCTTGATCACATTTACAGGCATAGAAATGTAGTTTCTGCTATCACGTTTACAGATATGTCCATGTGCTCCATGTATATGCTGCGTGATCAGATGGCAGGGCAGGTGTCATGCCTTTCAAACTAATTTATAATAACTTTCCCCATTACAAATAATACCACACGAGCCCTGCCAATTCCAGCCACTGCTGTTCCAGAATTTTAAATGGATTTTTCCTCTACCTGGAAACTTAGTCTTAAGGCCTTTCAAGCTGCACTGCTTCCCATTGCTCTCTGTTTAGGCTCATCTTCCCACACTCTGAGGAAGGTCATTCTCTGGAACTCTGATGGAAGGTGTAGTGAGAGACACACCATCCGAGGTCACGTTGCTACTTACTAATTGTGCAAATTGTAATCACTTAAGAGCTCCTGAACTTAATTTCCATGTGTCTTGAATAGGTGGACTGTCATTGGTTGTTTTACTACTATGAGATTACTATTTCTCTAATCTCTAAACTGGAATTATTTATACTATGGTATGTTTTAATCTGACTTATAAAAAAATCAAATGTGTGTATATGTGTGTATACATATATATGTATGTATGTATATATATATGCATGTATGTATACACATGCACACACACACACAGCCCTGGAAGTTTGCACTAATCATAATTTTGTGATATTTAAAGTTGCTAGCATACATAGCCTTTGATTGTTGGTGAGTTCTAAAAGAATCGTCACCTGAAGTCCAATGAGTCTGCTAAGAAAACCTGGGACTAGCAAACTACAGAAATGAGTAAATGGCACAAAAGCATACAATCTGAAACATGAAATAACACACGCATGCACTAAAGCTTGGTGATTGAGAAAATAGCAGTGGGGTTATTATGGCTTATGGAAAACAGAAGCAAAAGTTGATCCTGTCCTTAACTCAGACACACATATTCAAGGGGTTGTAGTTGCAAAACTAGAAACCTGGCTCTAGAGAAATTCCCAGGAATTCATAAGGATGACCCAGCCTAAGGCCCTAAGCAATAGAGAAGAGATCTTGCCTTGTGCTGTAATCAGAGTGATGATTATCTTAAATATCACCATAAAACCTTTGTCCAAAAACAGATGGAAACAGAGACAGAGACCCACACTGGAGCACTGAACTGAGCTCCCAAGGTCCGGTTGAAGAGTGGAAGGAATGAGAATATGAGCAAGGAGGTCAAGACCATGATGAGTTCATCCACTGAAACAGTTCACCTGAGCTAATGGGAGCTCAACAACTCCAGCTGGACTGGGAAGGAACAAGCATAGACCAAACTAGTCTTTCTGAATGGGGTTGACAGTTGCATGGCTGGGGCAGACTGTAGGTCCACTGGCAATGGCACATGGATTTATTTCTACTGCATGTACTGGCTTTTTAGGATCTTATTCTCTTTGGATGTATGCCTTGCTCAGCCTAGATATAGTGGGAAGGGCCTTGGCCTTCCACAAAGCAGTGTATCTTACCCTCTTTTAGGATTGGATGGAAGTGGGGTGGGAGGGTATGGAGGGAATGGGAGGAGAGGAAGGAGTGGGAATTTGAATTGGTATTTTTTTAATTAATAAATTAAAAATAATAAAAATAAATTTTAAAAAATTAGCCTTTCTCACTTTGAGTAAGTTTGAGAATGAGTATTGTTAATTTTTACACAAAAAAATGAGATTTGACTGGGATTTTATTGAAACTATAATGAGTCTGATAAAACTGACACATTTCCAATATTGAGTTGTTTTATTTGGGTCTTATTCATTTTATGGTGTCTTATTATTCTGTGATGTAAAATAGTATCTTTCATTGAATTTACCTCCAAGTTTCTAAATTATTTGTATGGTAAAGATATGTTCTTGTTTGGTTGTTTTGTTTTTTTGCTAGAAGGTTCTGGGCTTATAGCTCAGAGTGGCCCTGAATTATCTCTCAATCTAACTAGCTCAACCTTCCAGGGCTCAGACCACCCGTGTGTACTACCACACCAGCATGGTACAGACTTAAAAGTTTTATTTTCCCTTTGTCTTTTAAAGGAAAACACACTAATAATTCGAGTTTAATCAGTAGCCTTCTTCAGTGTTTTTCTACAAACAACCTACCTTCAGGTTTGTAGGAGGTAGGAATTTTATGCATAATGGATAATTTTATGCATATAGGAAAATTAAATACAGTTTTATTTTTGATGTTTCTACTTTTAATTATATTTTGCTTAACTACTCCAGCTTAAATATCAAGCTAATTTGTGAGAGAGTGATAACAAGAATACTTTTCCAGTTTTCTGCTTGCTTATTTGTTTGTTTCAGTTTCAGAAGAAAGGCTTTCATCATTGATTTGATGTTTACTATAGGAATCTGAGATGGTTAATCTGGAATGCCAACTTGGTGGCAGTCAGACCACAATAGAAATATTTCTACACACTTCTGGTCTGTGAGGAAGTTTCTAAATTGGGCTAATTGAAGTGGGAAGAGCTATGGTAATATCTGTTCCCCCCTCCGCCCCCCAAAACACTCACACAAGCCTTCTTCATTCATGTCCTAGGCTGAACTGTCCTTCCTGTTCTTGCTCAGACACTACACATGGCCTTCTGGCCCTTCCACCGTGACAGCATCATGCCCTATGCCTATGGGTCAGTGATAGTTATGGACAATGCTAGTCCTCTGCCCACAGTGACTGAGATGACTGATCCTCATGTCCTGAAGAGAGCTAAAGAAACACATGACCCACAGGTCAATAACCACCTCCTGCCCCTGCTCTTCAGTAAAGGCTGCATCTGAACACCCAGTGCACAGCAGAGATACTGAAAGGAATGATTAAGCCTCACCTGCCCTGGTCTGTACACCACAGTACCACTGAAAACCAGCCAACCTGTCTTAATAAACAAATATCATATAGCTGGAGGTTACTATCAGAATAAATAAATGATCCTGTTTGAGTGTGTATCCTTTGCTCTGTGGAAAGAATAGCCTCAATTTATTGATCATAGGTGCTGCATATTCAATATTGAAACTGAGCTGTGACTGACAATAGATAAGACTGAGAGAAAACCTGTATCTCTGAGCACATCACTTCCGAGAAGGCGGACAGAACAGAACCACTCCATACACCCAGCTTCTGCCTTGAAGTTCCTGCGACACCATTGCCTACAGCTGGTGTTATCCTGGGTTCTTTGCAGGAAATTTGAAAGAAGAATTGCTTAGATGTTTTGGAAGCAAACAGAAAATATCATCATGAAGAAACTATGGGGAGCAATATCTCAATAAGCTCCTAAAAGTGCTAGCTGCAGAAGAATTGATAAATCAGATGACATTAAAACTGAGGGGTTTTACTCATCCAAAGAACCCTGTGGGAAATAACCAGACAAGCTCTAATTGTGAGAAAACTTTACAATGCATTTTTAATAAATAGCTGGTGTCCAGAATATATAAACACATAAAGAAATTCTTCAAAAACTTGTGAAAATAGGCAAAATAATAAGCATTTCACAGAACAGAAAACAATATTTGGCAATAAAATTATAAAATGGTGCTCAACTTCATTAGTAATTAGGAGAATGTAAATTAAGGCCAAAAATAAATAGCATTATGTTTCCATGGGGTTGACAAATTTTAAGATATATAAGTGCATCAGCATAAATATATAGATAATGGGGATTCAGATAATGAGGCTATAAATTGACACAACTATTTTATAAGACAATTTGGCATTATCTATTAAACTTTAGCATTCACAGATCCTCTTCTACATTTTTACATATACTCTCTCTCTCTCTCTCTCTCTCTCTCTCTCTCTCTCTGTCTGTCTCTCTCTCTCACACACACACACACACACTAAGGATATAAAAAACAAGCACAAAGCCTTTGAATGCCCTATAATAATGTTGCATGCAAACAAGCCCAAAGAGTTTCCAGAAAAACCTTGCTTCCTTAATTTTCAAATCATGATGCCATAAGTTGACCAGATTGTAGCCAACATGGGAGAATTCTAAAATAGGAAATTTTAAACAGCTCTTTTAAAAAAACAACTTTTATTTAACCTTATTTCATGTACATTGGATAATTATGTCTGATTCTCTGGAACTGGAGGTACAGACAGCTGCGAGCTGCCATGTGGGTGCTGGGAATTGAACCCCGGTCCTCTGGAAGAGCAGTCAGTGCTCTTAACCACTGAGCCATCCCGCCAGCCCCTAAACAGCTCTTTTAAGGCAACTCAGATTTTATAGAAAACAGAAATTTATCCATATTCTAACAGAAAATTTTAACAAAGACACAGAAGCAATCCATAAGTACTTGATCTTAAGAACATCCTAAGTGAAATTTAAATTGATAGTATTGATGACCAGGTGGGTCATACAGAAGAGTTTGATGAAAAACTGCTTGGAAGCATAGTTGGAGGAGGTAAAAGAAAAAAAAGTGAAGAATGCAAGCAAGAACTTTAGGATAATGACAATAGAGTGATATATGGTTGATTTGAAGTTCAAAGAGGACTTGAGAAGGCCAAAGGAGTACAAAGCTCATATTTAATATGCCTGTATATTTTTTCTAATTTAATTTTTTATTGATTCTTTGTGGATTTCATGAACCTTGAGTTCACTTATCTTGCTGTCCCTTCACATCTGCCCTCTGCCCTTGAAACCTCCCTTCCTCTAAGTTAAAATAAAATAATTTAAACGAGAAAAAGAAATGACAATTCTCATCATGGATGACTCAGTGTGACACACTGAGTCACACAGTATACTCTTCAGCCATATGTCTTTGCTTTCAAGTGTTCACTGCAATGGGTCATTGGTCTGGTACGAGGCCCCTGGTTTTGCTACAGTATCAGTACGGGGACCTCTCTGGGACTCCTCTTGGATATCCTATTGTCCTGAGTCATGGAGATCCTGCAACTTTGGGTCTACAGGATCAGACCCTTGAGGATGGACTCCAACAGATCGCAGATAGGGTAAGCCAACTCATAACACTGATTCTGGACCTGGGTGGTTACTGGATTGGTCCGCCAGCCAGCCAACTCTCGCTCATCCTCACCACTAAGGTAAGCTCTCTAGCGCTACCCCAGCTGGCTCACCCTGTGCAGTAAACAGCAAGGGGCGGGGCCAGTTCTCCTGCTCTCATACCTTTGAGGCTATCTCGCCCATACCTGCACCACCAGGGACAGCTCTGAGTGCTGGGATTACAGACATACAGGGCAATGGCCCATTTGTGTGACGCTAGTGCAGTCCTGGGCTTCAGGAAGACTCCACTACCATGCCAACAACTGAGCTACATCCAGAGGCTGAGATTTACTTTTAACTGACATAGTAGTCGTACATACTTTTGAGGTACAATGTGGCACTTCAGTACATATCTTACATTTCCACATCTATTACCTCATGCATTTGTGTGCTTTCTACAAAAGTTATTAATAAATGCCAGTAAATACTTCATAAGCCTAAAGAATACAAACCCTTAGTACAGGAAGATTAACTCAATTAAACTACTCCAAGATACTTTATAACAATGCTCTCAAAGATGAAAGATAAAGGTAAGATTCTCAGGGTTGCAAGAAAGAGAAAATAAGCTAATATCATGGACTGATGTATCTTATAGTGAACTTCTCAGAAGAACACCTACAGGCAAACAGAGTGCCATGAGGCTTTCAGAGTACTGAACAAAAAACAAACTACCAGCAAACCTGTCTTTTTTTTTTTCTGTGTCCCATCCAGTTCTTAAAACTGGGACTGTGGGTACACACAGCTGCAGTCAGGTTTCACATAGATGATAGAGATCCAGACATGGGTCCTCGTGGGTGCATAGCATGCATTCTTTTTTTCCTCTTTTTTTATTGATTTTATTGAGCTATACATTTTTCTCTGCTCCCCTTCCTTCCTCTCCCCTACCCTTCTACTCTCTCCCATAGTCCTCATACTCCCAATTTACTCAAGAGATCTTGTCTTTTTCTACTTCCCATGTAGATTGAATCCATGCATGTCTCTATTAGGGTCCTTGTTACTGTCTAGGTTCTCTGGGATTGTGAATTGTAGGCTGGTTTTCTTTGCTTTATGTATAAAAGCCACTTATGAGTGAGTACATATGATGTTTGTCTTTCTGAGTCTGAGTTACCTCACTCAGTAGATGTTTTCTGGATCCATCTATTTGCCCACAAATCTCAAGGTGTCATTTTTTTTCCGCTGTGTAAATGTACATTTTCCTTATCAATTCTTCAGACAAAGGGCATTTAGGTTGTTTCCTGCAAGTAAAGATGTATGGACTAAAGAGTATACTATGTGTCTCACTGTGTCACACTACAGCTTCCATGGCAAGATTTTTATTTTATTTTGTTTTGCAGGAGGTGGGGAGGGGGTTGTTGCAAGGGTAGAAGGCAGATACAAAGGGATGTGGAGATGAATGGGATTGGAACATATGATGGGAAATCTACAAAGAATCAATAAAAAAGTTAAAAGAAAATGATTCAATATGATCTAACAGGAGTCTTCTAGAGATGCACAAATTTTCACTGTATCATATGACCATATATATGTATATACGTGTATATGTGTATATATACATGTATATATGTACATATGTTACTTGGGTATAATTCAGCATCCTTTCATGATAAAATGTTAAATATATCAGGTATAGGAAACGTATACCTCAAGAAAATGCAAGTCATTTACATTAAGCTAATATATAAGATAAGATAACCTGAAAGCTTTCACAATAAAATCTGGCATAGAACAAGGATGTCTGCTTTGGCTATTGCTCAATTCAGTTCTAGAACAGTATGTCAAAATAAACAAACAAATAATTTCAAGTTGGATGGCCTATGTTAAATTAACATCTTTGCAGATGACATGATCTTATATATACAAAACTCTACTAAGAGTTATTGTTTAACAGATGTAAAACTAAACAAACTCAGCAAAGAATCTAAACCCTATAAATAAATTCAGAAAAGTTGCATTATACAAAAAACAGCAAGATAACTAGTAACACTAGTTATTCCAAGGTAATAGCAAATTATCTGAAATATAAGTCAAAAAATGTAACCCCACTCTAAAGTCCCACAAATTAATAATACTAAGAAATCAATTTAATCAAATAGATGAAAAATATCTGCAATGAAAATGATTAAATGTGTTTATTACTTAGAAAAATATTGTGAAAATGTACACACTACACAGCATAATTTACAATTCAATGTAATCCCTACCAAAATACCAATGAAGTTTTTCATAAAGCCAGAACAAAATTAAATTGGCCAGGTAACCACAAAGCAATCCTCACACAGATAAAGACACCTGAACAAAACGACTAAGTCAAGAAGAAGCTTTTTACTGCCTAACTTTGAAATACAGTACAAAGCCTTAGTAATCCAGACAACATGTTTTTAGAATAAAAGTAGGTTTATAAACCAACAGAAAGGAATAGAAATCCAAATAAGTAAACTCTTGCTTCTACTGTCTTCTTTTTTTATAAAGGCACTAAAAAGAAACATTAGAGTGAGGAGAGCAGTTTCAATCAAAAACTAGAAAAATTGAATATCCATATACAGAAGAATGCATCTCTTACCACCTACAAAAGTCAATCCCAGATGGACTACAACTTAAATGTTAGGCCTCAAACTACAGAATAATGGGTAAAATGGATCTATCTCAAATGGCAACATACAAGTATCCCACAGATTCATGGAAAAAGTTCAACATTAGTAACAAAAGAAATATAAATCAAAACCACAGCAAGTTACAACCTCATCCCACTAATAACAGCTATCATCAAGAAGATTAACAAGGATAGGTACTGGCAAGAACATATTAACCAGGGAACCCTTCAAACACTGGTAAAAACAGTAGTATGACCATTACATCAAGACAATGAAAAATAGAACTACTTCTAGAGTACATACACATCTGAAGGAATTGTTCCGTTACAGACATATCTGAATCCTGAGTTCATTGCAGCACTAGTACAACAGCCAAAAAATAGAAAAAAAAATAAACCTAATTTCTTATCTATTAATGAGTAAGAAAATAATATATATGCAAATAGAATGTTACACACACATCCCATTGCCAGAGCCATCTTGAATGATGACAAAAAATCAAAAGGCTTTACAATACTGGACAAAAGAAGACAAGTATCACATGATCCCAAACATAACTGAAATCTATAAGAACCAATCTGATCTCATGTTCGCTCACTCCTAGTCCAGTTGGAGTTGGTGAGCTACCATTAGCTCAGGGAAATTGTCTCCGTGGGTAACTGTCATGGTTTTGACTTCCTTGCACATACTCTCTTCTTCCACTCTTCAAGTGAACCTTGGAAGCTCAGTCCAGTGCTCCGATGCGGGTCTCTGCCTCTGTATACCTTGCTCAACCTGGATGTAGTAGGGAGGGCCTTGGACTTTCCACAGGATAGGGTGCCTTGCCCTCTCTTAAGATTGGAGGGAGTGGGGGAGAAGATGTGTGGAGAGAGTGGGAGGGGAGGAAGTGAGAATTTGGATTGGTATTTTTTAAAGTAATAAAATAAAATAATAATAATAAAGAATCAATCTGATAGAAATTGAGAGTAGAATGCTGGTTATCAAACACTAGGAAGAGTGAGGATTGGAGGAAAGTATTCATCAATAAATGCTAAGCTATGGTACAGTCTAGATTCTATAATACACAACTGTTCTGTAAATTTCAATAAAAATAAAAAAAATATTTAAAAAAAATTCAAGAATGAGAAAAGACACAGTATTTTTACCCTAAGTGGATAAAATACTAAGGAAATATGTTTCACCTGACTCAAACATGCAATGCATACATGCACCAGAGCCTACCCCACCCTTGTATTAATAAGTAACATTTTATGTGTTTATGTGGCAGCTTTAAAGTATCAATAAAGAAATACCTCTACCCTACCAAACTTTTCCCCACTTGCTATATTTCTACATTAAATAATGTTTTTTAATTTCTTAGGCCCTAGGTCTAGAGTATTACATTTTTCAGGGATGATCCCAATACCTTTGACACAGTACTGAAAAATATAAAGCAATATGTGTAGGGACTTATAAAAGCAGAAACTGGAACAAACTCACAGAAAACCTCTAAGTTATAAAAACAACCCTGTAGCACAATATGTAGGAACACAATTTTAGAAAACTGTGTTCATAAATACTTTATATTTATATTTCAGGAAAAACTAACCTAAAGCGGGGAATGATGGCACCTGCCAGTAATGCCAGCACCCAGGAGAGAGAGGCAAAACATCGTGAGTTGAAGGCCAGCCTGGTCTGGGTTACATAGCAAGACCCTGTCTCAAAACTCACATATTACATGTATACAAAAGGACGAACAAGTACTCTGACTCTGTCTTACTTCCTTGGGCTGGAACAAAGAAGACAGACTACAACCTAAACTCACGATTTTGATGTGAGGAGCTTTATCATTCTTCTCTGCTTAGGAGAATGCCTTTCCCTTCCAAATAGCATCGATCCAAGAAGATAGTGTCAAGATTTTAACATTCTGTGTTATCTAAAAGAATGTAGTGTCCACCAACATCTTATTTTTAAACGTAGCAAAATATATTACTTTAAAAGCTGGTTTGGCTACTATTTCTTGTCATATTAGCTATCTCACCGCTTCCCTAAAGCAGCAACCATCATTAGCTTCTATAATCAGTACATCTCTTCAGTAAACCATCATGTTATGGTAAAAGATACACAGCACAAAATTTACCATGTTAGCCATTTTCAGGGATACAGTTGAGTGCCCCTGATATATTCTTACGGTATGAATGTGAAATGTTCCCCAACGGGCTCATGTGCTATTCAGTCCCAGTTGGTAGCACTGTCTACAAGAGCTATGCAACCTTCCCAGACAGGGTTTCATGGGAAGAAGCAAGCCACCCGGGGTTACCTTGATAACTATTCCCGTGCTTCCTACTCAGACCTATTTCCCTCCCAACCCATTTCCTGAGATGTGATGAGGTTTGAAGTTCCAGCCACATAATCCCACTGCCGTAAGCTGCTCACTATCGTTCCTTCCACACAATGATAGACTTTATTCTCTCAACCCCTGGCCATCACCAACCTGCCTCTCTCAAGCTGCTCCTTTTGGGTATTATATCACCGCCACCAGAAACAGAACCGATGCAACATTCTAGTGCAATGACCACCATCTCCACACTCACAACTCTTCGTCTTGCAAAATTACAACTCTACTTATTCAAAGACAATGCTCCATTCTCCCCTTCCTCTAAGCGATTTATTCACCTGATTGTATGAATGAACTTGGCAATGACAAAAGTGGAATTCCTCACGAAGATGGAACCATACAATATGTGTCCTATCCTTTTGTACATGAGTTATTTCACTTAGCATAATATCGTCAAGGGCTATCGTTGTGATAATATGCTAGAATTTTCCTTTTAAGAGAATATTCATTATAAATTATGTGTGTATATGTATGTATATATATATATATTGTGTGTGTGTGTGTTCATATATGCTTCAATTTTACCTATTGTGAATAATGTAGCTATGGTCATGGGTTTATAAGAACCTCTTCAGAACCTGCTTTCAGTCATGTTGATATTGCTGAGTGTGTAGTATTGACATTTTTAATAAATCACTGTATTGTCTTCAAAGCAGGTATAACACTTTTTATTACTACACTAGCGCATGAAGGTGTGGTACGAATTCTAACTGGTCTTAATAATAAAAACCCAGAGTCAGATATAGGGATTAATGCTGAAGATCAGAGAAGCGGAGCAGCCAGCCACTAGGGAGTTCTTATCTCTACCAATGTTCAGACCAAGGGGGGTTGATCCTTTCCCTATGAATCTTCAAACTGAATGCTGTTTCTTTGAAAATTCAGACTCAAACTGAGCTCTTGTCTCCTCCCGCCTCATATTCCTCTCACTGCCCAGTCATATCACTCCTGTCTCCATCTCCCTAGTGCTGGGATTAAAGACATGTGATCCCAAGTGCTGGGATCACCTTTGTGTGAGCTGTTTCTCTTTTAGACAGATTCAATCTCGTGTAGCCCAGGCTAGCCTTGAACTCACAGAGATCAGTCTATCTCCTGAATCCTGGGATTAAAAGTGTTTACCACTACTGCCTGGCCTCTATGGCTAACTAGTAGCTTTAGCTCTGTACTCTAATCTGCAGACAAGCTCTATTTGTTAGATCACCAACAAAATATCAGTACATGAAAATCTCAATTTTTGGACATGCTTGCCAATGCCAATGCGTGTTATTTTCTGGTCTTGACTGCTTGTTTTTCGATTGCCACCCTAGTGGATGGGAGAGTGCATCACACTGTGGTATGTCTCTTTAAGGATAATTCAGCTGAGCATCTTTTCCTGAATGTATCCATCATTTGTTTTTTTTTGTTTGTTTGTTTTTGTTTTTGGAGAAATGTGTGTTTAAATATTTCGCCCACTTTAAAATTAGGTTTTATTACTGAGTTACATGATCTCTTGTATGTCTTCTGGATTGCACCCCTTTACCAAATATACAATATCTAATTAGTTTTTCTCATGTAAGTTATCTTTTAATTCCATCAAACTTTTTACAAATCAATGTTCTCAATTTTCACGATGTTCAACTTGTCTATTTTTTCTTTCATTACCTGAGCCTTTGGATAGCCTAGCCAGCATCAGGGAGATGTTGAAACTCATTACTGGGCATAAGGATTTCATGAATTAATTCTTGTTAATAGTGCCTGGGTCACAACATATGCACATTTTCAATATACTAATATACCTAATATTGAACTAGTTCCCAAATAAGTAACTAGCCATGAAAAAAATCAAGTTAGAAGAAATTTAAGGAAGTATATCAGGGAGGAATTAATTAAAACCCCATAAATACCCAAAGGAAAAACTCCTGCCTTTGACTATATTAAAATTAAAACTTTTCTCCCAAGAAAAGCAGTACAAAAATTAAAAAGCAGCCAAAAAACCAGTGGACCATAATTACCAGATGTTTAAATAAAATAGATGTATTATCAATATGTTTTTTAAAGTCCTTAAAATAAATTTAAAGGCCACTGTTTTTCTTTTTACTTAAAAATTCTCCATAAGATTCATTCTATTTAATTTTCCCTCACCAAACTCCTTCCAGATTCTACCTTCCTGCCTACCCACCCAACTTCATGTTCTCTCTCTATCAAAAAATCCGGTAAGACAGAACATAGCAAAACAAAATAAAATGAGAAAACCATGAAGTCTATTTTGTTTTGGCCAACTACTCCTGAGTGTGGTTTACCTAGGAGTGTGGTTGATACCCAATAACATTCTACTGGAGAAAATTTATATGTCCTTCCCCAGCATGTATTTATGGCAGATAGCTTCTTGGTCACTCATAAGACTTTATGTCTAATTACTTTCTTAGTGTTGGTATTTTGTCTGATTTAAACCTGCACAGGTCTTGTGCATCTGTCATAGTACCTGTGGGCTCTTATGCATGTCATCCTGCTGTGTCTGGAAGACTCTGCTTCCTTTAAGTCATTGTTCCACCTCCACCTCTGCCTATCGCTGAGCCTTGAGGGGAGGGGTTTGATAAAAACATCACATCTCGTGCTGTGTGCTCCACAGTCCCTCATTCTCTGCACATTGTTCAATTGTGGACGTCTGTGTTCATTTCTATCTACTGCAAGAAAAAGCTTCTCTAAAAAGAGTAAAGCAATACACTTATCTATGGCATAGCAGTGTGTCATTAGGAATTATTTTATTGCTGTATTTCTTTAGTTTTTCTCACTTTTGTTAGGTCTTGGGTAATTCTGTACATTGTATATGAATGAATATACTCACCACCATCCCCCACTTCTCCCAGCTCCATCCCCTCTTTGATGTTCACATAACTCTGTGTTCTGTTTTGCTTTTTAACATCAAGCATAGTTGTTGTTGTTGTTTTAACTGTTGTTTTAACACATCTGTAATAGAGTCTCTGAACTACCTAGTCTCAAGTTCTTGAAAAGGTCACATTTCTTTAAAGGCCAGGATATAAAAGTCAAATCATACCTTGACCAAGTACAATTCTTTGTGTTAATCACCATCTACTATAACAAGAAGCTTCTCTGATAAGGGTTGAGAGGAATGATAAATCCTGAGGAGTCAGTTTAACACTCCGCCTGTTTAGCAACAAAATAATAGCGGTATCTCCCATAGGATCTATGTCTAGTCACAGTTCCTTAACCCTGATAATGGTACAGAAATGGGTTTCAACTTATGGCATGGGCTTTAAACACAATCAGAAAGTGGTTGGCTACTCCCATGCCATTTGTATTGCAACAGTGGACATGTCTTACCAGCAGAGAATACAAACCGGGAAAATCCACAGCTCCAAAGGGGACATCTTTATCACACTTTCTACTTCCAAAGGCTCAGCGATGGTTGAAGAAGAGGGGGTGGAGAGTTCGAGCACCAGAGGTAGTGTCTGACTGCAAAGAAACTGCTTTCTGGACACACGTGGGCAGTTTGACTATTAGCACGCAGCAGTTTGGGCAGCACAGACAAGACGTGCAAGCTCAAGCCCAACCTGAGGAAGGTGTGAGCACAAATCCACTCCAGCTATGGGGGTATTAAAAAATGATAACCCCTGGGATAGGGGAAGTCAGTTTTGTCTAAGTGTATGGGCCTTGCTAGGTGGGCCATGCTCCAGGGAAAGGCCGCACATTCCAGCATGTGTGGACAGAACAAATTATACCTGATGTGTTTTATTTTTCCTTTTTTTTAACATTTACTTTTTTATTTATTTTTTTAATTTATTTATTTATTTATTTATTAAAGATTTCTGTCTCTTCCCCGCTACCGCCTCCCATTTCCCTCCCCCTCCCCCAGTCAAGTCCCCCTCCCTCCTCAGCCCAAAGAACAATCAGGGTTCCCTGCCCTGTGGTAAGTCCAAGGACCACCCACCTCCATCCAGGTCTAGTAAGGTGAGCATCCAAACTGCCTAGGCTCCCACAAAGCCAGTCACGTGCAGTAGGATCAAAAACCCATTGCCATTGTCCTTGAGTTCTCAGTAGTCCTCATTGTCTGCTATGTTCAGCAAGTTCGGTTTTATAACAGGCTTTTTCAGACCCAAGCCAGCTGGCCTTGGTGAGTTCCCGATAGAACATCCTCATTGTCTCAGTGTGTGGGTGCACCTCTCGCGGTCCTGAGTTCCTTGCTCGTGCTCTCTCTCCTTCTGCTCCTGATTTGGACCTTGAGATTTCTGTCCAGTGCTACAATATGGGTCTCTGTCTCCTATCATTGCCTGATGAAGGTTAATATTCAGGAGGATGCCTATATGTTTTTCTTTGGGTTCTCCTTCTTATTTAGCTTCTCTAGGACCACTAATTATAGGCTCAATGTCCTTTATTTATGGCTAGAAACCAAATATGAGTGAGTGCATCCCATGTTCCTCTTTTTGGGTCTGGCTTACCTCACTCAGGATAGTGTTTTCTATTTCCATCCATTTGCATGCAAAATTCAAGAAGTCCTTGTTTTTTACTGCTGAGTAGTACTCTAATATGTATATATTCCATACTGGAAACAACCTAGATGCCCTTCAATGGAAGAATGGATGAAGAAAGTATGGAATATTTACTTTTTTAAAAAAAATCTTTTTTCATTTTACATGCCAAATCCATTTCCCACTCCCTCACCTCCTTCTGCTCCCCCCAGCTTCTCCTCCCCCCTCGCACCCACCATCCACTCCTCAGAGAAGGTAAGACTTCCCATGGGAAATCAACAAAGTCTAGCATATTGCTTTGAGGCCTGACCAAGACCCTCCCCTCTATTTATAGGCTGAGCAAGGTATCCCTCCAGAGAAAATGGGTTCTAAAAAGCCAGAATAAGCTAGGGGTAAATCTTGGTCTCAGTGGCAGTCTGCCCCATCCGTACAGCTGTCACCCACATTCAGAGGGCCTAGTTTAGTCCTATGTTGGTTCCTTCCCTATCAGGCTAGAGTTCGTGGGCTTCAGGTAAGCTGTTTCAGTGGGTATCCCCATCATGGTCTTGATCTCTTAGCTCGTATTCTCACTCCAACCTCTCTTCGACTAGATATTCAGAGCTCAGCCCAATGCTCCACTGTGGTTCTCTGCATCTGCTTCCATCAGTTGCTGGATGTAGGTTCTATGGTGACATTTATGAAAGTCTTCAGTCTGAATACAGGGCAAGGTCAGTTCGGGTACCCTCTCCACTATTTCTTAGGGTCTTAGCTGGGGTCATTCTTGTGGATTTCGGGGACTTTCTCTCGTGGCAAGTTTCTTGCTAGCCCCATAATGGCTCCCTCAATCATGATATCTCTTTCCTTGTTCTCTATCTCTGTCCTTCCCCCATCTCAACCATCCTCTTCCCTCTGGTTCTCGTCCCCTGTCTTTTTCTCCCCCGCTCCCCTTCTGACTTTCCTTCTCTGCCCACCCCCACTCTCCCAATTTTCTCAGGAGATCTTGTCTATTTCCTCTTCCCCAGGGAATCTATGTATATTTTTTCTTAGGGTTCTCCTTGCCACTTAGCTTCTCTGGGGTCATGCACTATAGGTTCCTTATCCTTTGTTTTACAGCTAGTATTCACCAATGACTGGGTATATACTATGGCCATCTTTCTGGGTCTAGGTTACCTTACTCAGAATGGTTTCTGCTAGTTACATACCTTTGCATGCAAATTTCAAAATGTCATTGTTTTTTTACTACTGAGTAGTACTCCATTGTGTAAATGTAACACATTTACTTTATCCATTCCTCAGCTGAGGGGCATTTAGGTTGTTTCCAGGAACTGGCTACTACAAATATTGCTGCTATGAACATAGTTGAACAAATGTCCTTGTAGTATGATTGAGCACACTTTAGGTATATGTCTAAGAGTGGTATTTCTGCGTTATGATAAAAAATAAAATAGTTATAAATATTGTAACTATAATTGTTGCTTGATACCTGTTTTGTTATATGTAATTTTTCTATGTTAAAGTTAAAGCCTTCCCTTCCAGAAAAGAGAAATGGTATGGGAGGTTCTTCTGTCTATGTGTTGCTTTTATTGGTTAATGAATAAAGAAACTGGCTTGGCCTGATAGGGTAGAACAGAACTAGGTGGGGAAAATTATATGGACTTCTGGGAGAAAGGAGGCAGGATCAGAGAGAAGCCATGTAGCCCGCCAGAGCTGGAGGGAAGATTACCTGGTAAGCCACAGCCTTGTGGCGATATGCAGATTAATGGAGATGGGTTAAATTAATATGTAAGAGTTAACCAATAAGAAGTTAGAGGTAATGGGCCAAACAGTGATTTAAATAATATAGTTTCTGTGTGATTATTTTGGTTCTGGGTGGACAGGACAAACAAGCAGCCTCCTCCTACATCTTCTGATTGATTTTAGTTTGAAGTCTGCTTTGTTTGAACATAGGATAGCTACTCCAGCTTGTTTCTTGGGTCCATTTGATTGGAAAATCTTTTCCCATCCCTTTACTCTAAGGTAATGTCTATTTTTGAGGTTTCTTGCATACAGCAGAAGGATGGATCCTGCTTTTGTATTTATTCTGTTAGCCTGTGTCTTTTATAGGTTTATAAGTCCATTGATATTAAGAGATATTAATGACCAATAATTGTTAATTCCTGTAGTGTTTGTATGCTTCCCTTCTTTGGTGTTTGCTTGTGTGAGGTTATCTGTTGCCTGTTTTGTTTTTGTTGTTGTTGTTGTTTTGAGGGCAGTATAGTTAGCTTCCTTGGGTTGGAGTTTTCCTTTTAGTTTTCGTTCTGTAAGGATGGATTTGTAAATATGTATTGTTTAAATCTTGTTTTGTCATGGAATATCTTGTTTTCTCCATCGATGATGATTGAAAGCTTTACTAGGTATAGTAGTCTGGGCTTGTATTCGTGGTCTCTTAGTGTCTGTAGTACATCTGTCCAGGACCTTTGGGCTTTCATGGTTTCCATTGAGAAGTTGAGTGTAATTCTGATAGGTCTGCCATGATAAATTACTTGATCTTTTTCCTTTGCAGCTCTTAATATTATTTCTTTATTCTGTATGTTTTGTGTTTTGATTATTATATAGTGAGTAAACATTTTTTGGCCCAATCTATTTGCTGTTCTATAAGCTTTTTGTACCTTCAGAGGCATATTCTTCTTCAGATTATGAAAGTTTTCTTCTATGATTTGTTGAATATATTTTCTGTGCCTTTTAGTTGTAGTTCTTCTCCTTCTTCTATTCCTATCATTCTTATTGGAATGTTGTCCCAGATGTCCAGGATGTTTTGTGTTAAGAATTTGTTGGCTTTAATGTTTTCTTTGACTAAAGAATCTATTTCCTCTATAGCATCATCAACATTTGAGATTCTCTCCTCCATCTCTTGTATTCTGTTGGTTATGCTTGCATCAGTAGTTCCTGTTCATTTACCCAGATTTTCCATTTCCCAAATTCCCTCAGTTTGTATTTTCTTTATTTTATCTATTTCAGTTTTCAAGTCTTGAACTGTTTCCTTCACTTGCTTGATTGTTTTTTTTTTTCTAAGTTATCTTGGGTTTCTTTAAGAGATTTATTGATTTCTTCTAATTTTTTTGTTTGACTTTTCCTCCATTTCTTTAAGGGAATTTTTCATTTCCTCTTTAAGGGTCTCTATCATCTTCTTGAAGTTATATTTAAGATCATTTTCCTCTGCTTCTTCTGGGATAGAATGATCAGGTCTTCCTGTTGTATGACCATGTTGCTTTTTAGGTTGTTGAATGAATATTTGCATTGGCACCTACCCATCTCTTCCTCCGATTGGTCCTGGCAGTGTCTTGCTTCCTGGTACAGTCCTTGCAGTTGCTGTCTGTGTCTTAGGAAGCTGCACTTAGTCTATTCTGTGCAGTCACTGTCTGTGCCTCTCTTGGCCCACTCTCTTGGTCTGTTGTGTGCAGTTGTAGTCTCTTGGTCCTCTGTGTGCAGCTGCAGCCTGTGTGGTTCAGAATTCCTCTGAGGTCAAAGAGGATGGATGGGTTTGGGGGTGGAGTATATCTTGTAGTTTATAGGGGTCGATTAACTGGGGAGGGGTGTTGGAACAGCCTATCTGCAGGAAACTTGCCTACTGGCTGACTAGAAAAGCTGATGCAGGTGAGGATGGGCCCGGGGTTTTGCCCTGAACTGAGGGCCTAGAGAATGGGGTGACCAGCTGACTGGCTGATCACTCACCTCTTGGTCCTCTGTGTGTAGCCTGTCACTTGATGTGTTTTAAAAGAAAGAGAGAGAAAACACAAAGTTGTGTGGGTAAAAGGAGGATGGAGCTGGAAGAGTTAGTGGGGAGGTGAATATATTCATTCATATACATTGTACAGAATTCTCAAAGACCTAACAAACTGGGGAAAACTAAAAGTCAAATCAAAGATGAAATCTAAATGGAAACTAAGCAAACAGAAAAATTTTCAGTCCCAGTAGGAACTAGGTATATTGAAATTACTGAACATCAATTTTTTTGTCCATCAGATTTACAATAACCAAGAAATTCTGATAATTTAAACTACTAGGAAGTATATAGTAGCAGAAATTTTTAGGCACAGCTATAGAAACATAAATTGATGGATGCTCACTGAAAAGCAATTTTTATATTATAAACTTGAAAATGTGCATGGATTATGACCCAAACCCAGAAACTCTCTGTACTGGAATAAGCACCAATAAAATCCTCATACATAATACAAGGAATTAAAGTTTCAGTACATAAGTAAAGCAATGTTTTCAAGAGGAAAAATAATAAAACAAACTAAATGCCAAAGTGGAATAAAAATTATTTGTACTATATTCATGAAAGAACTCTATGCAGAATTGTAAGGAAAAATATCTACCAATGCAAATGGGTTACAGAATATATAAATAAATTATAGAAACACATGTTTTTATACTAATGCTCAATATAATATACAAAACATATACTGTATATTTAAAGTTGACCTAAAAATTGTACAAAATTGTCTAAATGTCCTGATAATCTATTTTACATATAAAACTCATGACTGTGGTTGCTTCCAAAAGATATCACTGGCAATATTAATCAAAATAATTTTATAATATTTAATAGTAAAATAAAGACGGTAGAGAGAAGGCTGTGTCGATAAAGTGTTTACTGTGTAAGCGCAAAGACAGGTGAATCTCTGCATTCGCCAGACAACCCGACCAGTTGGTTCAGCAAGTGACTCATCAAAATGAGAGGAAAAGCGTTCAAGGAAGACACCACTGTGACCTCTGGCATCCCCACACAAATGCACATTTGCACACACACCAAAATGCATTTGTATGCACTCATATACCACTGCATGCACGCGTGCGTCCACACACACACACATACACACACACACAAATTAGATGATTAAGCAAAAAAGGGAGCAATTAGCATCTGGACTTGCTTAATGAGATCTTGGGTGTTGGATTGCTCCAAATACATTTCTATAGTTTAACATACTTTAGAATGAAAAGAGAAAGCAATAAATAACTTCCACTAAGTTAACAAAACATATTATAAAACGCCAAATTAAACAATTTCTAATTTTAAAAATTAGTCAAAATGAATAGAAAGGTAAGAAACGTCTTTTGGGGGGAAATTGTTTATTAATATACAAGTAGTATTCTGAGTAAATGAAGAGGAAAACAGATGAGTAAACATTCTCTGGTTACTTGAGTTCTTTTTAGAAGCAGACCTCTCCCTGATGTATGTACCTTCAAGGGTGTCTGGGCAAAATCAGTTCTCTCCAAGAATATTCCCAGCAGGGAGAACAGCCAACTGCTGCCCTGTCTTGACCAGAACGGTGTAAATATGACAGCAGTTCTCCAAGAACAAAGGCGAGATTTGGTCCCAAAGCAATGCTGTTTGCCCAAGTGGTTTTCTCAGCAGCTGAGCAGAGTGAAGCCAGGGCAGACACTCTAGCAGGAAGGATCATCCTCGCACGGGCCACGCCCACTGGCAAAGGCTCTCTGCGAGAGTGGGAGTCACATGAGGCTTTGGTCCACGCAGAGTACAGAAAGGATAAACAATTTGGGGTTATAAAGGCCAGGCTCTTAGTGTTTGCCACAACTGTTAATTTTTCTCACATTTAAAATAAACTTACTGCCGTAAACGCTGTGGCCTGCATACTTTCAAGGCATAGATTTTAGTGTAAATTTATTAAACTTTCTGCTTAGAAAATTTTCTCAGGTAAAACTCTGAGCCAATGAAAGGATAACAGCTAAAATGAAAAAAGAGAAGGTGTCCTCGCCGTCAGAACATCAACACCTCCCACACACGTCGGTGTCTAAGGCAAAGATTCAAGGATGAGTGTTCCAGTTCTCATAAGAACGGGTCCAATTTAAGTTGAAGTTAAGATCCAACCCTTCTTCTCAGTAGCTTAAGATGAGTGTCCTTCACCCTCTTTTCCTAATGAGGACGATAGCAGACCTTGCCAGGCTCATACCTTTAACTCATTACGCCATCCAACTGCCGGGCCAGGTAAATCACCTTTTCTATGCTCTCTTTGAATCCATGGTAACTACAATCACCACCATTTTCACCCTACCTCGTGTTTGTTTAGCGCACCCGCTAAATCAAACCGCTAATCAACTCTGAAAGAGTCTAACTCTTTTCTTCAGCCTGAGTGTTCGAAGCTTCCAGCATAGTGTTCGCTCATTCCATAGTTACTGAAGGCCAGCTAACTACCACAGTCTGCCCTTTCACACGTTTCACAGCCTTGCAAATTGCCTGGGCCATTTAAAGGACAGAGCAGGCTGGGGATGATCCCTGACTCAAGGACTTTTCAGAGGGCTACGCTGACTTTCTTGGGTTCCCGTTTGCTGGGTGCTTACTAAGGGACAGGAAGGTGAACTCTGGACCAGTTCTGCCAAATTCTTAACTGTCCCCACGTATTTGAGGTCCAGGAAGTTGAATGTGTGCTAATGACCCCACATGAGTATTTTTCTCCTGGGAAGCTATTTGTCCTCTACAGTACAGTGGCTTTCTCCTTGGTCATTTTTCAACGTCTGCCACGGTCATAATAGCAATCCGTCAGCCCCCGAAACTTTATACCGGGCATGCAGAATAAAGGGTTGAGGAAATTCGTTAAGCCAACTGTAGAAGTTTAACGCAGAACAGTCAGAGCCCAGCTGACCCTGTAGCCTGAACATACCATGGTCTTGACAGAGGAATAAAATATTCCTTATTCGTGTCGATGTTCACAGTGCTTCTCTTCCAATGAGCTGCAAATGCTTTGAAAGTTACTTTGTTTGTCAGTATTCTATACGCCAATAGGAAAAAAATCATTCCATGTATAAAACTGTAAAGCATGGAATGTATTTAAAATTATGCTTATGATAGGCGGTTATTAAAGCATGTTAATGCTTACAGTGAAATTATTCATTGCTAATTCAAAAACTAATTATACAGGTGACAGCTTCCACCTTTACTTGTCATTTAACCACATCAAAGCTTCTCACTTTCTTTATTTAGTGACTGGAAAGATAGGACACAAAAGAAATACATCAATAACAGCAGTTTTAATTATTGTTTCTATACTGCAGTTTACACATCACTCTTACTTATAGGCTGTTGAGTATTATGATATTTTGAACAAAACTGTAAAGGCTTTCAAGCCATAGAATTCATAAAACTAAGGTTAAGACACTTGAAGGATTTCTGGAAGTGTAAAGTCAGAAAGGGCAGCACAAGGCTTCAACAAATGTTTCTAATTCCTAGTCGATGGGTGTCCTTTTCTCTCTGAGGAAACCCATTAGGTGCAGCAAGCTCTCGCTCATGGATATCTTGGTATTAAGGGTTGAGTTTTATCCTGCCTGAAACTTTCAAGTGTTAACCTCTTGGGCCTGGGATGTGGCGTTCTTCGGAATAAGAGCTGCTGCATTACTATGATAAAGTTAAGTAGGGCTCTTGTGGATCATCCTTAAACAACATCTGTAACAAGTGCAGTAATCTAGCAACAGAGAGACATCCAGGATGATGGGATGATGACGCCAGAGGAACCCATCTTCAAACCAAAAGATGCGAGGTTTAGCAAAGATAAGTTTTTTTCATCACCATTTTCCTGATGGAAATTGGAGCACTCACAACCCACACTTTCAACAACCTAATACCCAGTCTAACTTTTACTAATCTCCTCCCCAAACAGATTGAACATTGCAGATGGATGAGTGGTGTGTAAAGTTCTTCTGTATATGTGTTGCTTTTATTGGTTAATAAAGAAGCTGCTTTCAACCAATGGCTCAACAGAATATAGCCAGGCTGGATGAGATATATAGAGCGAGAGCAGGCAGAGTCAGTGAGAAGCCATGTAGCCCCTGCCAGAGACAGACACCAGACAGAACTTTATCCAGTAAGCCACAGCTACATGGCTATACACAGATTAGTAGAAATGGGTTAAATTAAAATGTAAGAGTTAGCCAATAAAAGATAGAGCTAATAGGCCAAGCAGTGATTTAATTAATATAGTTTCTGTGTGGTTATTTTGGGGCTGAGCTGCCAGGCAGTTGGGAAATGAACTAGCAGCTTCCCAAAACAAAGCAGCATCCTACAACAGATGAGGCTTTGTTTCAAATTATGACATATGCTGGAGAAGCCTGTTTTGTCCATGAACATCTCTAGTCTCTTCTCGACTCACCCTAAGGGAAGGCATATTCTTTAATAAGATTCATGCAATGGCTGCTTCATGAGGATTCGTAACAGCACTGCCACAGATGCATAATTGGTTGTACTCATAATGATCATAAAATACACTATTGTCCCAATTTTGCATAGAAGGCAAAGCTCAGAACAGTTGGTAAAGTTCTGTCTTTTATTCATCTCTGACTTCACTGTGTTTCGTCCTCACGGTTCGCACAGCTTTCATGACACCAGACAAAGGGAAGGTTTAAATACTAGTGTCACTGTGAGAAAATGAGTAACTCTAAAGACTGTATTTTTTCTCAAAATTGTATAAATTAAGAGTCCTCTAATTCTTTCATTTAATGAGGTTGATTGAATTAATCAGGTGACAATGATTCAGAGACGTTGTATTATGATCATGATTATTGAGGAGCAACGTTATCACAATACTTCTTCCATTTCTACCCTTTCAGCCAATGCTTTTATGCATGCACAAAGTACAAATGGGAATAAAACTGTTGCTGATTCTTATTTCATTTAATAACTTGAGTACTTGAGTTCACTGGGAACAAAGGGGTACCAATCATATTTAGTTAAATGATGACTCTGATATAATACTTTATTAAAAGATTAAAAGAAGCTGACTAGCTCTCACTTGCTGGTGAAACCATTCTGGCTCGATAGCTGACACGTCACACCGAGAAGTCAGCAGAAAATCCTTGAACTGAGAACATAACATATTCAAGAAACTTTTAAAAAGTTCTTCACATAGAATAGCCATCTGACTCATCAAGGGAAGTTTTTGACCAAATGAGAGCATTCTTCAATGTTGCAATAGGTCTGTCTGATCATAAAGAAAATCTAATTAGGTCAACAATGGTCATTCTCTCCCACTGAAGATCAAAAAGCATGGTAAGAATTATTTGATGGTCCCCTTTCAAGTTGTATGGACCCATGTCAATGCTTTCTGAGATATACTAGTTCAGTGATATGCCTTAATTTTCTACTTTGATAACCATATCGAAAACAGAAACTGGAGACAATCAAGATGGCTCATTGAATAAAAATGCTTGCCTAAAATGCAAGCCTAAAATCCTCAATTTGACCCTCAAAACTCCCATGAAGATAAAAGGATAGCACCGACTCTACCAAACTGTCCTCTGACCTCCACATGTCCTATGCACGTGCACTTACATGTTGTGGAATATTTGGTCTCACTGTGAAACCCAAAACTGTGATAATAAAATCAACCTTGGATCAGTGAGTGGAGCCAGTGACCAGGTGACAGGAATTATCCATAGAGAATGTAAGTAGCCAGGGACACTGACAGAAAGACACACAGGAAGAAGTGGCGGTGGGGGGGGCGGGGATTTAGAGATTCACAGTCTTTTTTTGATTTGGGATGAGTGAAGAAAAAGTTTCTTGCTGGGTCTCTGGCCAAAAAAGAAGGTCAGCTGGTTGCTTCTCAGCTTCTCTAATGAAGCAGGTATTCACCCCAACATCTGACTCCTGACTCTTTACTGATAAACAGAACAACTTAGATAAAAATATTTACATGCAAAGAAAATTTAAAGTTGAATTTAAAGTTGCCATCTATGTGCATGTAAATAACTAAAATATATGATATTATATGAGAATCAACATGGTATTGGTCATTTTGAATCTTACTTTCTTTACTTAATATGCAATTTCAAACACCATCCATTTTCCTGGAAATGTGATGGTTATGTTTTCCTTTATTCCTGAATGAAATTCTTGTGTCCACTTGTGTCATGATTTCATTTTGCATTCATGTGTCTATGGCTCTCTAGGCTGGTTCCGTCTCATTTAGCTCAACATCTCTGGCTAGTGAGGCAATTCAGCAGGTAAAAATACTTGCCGTCAGAACTCAATGGCCTGAGTAGTTTGATCCCAAGAAAGCATGGAGGGGGAAGGAGGAACTGACTGCCAAAAGTTATCATCTACCTCCGTACATATATCATGACATGTACATTTCTGGACTCACACACACATCAAACACACGTGCATGCACACACACACACAGTTGTGTGTGTACCCATGCACATATAGTGACACACAGACACACACACACACATATATATATATATATGTTTGTAAATATAAGTATATGTGTGTGTCTGTATTTAAATATGTAGTTTAGTGGTAGAGCACTTTCTCAGTATGTACAAGGTCCTAGGTTCAATTCCTAGAACTGGAAAAAATATTTTAAAATTTTGGCAAGATGCCTGGGGATGTGAGTGTAATCCCCAGATTATGTTGTTGGGAGAAAATAACTGATTTGAAAAATTGTCCTCTGACCCCTACATACTTGCTGTGGTTTGCATATACACACCCGCACACACGCACAGAGAGAGAGAGGAACAGACAGACAGACACAGAGATACAGAGAGACAGATAGAAATCTCAATTTTTTTAAATTTCAATAATGAGTCAAATTACAGGTAACTATAAAAATATAAAATACATAAGGCATCGTGATGAAACCATCTTGCACTTAGCTTTCTGAAAAGTAAAAGAATGAGTATAGGTTAAGACATATTTTTAATGATAAAGCCAAAATACCTTACTCCAATCCTATAACTGGCAAACCACCATTAGAACAGTCTACATGACTGGCAAAGGGATATGGAGAAATGGAAGTATGTACATTTCCATTTTGACAAAATATTGTAGATGGCCCTTCAATACCCTAACAGATGAGGACATGAAACCATATTTGTTATTTCATTTGTTCCTCCAGGTCTAATGTAACTGCCCACCATGATAAGCATAGCTGTGATGGTGACTGACAAAATACTCAGGCCAACAGCCATACCAATAAAATAAAGACAATAAAGGGATTGTCAGACGATGCTAACAGTAAGGAAGTTGTTAAAGCTCCCTTGAAAAGGGAAGTTAAGAGCCACTAAACCTGAAATGCTAACCAATGCTCCCTCTGACCAACCACATGAACTTGGTTTGGAAGGGCTACTATAATGTAGAAGAGTAGAAAGGTTAGTCATGGTAGGGACCTTCCAAAGATGAGCTTTTGTGAGTCAAAACACATGCAACTACCTTTCAGTCAACGATTCTCCTATAAGGAATCTGAATAAACTCACTGGTTCACCAAGCTGCATTTGGTCTGCGTGCACTCTTTCTACAGTGAATACAGTCTCTTTAAATCTCCCCAGGAAACACCACGCTACACTATTAATTCACGAACATATATTTACTAAGAGTCTGCTATATGTCAGGATCTAGATCTATAAAGATAAAATTAAATTTTATTCACCTCTAAGTAAATGTGAAAAATAACATTCAAATGTATAAATAAAGAAATATTTAGGAGGCTGGAGAGATGGCTCAGTGGTTAAGAGCATTGCCTGCTCTTCCAAAGGTCCTGAGTTCAATTCCCAGCAACCACATGGTGGCTCACAACCATCTGGAATAAGGTCTGGTGCCCTCTTCTGGCCTTTGGCATACACACAGATAGACTATTGTATACATAATAAATAATAAATAAATAAATAAATAAATAAATAAATAAATAAATAAATAGAAATATTTAATGGGATAAAATGTTGACAAAAAAGAGGTAAGTAATATTACAAAGGCTGTAATATTGGCGATGTCTTGGAGTTCATCAGACTAAAGTCTATGGAAAGAGATCAAGACTGTTAGTGTTAATATCACTGCCAACACATACATACATACATACACACACACAGACACACACACACACAGAGACACACACACACACACGTCAATGAGTCATTTATTAAATAATTCTTCTTTTCTCAATAATTTGAAAAATAAAAATTCATACACTTTGTTCTTTTCTAGTTTGTTGTTGTTGTTGATTTTTCTTTTCTGAGACAGGTTCTCATTATGTAGCCCAGGCTGGCCTCAAATTTTCAACTCTCCTGTCTCAGCTTCTCAGATACTGGGGTATACTAGCATGAATAGCTTAGTTCTTAACATGTATATTGAATAATCTCAGGAAACTTTCTACAATATGTGGATTTCTCCTATGCATTGCTGCTGTAATTGTTTAAATCAGACCACGAAGGCAAGTACATTGAGCATACTCCATGATTCATAGAAATTAAATTCCTCTTTTACTAAGAACTTCTTAATATTTTGGCCTTGTGAGTTCAAGTCTTCAGTTATCTGATTTAAATTCTCCAATTCTCTCTAATATATTCACCTGATTTGAATTCTACTTCTTTTATTGTAGTTTTTTTCTCATAATATGCACTACGTTTTGATATGTCCACAGTGAAATTGATAGTCCAATATACAAGGGAACTGTTAGAAAGACAGAAGCCAGTACCTTCATCTAAGCATTATTTAATGGTTGCTCAATAGCAACCTGTGGGAATACAATCAAGATATTCTTTAACATAGTTTTTGTCATAGTTTGCCAAGTATTGCTCCTGTATTTTTCCATTTGCTTTTCTGTATTAGGAAGAAAAAAAGGCCAGAGTTATGGGTGAAATAATTTTTAATTTGGGGATAATTCATCATTACATTGGTATTTTTGCTCTTATTTGGCAGGTTTTGCTTTTATGTGTAGTACTGATAGAACTGTGGCACTGTCCTGGCAGGAGAGAGGGTATTTTAGAGAGAGACACATGACCCTTCATTTGACCTTCAGACTATTGAGGCAATGAACCATAAAGGAAATAGAATTTCTTCAGGATGCTCATAATGGGGAAGGCAATAACTAGGACCCTCAGGTACCAACCAGATAGAACTTGTCTTCCAGAAAGAGATTTCACACATTTCTTACTATCAGAATGACCACCTTGCAGAAGAGACCAGAGCCATGACGACGATGGGTCAATAATGAATGATACCACATCTTGAACAGGACTATTCAGCTATGCCTCTTGCCTTGTGTTTAAACACTATGTCAGTACCCCAAAGATTGACTTGTGAGTTTCTGGGCTTTGAAGTTCCCACTGTGGTCACAATGAATAAATACCCTTTCTCTTCCTTTTTCTATTACTTACCTTTAAAAAATAATTTTATATTTTTGAGAACTTTATACACAAACACACCAAATACACTTCTATCTCTCCCTCCCTAATTCCAACTCCTTTCACGTCCCTCTTCCCAAATTCATTCTCTGTTTGAATTATTATTGTTATAGGTACACACACACACATACACACACATGCGCACACGCGCCTAAATGTAAATAACCTACTAAATTGTTAGGGTTGCAAAGGCCCGGGACCTCAGCCTAAAATCTACAGTAACACTAGGATGAAACCCATGGCTTTGTATGTGCTAGAGGTGCATCTGCCCTGAAAAGACCTCAGAGTTCTTGAGGCGCATGCCTGCTGGAATCCACTCCCATCCATTCTGCAATGAGTGCTCTATGCTTTTTATTCTTAATTTTAATGAATCTGTACTTTCACTATTTTTACTCCACGTCACATACAATTTGCTGTTCAAAAAATAAGCAACTCAGTCATCATGTCCCAGGAACCCAGAGACTCCCTTGGGTAAGAGGAGACAGGACCTAGCTCTGCTGCTGTTTGCTTGCTGTAATGGGTGGAGGAAGGAAATGTCTTCCCCCTGGGCTTCCTCACTGTAGGTGTTGAAGGAACTGATTATCAGGATGAAGACTGATACCACGCTGAGACATGAGAAAGCATTGAACCTTAAGAACAAATGTGTCATCTGTTCCATTCAGGTTTAGATTTTAAAAAGTTTTAAACATTCTCTCAAGCATACAATAATGTAGGACAGAAACCTGTTATGAGAATAACAATCATGCCACAGCAATGCCTGAGAAGTCTCCCAGGATATTTTGTGTAGATTTAATAAAGTAGCTCGATATAGTCTAAGTACTTATAATCTCAGCCCTCAGGAGTCTAAGATGTGGGGGAGTGACTGGGAATATGGCCCAGTGGTTAAAAGCACTCACTGTTCTTCTAGATTACCTGAGTCAAGTTCCCAGCAACCATACCACACATCCCCCAACCCTCTGGAACTCTGACCTCCTTGGGTGTCACATGCACACACATGCAGGTGAACAAACACATAAGCACAGTAACAAAAGATAAACTTAATATTTTAGTTACTTACCTATGCTAATTTCTAAATGTCATCCATTTGACATTCTCTTTACAAATTACAAAAATCTCATGAAGAAGAATTTTCTTCATCACATTTGTGAGAGTTCCAAGAGATTCCCAGGTCTCAAGTATGCTCATAATGATGAATGACACCATTCTAATCATTACTATTCCACCTCCTCCCCTACCATTCATAAGAGAAAGAATATTAGAGATTTCCATAAACTCAAAGGTATTTGGGTCTAGTTATAGTCCCTGGATGATACCCAAGAGGTGTTTTTCTGAGAATGAAGTCTGGTTTCACTTCAGAATGGTCACATTAAAAAAAGAAGTAAGCATAACACTTATAATAAAGAAAACACTTTTTATATTATCATGCATGTAACCTTATCTATGGATTGCGTTGTACTGGTGCCTCAAGAAAGTCGACCTTGTTACTAAGCGTTAGGCATTTAGGGGAAGCTAGCCACTCTCAGCTCCATATGGAGAGGTGGGGATAGGTATATTTGAAGGAAAATCTGCCCCAGGCTCAGGCCTCCTAAATAAAGTAGCAAGTGAAGAGGCCCCTTAGCAAAAACATGAAGAAGCTCGGGAAAGGAGTGGGCAGTAGGTGCTGGGGACAGCAGTGTACCTTGGGCCATCTGAGTGAGCATGGGTCACCATCCCGGATGCGCACTGGACAGCACGGAGGTTTTTTGTTTTATTTTGTTTTGTCTTGTCTTGTTTTATTTCATATATAGTGTCAATATTCATCAAAGAGCTGTCTACAAGTGGAAAAAGTATTTTTAAACTCAAATTTAGTCTTTGTTTGCTCAGTGCTCAACTTTGACATTATTTTCTTCCTTGAAATAGAAATTGATTTTTAAAAGTCTCAAAATCATTTTAAATGAATTAGAAGTTCAGAAAATGTAATTAGCAAGGGGTGCCATTCCCAAGGAGTATATGTTGACATTTTCCAAGGTATTTCTTCATAAAGAGGATATAAAGGGGGTTTTGTTTTTCTCATTAGTGACAACATTCATATTTGGACACTCCAGTCTCAAAAAAAAACTAGAGAACCATAACTCAGGGATTTAGTAGATTTTAAAAAGTACAACCCCCAACTCCAGATGTTTGTTATAATTTTGTATGTCTATGCAATACTCCCACAACCAAGATAAATGGAAAACTATAATTGGTAGTTAGAATCTTAATAAAATACACATTTTGAATTGAAAGAAATTGTGATCACTTTAATAATTTTAGGGGGGTGGAGAGATGGCTCAGTGGTTAAAAGCACTGGCTGTTTTTCCAGAGGACTAAGGTTCGATTCCCAGCACACACACACAGTGGCTCACAACCATCTATAGCTCAAGTTCCTGAGCATTTGAAGCCCTCTTCTGTTCTCTGGAAGCACCAGACACACATGTGACACACAGTCTTACATGGAGACAAAATATCTATACACACAGTATCAATAATAATAATAAATAATTTAAAAAGAGTTTTAGATGCTGGTGATATACGTCACTTGGTAGAGTACTTGCCGAACATTCGGGAAGCTTTGAGTTTGATTCCCTGTATTGCGTAATACTGTAAAATTATGTCATACAACTAGAATATTATTGTTTAGGAGATAGAGGCAGAAGAATCAGAAATTCAAGTTCATTCTCCATTATATAGTGAGTTGCAGGTCACCCTGGCCTACAGGATGCCCTCCTGTGTCTAGAAAAAAAAAGAATTTTAGCACTATATTAACAGTACATGAATTTTATATATGTGATATGACATGGTATGTATAATATATTCTACATGCATATACATATATGTATAGAATATGTATGTGTGTATGTATATGGTAGTTATAAGAAATTCCCAAGTATTTCTTCACATGCAAGGTAGAAGATAAGAGGAAAACAAAGGCAAGCAAATGTGAGAATTGTCCTGACACACAATTAAGGGAAACTCTCACACGGGCTTATTCTGGTGGCCAGAATAACTGTTAGAGGCTAAATTAATGACAAGTCAGGTAAGAAGATAACTGAACTTCACTGTAGTCAGGCAACAATAGCCTCCATATTCTGAAGGCCACAGTGCATATGATGACAAAGGAGAAAATGAAAAATTAATAAAGAAAATGAATATGGGCCAAAACAGTGAATTCAAATAATCAGTAAAATCAATATTTGACTACATGGGAACAAAATCTAAAGTTAGATAAATTTATGAAGAAAAAGAAAAGATTAAATAAAATTAATATGAATTAAAAGGACTTCAGAGTAAACAGAAATATAAACAAAAAGACTAAATACTTTGGTGTGAATAACTTTAAAAATTTAGTCAAAATGAATTCCTATAAAAATGCATATTCTAAAATTGACTTGGAATAAATTCAGTGTTTTATATTCTGCTACTCCTTTTGAATAAGTAGCCACAAATCTGTCTGATAAAACTAAGGTCAACATGGTTTTTACAGGCAAGTCCTGCCAAATCTTCAGAAATATCCATAAAATATAAATCATCTTCTTTTTAAGCACAAAGGTGATGGGGGAACTGTTTGCAACAATTTTATGAGTTTTCTATAAACTAACAATTCTATGGAAAATAGTATGATAATATGAGATTGTGGTGGTTTGAAAGAAAATGGCCTCAAAGGTGGCCTTGTTGAAAGAAGTTTGTCACTATTGGGGTGGGCTTTGAGGTCTCCTGTGCTCAAGCTATGCACAGTGTGACACTCAGTTTACTTCCTGTTGCCTTCCGATCAAAATGTAGAATGATTGGCTCTTCTCCAGCAACATGTCTGCCTGCACACTGCCATGTCCCATCATGATGATAATGTACCAAACCTCTAAAACTGTAAGCCAGCCCAATCATATGTTTTTCTGTACAGGAGGTGCTGTGGGCATGGTGTCTCTTCACAACCATAGTAACTTAACTAAGACAGAGACATATGTAAACTATCTTTATCCTACTTTATTCTACAGGACAAATAAGAACTCTGTCCCAGGCTGGCATAGAACACCCTCTGCAGTCTGTGGTGACCATAAACCTCTGATTCTCTTACCTCAACCTATCACATGCTTGTATTACTGGTGTGCATTGCCACGTTCTACTTTGATTGGGCCACTTTATGCTGTTTCAGACAAAGTACCTCTTGCTAGATGAAAATAAGTAAATTTGAAAGCATTTGAGTATTTCTAATGCACCCAGGATTTAATATTCTAAGGTAAACCATGATTAAAATTATGCTGTGATTCCTGTGTTCAAGATAAATATAAATATCAACTAATTTCCTTATGTCAACAATGTATAAAACTCAAAAATTGAAAACTCTGAGGGAATAAGCTGGGTGTAGTAGCCCAGGTCTACAATTCCATCCTCCAGAGACAGTGTCAGAAGGGTCAGTAATTTAAGGACAGCTTGAGCTAATAGTGTCACCCTGACTATATGGGGGGGGGCAGAAATTTTAAGATAAATCTTATAAATGATGGCACATACTTTATAGAGAAAACGCAAAAGTTAAACATACAATGAAAATGCAAATACATAGGAAAGTCCATTATTTCTTAGCTGAGAACCCTCCTGTAATTATAAATCGATTCCCTTGTTTACACTATAAACACAATGCAAGTCTAGTGAATATTCTGACAAGGACTTTCATATAAAGGGCTGAGCATGTTATGAAATCTAGACGGAACAGGTCACATTCTCAATGAAGAGGCTGGTCTGAAATTTGCCCCACAAAATTCAAGAGAAAAAAAGTGTGGATCACATGTGTGAGGTGGAGACATACATGTGTTAAACCTTTTTCATTCAGAGTTGTGATAAGTAAGGTGTGAAAATCTGTACCTTATAGAAATGTTATTCTATATATTGTGTGTGTGTGCTTGCATGTGTGTGTTTATATGTTTGTGTGAGTGCAGGCATGTGTGGACCATAGTTCACATGTGGAAATCAGAGGACAAGTTCAGATATCAGTCTTGCCTTCCACTTTGTTGAGAGGGGGGTCTTTTGTTTGCTGTGATGTACAGCAGAGGTACAACCTGTTTCTCTCTTCTATATCCTGGGGGACCTCTGGGATTAGAGACTCTCTAGAATGTCTGGTACTTACTAGGCTCTGAGGACCTGAACCGAGGGCCTCACACTTCTGTGGCAAGTGCTTCCTCCACCTCCTAAGTCACCAACAGAAACGTTTAAAAACGTAAAAGAACTTACTAGAAATTGCTCATAGTATGCCTCCTTAGACTAAAAAAGTTTTTTAAGTGGAATTTGAATACAACATATCTTCGCCTGAACTAGCCACGTTTCAAGTACTTAATGGACACAAGAAGTTAGTGTGACTACAACGAATACTTCATAAATTTTAATAAGAATTCATGTACGTATGTGTGTATCTCCCAGGCAAGTTTAGTCAATGTAAAGACAGAAACTGTGAGACAGTTCATACATGATAATTCAGTGTGAATAGTACATACCAAATATACATTTTTCTTAAAAGTAAACTGTTAAAATTGATATTTCTTGAGAAAAGCTAGAAGTTGAGGATCAAATGATATTTTTTTTCTTTTTATGTCTCTATGAATTTATTAATATTTAAAAGGATATATAACATCAACAAGATGGCTCAGAGAGTAAAGGTGCTGGCCACACCTGACAACCTGAGTCTGGTCCTTGGAACACATATAAAGGTGGGAAGGAGAGAAATGATCCAAAAAGGAGCCTCTGGACCCCTATACATGTGCCACGCAGGCACACATACCCCTTCCCCAATAATAAAAATGTTTACATGTAAGCTTGTGTCTATTAATCTATTTTAACAATAGAAACGGTTAATAAATGAAACAGTAACAGTGAAAACTGATTGTTAAGTAACAACTGCTGAACCAGGCCTGCTCATGCAATCCTAGAACTCTAGCTACTCAGAGAGCAGACTGCAAGTTCCAAGCCAACCCAGTTGCGGAATGTGTTTAAAGCTATCCTGGACCAGTTAGTGAGAGTCTGTCTCAGAAGTAGAGCCAGGACAAAGAGGGAGCTGGAAATAAAACCCGGTGCAGTGAGAGAGTAGTTACCTGGAACGTGTGAAGGAAAACCTGCTCAGTCTATTTTCGGGGAACCACACTGACATGGCTGATGAAAAGGTTGAAAGTGCTAGTTTTACCACAGACAATTCAGACAGCTCACATGTTCACTATCAGGTGTCTCTACTTCTCCCAATATTCCAGCTCCTGGTTTAACAGAAGACAGGAACAAAACAGGGAATTCAATAAACCATGACTGGGACTTTTGCTTTCTGTAGCTTTAAGGGCTTTAAATCAAAGGCAGTGGCGCATATGAGCTGTCCTAGATCTAATGTCCCCTGGAAGCACCCATTTAGCAGTCCTGTAGGGGAAGATGTGAGCTTATAGCTAATTTGTTCCCTACCCTGGCGTTTATAATTACTGCTTCCTTCTAAGTAGGGCTAAAACAGCATTATGTGAAGACTCCGTATGAAAACCTTTTCTCTGTTTCCCATTGATGTTAGTAGTTCATTCTCAAACTGTTTTTTCATAAACGAAGATTGTTCATTTTTTTTTCCCGGCCGCCCAGACCCAAATAATCACAAAAGAAACTATATTAATTACAACACTGCTTGGCCAATTACTTAGGCATATTCCTACCTAGCTCTTACATCTTAAATTAACCCATTTCTATTAATCTGAGTATCACCACGAGGCTGTGGCCCACTGGTAAAGTTCCGGGGTCTTTCTCCTTCAGCAGCTTCATAGCATCTGCCTAACTCCACCTTCTTTTTCCTGCATTCAGTTTAGTTTTCCCACCTTGCTCTATTCTGCCCTGCCATAGGCCAAAGCAACTTCTTTATTAACCAATGGTAATAAAATATATTCATAACATAGAGGGGAACCCCGCATCGTGTTTTATTTATTTATTTTCCTTCAGACAATTGGGACTGCAAGTTCCCATCTTTACGTTTGAATCCTATAATGGTTTTCTCCATATCTTAAGGTTCAACATTTTTGTTCAGACATGGAAATGTATTGGAGCTGGCAGTTCTCCCTCACTTCTCAAATCATTTTAGCTGTCCAATTTATGATCAGCAGTGCATATTTAGATAGCATCAAAAAGAAAGCTCCAAGGTTTAACTCACTTGGTTTGCATTTTATTCCATGTAACAACTATTCTACAGACCCCAAACATTAAGTTTCTCACTTTCATTTGCTTCTTTCATCCTTCAATCCTATTTCTTTAAAATTCTTGAGCACAGGGCTCTTTAAAGCAGTGCTAAACTCAGCCGTGAGAGGGCAGCAGAGGTCTGGAACCAAGGCATCATGTGGCTTCTGTCTCCTGGTCTCACCCACTACTTGACAGAGCCGACAGAGGCCGCTGTCTAATGAACACACTGCAAATTTAATTTCACTATTTTAATTCAGCAGGCCTTTATTTCACTATGTGGCTTGGTTTGGTTGGTTTGTCCTGAAGTTTTTTTGCTATTTTTATATCATTTGAATATATCACATCATTGTTGGTGACCCATCCTAACAGTTTCTGATTCAGGATGTTTGGAGCCATGACCAGAAATTGGCATTTGATGAAAAGCCATAGTTCACTCTCATTCACACTGAAATTTGAGGCCCATACCTTTTTCTCAGGGGATTCTACACAACTTAGTTATTTTCATCTTGTCTTTTATGTTGTAAAATTGTAACTGATACTTGCTAACATCATTGACCTTCCTTTACCGTATAATTGGTTTTAATAGTTTTTCCTAAGACTCCCACAGTTTTACTCCATCATACTCACATACCTACTTTCGTAGAGACAAATTATTTTAAAGACAAGAGTATAATCGATGAAATATGCTTAGATTAAGAATTAAACTTCCTGAGGCCTGTTTTCTCAATAATAGTGTGCCTGATACATGGAAACTATTGACAAAGGTGTTTGGACATTTGGTACATGTTAAGAATTCCATGCTTTCTTTTATTACTTATTGTAACCAGAGGCTGGAGATCCAGCTCATTCAAGTTCATCTTCCATTGCTCTGTTCTGAATAACAAGGACATAGACCTCTAGCTCAGTACATATCATGAGCAGAGTGGGAAGATCATCCGCTTGACCTGTGTGAAGGCACAAAGCTGAACAGAAAGGATAGGGAAAGAAGAAGGGACAGTAAATACTGAGCTCCAATGACCTAACTGGATTCTGGTCCTTTTAAACATCCAATAGTACTTGAAACATGACTCAAACACATGGAGAAGTCGAGTTGTACCCACATAAAGCTGTCACCCCCTATATTCCAGAGTCTTTGGTACAGAAAGGTAACTGCCAAAAGAGAAACGTAAACACCAACCCAGCCACAAACCCTTGGGTCCACAGTGGTGTCCTTCCTGTCTGCAAGACATGCTAGGGCATGCTGACACAAAGCTTGTGGGAGTAACCAACCAATAACTGATTTGATTTAAGGACCACTCCACAAGAGGGAACTTATATCTGATACTACTTGGGTGACCAAGAACCAGAGAGTAGATAGCCAAAAAAAAAAAAACCAATGATAAATTGACTCCTAATTATCTATTATATTCAAAGATCAATGCCTTGTTCAGTCATTATCAGAAAAGTTTCTTCCCTTAGCAGATGGGAACAAACACAGAGAGCCACAGCCAGACATTAAACAAAGAGATGGGGTGAGGGGCCTTGAACTCTCAGCCTAAATGGAATGTCTCCACCAAAACCCTCCTCTCAGAACTCAGGAAACTTTGTGGAAGAAAAAGTGGAAAGAATGTAAGAGTCAGAAGGGATGGAGGACACTAAGAAAACCAGGCTCTCTAAATGAACATATGAGCTCCTAGAGACTGGAGCAGCATTTACAGGGCCTGCATTTTTGTGCACTAGTTTCTCCACATATATGCATAATAGCTTCTGGCTTAGTGTTTTTAAGGGATCCCTGAGTGTGCAAATGAGTGCGTCTCTGATTCTTGTGCCTTCTCTTGGGATCTTTCCCTTTGGTTGGTTTATTTTGTCCAATTTTGATATGTTAGTTTCTGTTTTATCTTATTATATTTTATTATTATCTCTTAGAAGACTGTTCTTTTCTAATAAGAGAGAGAGAATGGATCTGGATGGGAGGGGAGGGAAGAAGGAACTGGGAGGAGTAGAGGGAGGGAAAATAATAATCAGGACATATTGTGTAAGAAAAGAATCTATTTTCTTCTTTCTTTCTTTTTTTTTTTTTTTTTTTTGGTTTTTCGAGACAGGGTTTCTCTGTGGCTTTGGAGCCTGTCCTGGAACTAGCTCTGTAGACCAGGCTGGTCTCGAACTCACAGAGATCCGCCTGCCTCTGCCTCCCGAGTGCTGGGATTAAAGGCGTGCGCCACCACCGCCCGGCTGAAAAGAATCTATTTTCAATGAAAGGAAAAGAAGAAAAGAAAAACACAGGACTCAAACATGTTACTGTATGTAAAATTTGGCCAAAGTGAGTAGCATTAAGCACTAGAAATTATTGTGATTAGGTGTCCCTATAAGAAAAAGAACAAAATAAGGCAAGCGGCTTATTTTTTTAACAATTATTGCTTATCAAAATAGCTCAAGCAATTAGTATTTGTCATGTAGGCAATAAACAGCCACACAATATGATGTGTGTGAAAATATAGTCGAAATAAATAAGAAATAATGAAGAAATAGATTACAAACCTATTCTGAAGTCAATTTTCCATTATTCTATGTAATTTAGTGGAACATTCAAACCACAAATTAAAAGGGGTTATTAACTTAACTCAAGGGGGATAAAACTACTGGTAGTTTCCCCAGATTTATCAATAATTCCCTTCACTCTACAGATATCTAATTGGGATGACTAGAAAAAACTGAATGAATGACCCAGATAATACCAGCAACAACTTAATTCGTTTCATTTCAAACTTCAACTTACTTTTTCAGGTAACCTTTGAGATTAAAATGATGATCAAATTCTCCACATTATCTTAATTCAGCACAGCAAATGATCACTATTTCTTTACGCCTCTATTTCCTTACATGTAAAACTATAAAAATTCACAACTCACCAAACATTTAAAAATTTCCTCAGATAGTAACCAATGCCAGGGCTCCTCCCAGCCTTTATTCCTACATAACATACTACACCAGTAAGCATCGTATATGGATCCAGTTGTAGATGTGTAGAATCTTGCCTCCCTTGGCATTCTAGAAGACTACCATTGTAGCACTGAGTACTTTGTGACTGGTGAGATCAGCTTATAAATTAAAATTCAGGGAGCTCAAAGTCACAAATGTCTTAATCTTGCTATGCCTTAATATGGGTTTATTCAGTTTTGGGGTACATAATGTTATACCACAAGGAACATTTGTTCATAGTTTATTGGTGTATTTGTCTGCCACTACTTTAAATTGCTTGATATTTCCCATAGATCAGTAACTCTCTCTCTGTCTCTTTCTCTCTGTGTCTGTTTTTGTGTGTGTCTCCCTTTTTCCCTCCCTCCTTCCTTCCCCCCCACCTTGCTGTGGGGCAATGGTTTTACCCTGTAAAGATTTGTTTCTTGTACTTTTTAAGTAAAATGCTGATTGGCTAGTAGCCAGACAGGAAGTATAGGTGAGAACAGGAGAATTCTGGGAAGAGGAAAGCTCAGTCTGCAGTTGTGACCCAGCCTCAGAGGAAGCAAGATGTGACTGCCTCACCAAAAAAGGTACCAAGCCACATGGCTAACTCAGACAAGAATTATGGGCTAATGTAAGTTATAAGAATTAGTTAATAAAAAGCTGAGCTAATGGGCCAATGAGTTTATAGTTAATGTAGACCTCTGTGTGATTTCTTTGGGACTTGATGACTGCGGGAACCGGACAGGACAGAAAACTCAGTTAATATCTCTGTGTGTGTGTGTGTGTGTGTGTTTATCTGAATAGTTCCTGTTATACTTTAGGTTCACTGATCTCATTTTTCTCTGATATTTATTTATCTACTTAACACACAAGGCCAGAAAATTCTCAGGTGTTACAATGATCAACTTTAGAAATTCACCTTAGCTATGGATAAAGCTTCTAATGCTCTTCCTCTTCCTTGCAATTTCAGGGTCTGTTTTTATTAAACATCTCATGTTCCTGGTTATATAACAATTTCCTGTTTCTTCGCATGTCTATGGCTTTGTATGAATGTTAGAAATTATTTTCTTCTAATTGTTATGAAGTATTTGAATTTTTCTTCTATATTAAAGAGGACTGCTTTTTTAAAACTTTTTCCTTTATTTCTATTTTAAATGCATACCTAAACATTCAGGTGTTTGACCTGAATGTATGCATGAGCATTGTGTGTGTGCAGTGTCTGAAGAGGCCAAAAGAGGTTGTCATATCCCTTGAAATTGAACTTACAGATGGTTATGAGCCACCGTGTGGGTGCTAGGAACCGAAACTGGGTCCTCTAGAAGAGTGCCCAGTACTCTTAAGTGCTGATCCATCTCTCCAACTCCTAAGGGTTAAGTTTATATTTCACACAGATTTCAGATTAGCATCTTTGAGACTAAGTATGTCAAAGTGGCTTAGAACTGATCAAAAGGAAAAATTGACTACAATCCAAGTTATCTGAATTTAGCATGCAACATAACAGCATATTAGCTGTATGCTAATATTAGCATAGCTATACCTTAGCATAGCTCCACACTGGGTCTAGCGATGTTAGAACTCCCACTAGCAACGTTCCTGGTTAGGCATGAGAGCTGTAACTCTCTACAACTCCCAAGGAGTCTGTTTGTGGTACCTAGAAGACAGTCAGCTTGGTTTTCCTTCCAGTGTCTTCCTTGTCCTCATGAATACCTTAGAGAATCAGATAGTACATTTCCTGAACGCCTAGGCTCATTTATCTGAAGGGTACATGGTATGAAGGTACCCTGTAGGCCACCTCTGCTACTTGCACATGGTTCTTTTCTCTTCCTAGCCTTCAAACACATTCAAGTGACATTAGACATCTTATTGTAGACACACAATAAGAAGCACTGTCCTTCATTTTTTACTAGTGTCTGAACACTAGCAGTTATATTTCTCTAGTCTAGCAGAGAGGCATGGCCTGAAACAGAAAGACAGGAAAGACATATCTAGTCTGACAAAGAAACATAATGTTTGAACTAAGGTTATAAGGAAGGAGAGTTGTTAACTTTTTTTTCATCTGAGAATCTAAGATAAACACAGAAAAGGTTTGACCCTCAGCTGCCATTGAAGGGAAAACCTTCATTCCACTTTTTATTTCCTGTGTTGTACTTTTGCAGGTTCCTGAGGCGTCTTTCATAAGATTGCCTTTCCTAGATTTTTATCATTGCCACTAACCAAATCTGGCCAACACGAAGAAGCTGGAGATGAACTCAGCGACACAGCGCAGGGCCTATTGCTGCCTAGAATTGATGGATATGGATGTCAGCTCTCATTACAGGAAGTCTGGGCATCAAGTGATGTTGGGTGTAAGTCATCACCATTCTTAGTAAAACTTGAGACAGAAGTTCTATGGTTTATGGCAGATCTAAAAGTTCTACCAGTGTGAATATGAGAGCCCAGAATTTCACTCTCAGATTTACACTTCTCTATAGCAATAAATCTTAATTTTTTTTGAAACGTAGAAATGTTTGAGAATATTTTGAATATTTTGTGTCTCCTTCTTAAAAATAATTATTCAGAAGCACAGAATATTGATATATTTAAATTTCCCCTGTTGCCTCTAAACACACACATACACACACACACAAACAAACACACACACACACACTATTGAGGAACCCTGAGCTCCAGGTAATAAATGGCCTTAATTACAGGTAATGAATGGCCATGAGTACCAGACCTGGAAGACAGTATGGAGACATTGGTTTTCCTTAAAAGTTCTGGATCAAGACACAGAAAGTAAACTCTTAATAGCTGAGAGAAATTAAGGCTTAACAAAGACAAATATATAAAACTAGAACAGAAAGAGAGTACAGTAAAAGCATACAAGCCAATTTTCCAGGCATGGATGCCCATAGATACTGGGTTCATAGTTATATGTCCTGCTCTCAGAGTCCTTTTTCATGAGCCTTTTATCTCTAGAACTTATTCATTCAGATTTCCTCAGATTGGACTAAGTTGTATCAACAGTTTTCCTGGTTCTTCAGCTTGAAGACAGAGTACGACAGGATCCTCCCTTGCCATACTCAATGCTTTGATATGAACATGAAATGTCTCCCATAAGCTCATGTATTCAAATATTGGCCCCCAGTTTTGGGAACATTGTGTAACTTTGAGGTTCTACATCCGTACCCTGCTTTCTGCCTACTCTCTACTTCCTGGTAGGAAATACAATCCAATCACCTGCTTCAGGCCCCCATGATAGACTGACTGTCTCTCCCTGGACTGTGAACAAAATAAGGCTCCCTTTGTACTGGTTCATTTCTGTCAACTTCACACAAACTAGAGTCAACTAAGAAGAGGGAATCTCAGCTGAGGAGCGGTATCTACTTAATTGGCTTGTGGGACATTATCTTAATTAAAGATTGATGTGGGATGGCCCAGCCCACTTTGGGTAGTACCTCCCCAAGGAAGTGGTCCTGGGTTGTTTAAAAAAGTAAGCTGAGAAAGCCATGGAAAACATTTCATGTTGTGGTTTCTGGTTCAGTTTCCGCCCACAGGTTTGTTCCTCCGTTGATGATGAACTCCATTCACGATAGACTCCATTCATGATGGACTCCATTGATGATGGACTGTAACCTATAAGCCAAATAAACCATTTCGGCCCCAAAATTGCTTTCTGTCACTGTTTTATCACAGAAACAAATAGCGAGATAATACACTTCTCCTCATCCTAATTATCGTTAACTATCAACTTGACACAATCTAGAATCACCTGCAAAAGTCGAATATCTTTATCACGGTGTTCTGAGGTCAAGTCTGTGAAGGATCATGTGGGCTGTTAACTGATATAGGATGTTCCAGCCCTCTGTAGGTAATATATTTCCCTTCCCCTTGACAGGTAGTCCCAGGCTATGTAAGAAAGTCAGCTGATCAAGAGCTAGAGCGAGCCAGTAAATGGTGTGCCTCTGTTGTTTCTGCTCCATGGTCTTGCTTGAGTCCCTGCCCTGGCTTCTCTAGATGATGGAGTGACCCGGATGTATAAGCCAAATAAATGTTTTCTCGCTTAAGTTGCTTTTGGTCAGAAAGCTTTATCACAGCAACGGAAAGGAGGCCAGAACATTCCTTAGGTTAGGTTTGTCAGGTATTTTATCAGCACAAAAAGAAAGTAACTAATATACCATGTCTGCTGATTCCCATAACTCTCTCTCGTGCACCTGTATAAATTCTGTTGTGCCTATTTCTCTCGAGCACCTTGACAAATACAATCCTCTTACCCCAGTGTTCTTTTGGCATAGTGAAGAGTACTGTAAAAACAGAAGAAGCAATTAGCAGGTATGCATGAATTGAAATAACCCGAATAGGGCTATCTTTTGGATCAGTGGATACACAGAAAAATAGAAGTGTTCAAGCCACTTAAATTACATTCATTTAATGAAAACCAGTGCTTCAAAGGGCTGATTACAAATGCAGGAACATGTTCAAAACCATTGAGGGGAGAGTATTCCGCCTGGAGGCACTGTCTGGGAGAACAGCCCGGGGCTAAAAGAGGAACCAAGCAGTCAGCTCAAACACACTAGTGTCAAGGTGACGGGGTCTCAATCTCTTGCCTTGAACCCTTTTAGAGAAACTAGCTTGCATAAAATCATGCGTTATTTTGTTTGGTGCTAGGATTGGCCTTCATTTTTAGCAGAAAAAAAATGCTTAGAGAAACAGAACTAGACGATCCTGTGGAGATAATCTAGCCAACAATTAAAGAAGTTGAGTATGTAAAGAGGAGGAGCGAGCCACCCAAGGTTACGTGTGTGATCACTTCATGGTGGAACTGAACTTTAAACCCCTAGGGCACATCTTCTAGTCTTTTCACCACACACTTTAGTGTCATCTGTCCCATGAACGCATCTGACGAGCATAAAGGCTAAAACAAAATGAGCAGCAACCGTCTGCCACAGAGAGCCCCCATGAAGGCTCATCCAATCCTACTTAGCACTTCAGCACCTTTCAATCTATCAAGAATACACGGAAATACACTGACAATACCTGCATTTGAAATTAGCCATTTTGCTTTCCGTTTGCTTGTTCTGCAAAATGGACATGTTTTAAGTTGTCCCAGTAAGATTACAAACATGTGTAGAATCTTAAGAAGTCTTATGAGAATGGTAACTTATTATCACAAGGGAATTGCTAACAGTAGGCATTTTACTATGACCAGGAGACTTTCCCTTTTTGCATTTATTCAGGGTAGGGATGATAAAGACATCTTCAACAGAAATTCAAATTTCTCCTCACTTGAAGGCAAAGCTTGGTTCTCAGATCATACACCATAAAGCATCATGGGCAGAATACAAATACATGGGCTGTTTAAGTTTTATTCATTGACACATGCTATTGAAACCGCACTACAAGCAAGCCCAATAAAACTGTTTAGTCTTCTTTTCAGAAATTTTGAAAACTAGAACTTGTCTTCCTCAGACTGCAGTGTGGCTAAGAAACGTGACATCTTGCTCTCGGGCCCACTAAGAAGTGGTTGAATAAATGAAGTATTCTATAGGAACTAGAAGGTTTGTAGAGACCAGAGTGCAGCACTGCTTAGAAATACAGGTGACCTCACCACTACTACCCCATACAAACTCTGAGGGCAAGACGTTCACATCGTTACTGAATGGCAGAATGGATAAGATGAAGGAGAGCAGGAGTCAAGGAATATATGAGTGCTGCACAGAACATGAAGATTCTCGCAATGTAGAAACAACATCAGGAGGAGAATCAGAATAAAGAACTGTCAATTACAGTGCCCTGAACCCATGGCTTCTTGAACTCCTACAAATCCACTAGTCTGGCTATTTCCTTGGAGAAATAAATGGAGTGGTTATGTAAGTACCAATACATCAATACGTGTGAAATAAATGGTATTATACTTCAAGTCTCCTTTCAAAGTGTACTCTGCTTTGTTGTTCCTCCTGCCTCTTCTGGACCGTCTCATCTGAGTAAGGAGAGTATTAGCATGCAAGACAAAAGACCAAGAAAGAACTCCCGGTCCTCATGTAGGCATGTAGTCATGAGGGTTGACTGTCTCAATGTCAAGTGGCAAATACATATTACCAGAGATAGACCTCATCTCCTACCCATTTATTCAGCTGATTTCTGTTTATTTTAGACTGCTTTTCTAAGGATCACCTACGAACAGAAAATCATCCATTTTGATGAGCTCTTTTCTCCAGCACTTGGCCTTTTCTGGTGCCATTCGGTATACTGATGACCTCATGCTCTGGTAGCTCCTGAGTGATACTGGGAAGGTCTTCAGTGACGGTTAAGCTCACCCCTCCCCCATCTCCTCTGCCAGCTTAATCTTTCCCAGGTCTCCTCCGAGTTCCTCTGAGCATGCATTCCCAAAGAATGGTTTTTATCTCCTTGGCAATCCCACTCCTCTCACAAACTGGCCATCAGCTCTCTCCTTGCAATTGCACTCAATGTTATAAAATAGATACAAATTTTCCTTGGGTATGCTCGCCAGTCTGCTGACTCTACAGAAGAGGAAATTAAGGTACAATGAAGGGACCTACCTACCATGGCCTGGAAAGGGTAGACAACACGAAAGCCTCTACACTTGACCCTAGCACTTAACATCAAGGGCATTTACACCACACCAAAAACACCTCCAAATGATTATGAAATCAATAGCCAAATTTCTAACCTTTTTCACCATGAGGCTACTTACAGGAATATAGGTGAGGGGATACAGGAGCAGAAATAACTCAAAGACAACTGTATCACCAGAAACCCACCAAAGAGTTAGTGGCGATTCACAGCTGGAAACCTGGAGCACACTGCACAACCTGCAAGCAGATCAATGCGAAGCAAATCATACATCCCATGTATGAGCACAAATGGATGTTTCCAAGTGCTGTGTAGCAGTTTTCTCAATGTTAGAACCTTCCTTCCTGGAGAGAAACTACCTGTGACACAGGATGTGACAGAGAATTCAAATAGTGGGCTATTTCAGTCTATTTACAGGGAGGGAAGCAACCCAGGTTCTAAGGGGAGGTGAAATGCACCCTGCAGAAAGCTCCTTAAGACAGGAAGTCAACAAATAAAAATAACAATCGGAAGTCTCTGAAACTGACCAGGTTCACTCTGCTCCACCCTCTCTGAGAGTCTCTAATCAGTAAAGACTGTTGAGAAAGACCGTCAGGAAGCCGAGCTTCTCAGAAGAACTTGAGTGCCCTGGAAGAAGCAGAGATCAGCCAAGCCACCCATGAACAAGGAAGACACCAGTCAAGTTGTGTTGTGGGATATCTGTACACACTGCGAAGCTAAATTGCTGTGATTGGTTTAATAAAGAGCTGAAGAGCTGATAGCTAGGCAGGAGGTATAGGCAGGACTTCCATGCAGAGAGACAGGAAGAGGAGGAGGAATCTAAGCACACGGGAGATGCCAGGAGATAGTGACAGAAAACAGAAGGTGCGAGATGAAAGAGAAGTGACACCACATGATAGGACGTACTTTAATATAAATGGATTATAAGAGCCATTTCAGCTCTGGTAACCCCTCACCTATATTCCTGTAAGAAACCTCAATAAAATTCACTGGTTCACCAAGTTAGACTTTGGTGATGTCTGTACTTTTGACTGTTATCAGTTCTATATCTGGGGTGCCAGGTATAGTGTCATACACCACCATGTCTGCCATATTCCTTAAATGCTTCTCCCTCTACCTTATCAGTCCGTTCTTGAAATTGTATCTTTAGGTGTCTGCGGTAGCTTCTACCCAACCCTCAGTTCACAACAGCTCTGCCCTTCTGACTCTTGCGTTCTATTCCCAACAGTTTCTGATCACAACATAACAATAGCATTTCTACCTCAGATCTCTGCCCCAATTTTATGCTTTCAATGGTTATTTGCTGTCCTTGGAATGAAATTCAAATGCTCATATTCCCCTTTTATATGGTTCCAGTACACAGAGAGTTGTGTCCATGAATTTTCCCGCTTACTGAATGCATTCTAAACTGAACAGTGTAAGGTGGACCCAGTAAGACTTTTGAGAGCTGACTGAATCATGACAACTTTGACCTCATGAATGATTTAATCCATTTGCAGCATAGTGTGGGTTATCATAAGGGTACCTTTCTTATAAAAGTAAGCTCTCTCTAACTAGCCTGCCAGATCTCATAGTTTTAATACCTCCATGACATGACACAGTGGGAAGCCCTCCCTAGACACTGACCTGTAGCCAAAATCATACTCTTATACTTATAGAACCATGAAATAAATAAATCTCTTACCTTCACACAAATTACTCATCTATAGTATTCAGTTGCAGCAATGGAATGGACTGAGATGATATGCAAAGATATTCCCTAAAGTAAACCAGATACATCAGGAATGAATTCCTCTCATGTCTCTGTTTCCCAGTCAAGAGATGAAAACCGCTTCCTTTGAAGCCTCCAGTCCTGTAAGCATTCATTTGGATAATTGTCTTAAACCATTTGTCTCTGTATTCTGAGAGATCTATATGTGCATATTTACTTTCATTGCCCAAATCAGTAAATCAAAAAATTTGTAAGCATCTGTTGTTATCTTCCAGCCAAGTCACTATAATATATGCCAACCAAAAGTATTATTAAAATGATATAAAATTGGTGAGATATCATTTTCCATAAAAAAACATTTCATAAATATTGAAAATGCATTGTGGTCATTTTTATCTCCATCCAGTATATAAAATAAATCACGTCTTGTTTGCATAATAACTAGAATGCAGCTTCATAAAGCTTTTGATTTCAGATATTTATAAGTCAAGCAACCAAAGTAATTTGTTAAATTTTCTCAGACCATATGCATTCTAAAAATTACAGTGTACAGCGAGATAGAACTCACATATTTCCCTGAGTGAGATGTTCTTTCATTGTGGGAATATTACCTAGACAAGTCTGTTGAGAAGCAAGTAGCTAGAATAATTCGGATATAAGAAAGCCACCATTTCTTTTGTGTTACACCGCAAACTATTGGTCTCAAAAAATAGCCAAACGATGCTATGTTCTGCCCTGTCTGGGGCAGTTCATTTGGCCCAACAGGCAGATAGGAACAGTGAAGCAACAATTTCATGTCGATACTCCTGTCTTCAGCAACACACGTAATGTTGGGTTTGTTTCCAGTGACCCAGTTGGTAGGGGAGAGAGTGGCATCTTATACCATCACAATACTGGGAGTCTGTATCAGTAAATTAAATAATCCACTTCCGTACATGACATAACATCTGTAAAACACACACACACACGAGAATGAGAGAGAACGAGAGAGAGAAAGAGAGAGAAAGAGAGAGAGAGAGAGGTTCTTCAGCGTCTCCACAAATCCCTGAAATCCACTACATTTTTCTGACCTAGTACAGGAAGGCTACTTTCTATGAGCTGATGCTTCCTGCCACTTTCCCAAGCAGGTTTGCTTAGCCCAAAACTAACATTTGTCATTCCAAATTCCCCAGGGTCTTCCTGCACTGAGGGGCAGGCAGGCTGAGCAGTGACTTAGCTCTGACCTACTTCACTCTGTTTCCTCCACTTGCTCTGATTTCATGGATCTCATCAATACTGAAAAACTGTTTTGGGGAAAACAACACATAAAATGACTCCCAGTGCCCAGGATGTATTTAGTTGGTGGAATGCTTGCTTAACCAGAACGAAGCCCCAGGTTCCAATGGGAATACTGCATAAAACCAGGCCTGATGAACCAATTGTACCTGTGATCCCAGCAGCACTTGAGAGGCAGAGACATGAAACGCAAGAGTGAAAGATCCTGGCTTTGTCACTAATTTGACAATAGTCCCTCCACATATGTGTCTCTAGCGCATGTTCCTCATACGTAAAAGCCAAAATCACGTTTCCCCCGTGATGGTAGGTTGTGAGAATCTCATAAAGCTCAGTAAGGAATTTCGAAAAGACCAATGTGTTGAACCCTCACCCCTCCTCCAGAATCTCTCAGCCTTAAGCCACTGTTATTGGTAGCTATGGTTCTGAACCTTAACCAAGAGAATAAAAATTGCAACCCAGGGATATTCATAATATCAGAAAATAAGAATCAGACATTAAATTCCAATTTCCTCCTTCCAGGCATTTAGCATTTTCCTAAATTCCTCTGCTTAATTCCTCTGCCATTGAATTCTCTCATAAGGAGAAAAAGCTCAGGGGAGGGGAGGTCAGACTCTGAGACAAAGAGTAGAGGAAGTGACTCAAAGGGCAAAGAAATATGCACTGAAGATCAATTACCCAAAGAGATAAAAGAAGAGTCCTGCAATTCTTGTGAACCTACAAAATTGGACTTTAGCACATGTGTAAAGGAACTTGAAGGAATGATAAAGGAAAAAAATGGATGCTGAAAATTACAGATGTGTTACCTCAGCCTCAGCACTGACTTTTTGGGGATGTAATGAATGCCCATAAAGATCACAATCTGTTGCCCCCCAACCTCAGCTGGTGCACCCCTTCTCCAGCTACCTTACAACCCACAGCCCCAGCCAATGCACTTTTATTCCTTCCTTACTTCTTCCTAAGAGTCAGTCCATCTGGTTGGAACTTCTCTCTTTTCTTTGGTGGTTAGCTAGACTTCTGGTTAAAATTGGAAAGTCAAAGGAAGAACTACACACTTGAGCCTGTGGTACCCAATTTTGCCCGGGTAGTAGTTGTCCCCATTTTCTAATTGCAAGTTCCTCATAGTCCAAGAAGAGTAAAACTAGCTACAAGTCATTTATGCACTATGGGTGACTGGACATACATGGGTAAGCTGTAGTGTTCTGAAGAGAAGACTCATTGTCATTAAATAGATCCATCCCCACATCAGCTCTTCTTTAGCTAGTTTCCCAAAATTCTCACTGAGATTCCTAGGTCAGCAGACATTAGATGAAATATTTTAGAAGGAAAAACCAAGAGAGAAAGGACTTTAATTCTTAACTGATTGTGTTACGATGATCTTACTCTTACAGATTGCACACAACGAGAGCTTCTGGCCCCTAAGGAGGAGCTGTTTCACATGAGGGGCCCTGAAGCCGTACCATCACTGGCTTCAGGTGAATCTGCTTCCATATGTGAATTATGAAATTGGCATAGAAGCTGAGTTCACAGATGTCGGCTGGAGAATGCAAAACACACCAAGGAGCTGTCTGCTGAGGTCCATCAACCTCCAAAGACTTCACCAAAGCACAATGCACATTTGGATGCCTGCTACACAAAAGGAATTCATGGACAAGAAACATAGCACTTTCGAAATGAAAGCCTGTCTGTTCCTCTCTGTCCCTCCCCTGTTCCCAGTCTCAAAGCAAACAGCACAGTGGACAGAAGAGGCAAACGCAAACAATGCGATTAAAATTAGAACGGGCTGTACCGAATCCAGGGGGAAGAAAATGAGGGACTGGCCCAGAGGCTTGGCCCACCCCGTGTCTCCTCCCCAGCCAGGTCGGGTTTTAGCTCTGGTGAAGACATCCTTCCTCAACAAAGAAATTAGCTTTTTGTCTCACAGAATATTAGACTTTCTAATGAGTTTCTGATTACTTGTAACCGAATGTGACAAAAAGCTATGAAGTCTTCCCAGTTTCCAGAGAGAAGCAGGACAGGCTTAGAGGGCCTTGGTGACATCAGCCACTTCCCAAAAGTCCCTAATGAGGACTTCCCGATCAATGACCTGACAGGATTTAAAGGAACAACTGCACTGGTTACACAGAGATGACGCCAAGCTCTTCACAGTGGCCCCAGAGCTGGCATCAATTATCTCTACCCCCAGCTCTGGTGGAGCAACCTTCATGAACATGGTAATATTCCTTCTCAGGGCCTTTGGGCCCTCTATAGCGGGACCTGATGCTTCTTCTACCTTCAGCCTTCGCCCTCTTTTACAATCTCAGACGCAATTCGTACTTTTTCTTCTCAATCTCCTTACACTCTTATTTCCCCACACTTGCTAGAGTGCTTAAGACACTGCAATATATTTAACCTGTTTCCACTTCTGTTCCCCTAGATTGCAATCATCTCAACACGGAGCATGAGTTAGACAACCTTGTACTATAGTAGTTTAAGCGCAGAGTCTGAAACACATAGGCGATCTAATCAATATTAATTATAGAAATGGACGCCTTCCTTTCCCTGTTCTCACATAAAGGGATCCCCACAATAGGACTGCCAAGGAGGCTCCTGTCACATTGTGAATGTAGTCACTGATTTATTGCCTCTCAAGGATGTTTAGGTTATCCATCCACACTGCTGTCACACTCCAAGATGAAACCCGAAAAAAACTCTATTTGTGGTTACTCTATAAAGTCTTTTCAGTTCAGAAATATTCTCAATTAGACACAGATTTTTTAAGTGACAAATACAAAATTTTTAGTTACCTTACAAAGGATTCCCCCGATTTCTTAGATTCATATTGGAGACTCCCAGACAGAAATAACATAAAGAATATTAGAAATATTAGCTAAATATGACTTTCTCCAGCTAAATCTCTATAATGTGTTCATCTCCTCATTCCTTCTGAAATGCAGCCAACTGCTCAGAGGAGTTGGGTTTCCATTTCACCTGACTGTAATACAGTGTAGCTTTAACCAAGATATCACAATCAGCCAAACTGAAGGTGAATTCTTTAAGATTTGCTTGAGATCCCCTCTAGAGCCAAGTCTCTTGCCAGGTTCCACGGGGATGTCCCCAGCTAGGTCCCTGGACAGCAGAGCAGAGGGTGCCTGAACTGGCCTTGCCCCACTTGTCCCACTACCACACTGATTATTATCTCGAATATCACCATAGAATCTTCTTCCGGCGACAGATGGAGATAGAGACAGAGACCCTCATCAGAGCAACAGACTGAGCTCCCAAGGTCCAGTTGAAGAGCAGAAGGAGGGAGAAGATGAGCAAGGAAGTCTGGACTGCAAGGGGTTGGTCCACCCACTGAGACAGTGTGCCTGTTCTAATGGGAGCTCATCAAATCCAGCTGGACCAGGACTGAATGAGCATGCAATCAAACTGGACTCTCTGAATGTGGCTGACAATGGGGGCTGACTGAGAAGCCATTGATAAAGGCACTGGGACTTGTTTCTACTGCATGTACTGGCTTTTTGGGACCCTAGTCTATTTGGATGCAAAGCTTCCTAGGCCTGGATGTAGAGGGGGAGGGCCTTGGACTTCCCACAGGGCAGGGTTCCCTGCCCTCTCTCAAACAGGGAGGGGGAGGGAGGAGGGGGAGTGGGGGAGTGGTAGGGGAATGGGAGGAGGGGAGGAAATGTAAATTTTTGAATGGAAAAAACATTAAAAAATCGAAAAAAAAGATTTGCTTGAGGTAGAGGGGTTAGAGAAAGCCTTCTTGATGAACTAACCCATTGATTTATTTCCTCTCTTCCTCCTTCATTCTCCTTCCTCTTCCTCCCTTCATTTCCCTCCTTTCCTTCTTCTTTTTCTCCCTCTTCCCATCCTGAGAATGTGAACACATTTTGAGTGGTAATTAAGTTTATGACCAAATGTAGTTATATGTCAGGCAGATTCGCTATCTCTTTTACGGCTTTGTCTTAAGGACAGGGAAATTTCATGACTCATATATTGTAAGAGCACACTAGACCAGAGTGGCTTTATAAAACCCCTTGTTGCAGTATTGGCAAGTCCTAACCACATTCCAGAGCCTCCATTTTCATCGAAATTAGCTTTCTATCAAGCTTAAACTACATGGTAATGAAATCAATAAGGTTTTTCTGAGAATCTCTGATGAATGCAATGGAAAAGAAAACCTCAAGTTATAGTTATTCTCAGAATCATTACTAGATTTTTCAAAACCTCTCTAGATGTCCTTTCTTGGTTCCTCTCCCACACAGCTTTCCTGAGACGCCTCATATGATACTCTATTAAGCCTGGCTCTTCTCTTCTCTCTCCCTCCCTTCACTGTGGAGGTACTTAAGGTCAAGATTTTCATCTTCTGAACCCTATGGCCCCAAAATCCAGCAGAGTGCCAGGTACAGTAAGTGCTCCATAGATATATGCTGCATTCAGGAGTAAAGAACAACGTGATGTGATGGATAATCAGATATAAATATAGTGCTACTAAATTCTTAAAGTCAGCTTTTCCTAAATCCTTCCTGTCCAGTGGGAGAGTCTGTATCCTCAGAGAGTTTTAAGGTTCTGGCCTAAAGGACCCCACTTAGACCAATTGATTCTCCTTTGCCCTAACATGGGAAACCATGAGAGCTCTACAGCAGCCCACTGAGATGAAGCTGGCTGCATCTATTAACCCTTAAAGTGCAAGTAGATAAGGGATGAACCCATGCTCATGTCCGTGTTCAGGAAAAACTGTTTTAAAGGGTTTTGTGGTAAAGGATCAGGGTTTGAGAAAGGATGGGATCTGAAGAAGAGTTGGGGGAAGGTGTCCTGTCAAAAACAAGGTGTCAGAGGAAAAATTCAAAAGTGTAACTGACTAATTAGGTCCACAAATGGAGTCAGATCTACAGGAATTCTGTAAGAGTGCTTAAACCTTTGCAATTTGAGAAAATTTTTAGTGTTTTGATAGTTTCTGTGTTACCTTTGGTGAAGAATTCTATCACTAAAAGTAAGCGTGCAACTTTGAAAAGGGAAGACCCAGGAAGCCTCACCCCTCACCCAGCCAGCCTGCTGCTAGGTTCTTAAAGGTAGGTTCTTCACCTCTGCCTTCACCAGCTCTAAGATCAGTGCTCCTCTGCACAAACACCCCCAAGCCACATCCCATTCCAAATCCTCTGAATCACAACTATCTCTCCCTAAACACAGCTAAACCACACACACACACACACACACAATGTTAGATCTTTTTCCATGCAATCAGAGACCTGCAAATCCTTCATTTCAGCTCACTACTCAGGTACATACACATTATTCAAAGTGAAACACTTTTGAAGGGTTATTTTTAATTTCATTGTTTGTGCACATGTGTATGATGCATGTAAGCATGGGTTTACACATGCCATAGAGCACTGTGGACGTCACAGGACACCCTGGTTCTCTTCTTCTTCCTCCTTTATGAGTGCCACAGGGTTGAAGTCAGGTTGGCATGTTTCATGGTAAGCACTTTTCCACACCAAACCATCTCTCCAGGACCAAACTGAATCATTTTTCTAAATGTGGAAATGGATGCTACTTGTAATTTTATTAAAAATTTAATAAATTACGCTCTTCCTAGGCAAAACCAGAACACTCCCCGATTCATTGCACCAAAATAGCTTAACTAAATGAATGGACACGCAATCAAGAAAAATAACTGTATCAAGTATGAGATGAAATATGCTTTTCTTAAGACCTTAATCCTTTAAGACCTATTATATCATAGTGTAACCAATCTCCTCAAAGACCTATGTATTATAGTGTAACCGTTCCCCTCTAAGAAACCTTCCATTGGCATCGGTAGCAACACTGACAATCAGATATATCTACAGCAATATCTATAGCAATATTACCCAGAGAAAGAAGTCCTTCTTCTCTTTCTGACACCTCTAAGAGGTGTTCCCAGACTTCAGCAGCCTCTCCTGTCTTCTTATAATGAGCTCTTACATGCCCTCAAGGCTCTCTCAGATGCTTGCTCATGGAAGGGTTTTCCCTGCTGAACAGACCAGGGAGGCCAAACTTCCCTCTGTCTTCATCTCTACAAATGGCCATGCTTAGAATCAAACCCAAGACTGTGGAAACCAAACTGTGGAGTTATCAGTTACATTTAAATCTAAGAACTAGTCAGTGTTTACCATAGAAAATAATATAAAATCTGAACGTTTCTTAAATGTTTATATATACACACATATATATGTATATGTTTTTAGTCTTCAAATCTTAATAAGTTAGTCTGACAGATTTATCCATTCTAAAGGCATATTTTGTATGTCCCTACTTCCTTAAAATGTTCAAGGCAGCCTACACTAGAATAAGAACACATATTCATGAGCTGAAATAAACTCAAGAACTGTGAGAACATACAGGAACAGAATTTACTCTTGGATTCTACTTTAGGAGACCAACACAAGGGGGTGGGTGGGTTACTCTGTTCTATCAGAAAACGGATTCTGCTCAGAAGTTACAGGAAAAGCTGCACCTGCTCTGTCCTTATTAAGCCAACCTTGCAAAGAAGCATGAAGCCTTTTTTTCTCTACTTCATTCTCCCTAGTAGAAAACCGCTCTCTCCTAATCTTTCCCTCCTTTTAGTTTGGGTCACGGTGTTGTATAGCAGAGGGAAGATGTGATTTTACCGAACACTCAGGCAAGGCAATAGAAGACCATATTTTGGAAAATGAGAGGCCAGCCACACTGAAATCTCTCTCCCTGTCGCCGTCTCAAGAGAAAGATAATTATTAGGAACACTGAAATGGATCCTTGGAGAGGTAATGTCTTGAGAGGCAGGAAATGAGAGGGCACGGAAAACACGAAATGTGTGCCTTTGAGCCGCTGCTTTAGCAAATCTCTGACCACAGAGGTTCCTCCGCTGCCAAGCTGCAGAGAGCGACAGGGAAGGAGCAGCGGTCTGATCACTGATTGACAAAAGTGTCCAGGGCAGAGCAGTGGAATTATTTAAAGGCACCTCAAGTGGGATTTTGATTGCACATCCTCATGAAGTGCCAGGATGAATGGTTCACATTTCCTGGGGACCCCAGATGACCAGTAATCTCTTATGTCGGAGGCTTTAATGCTGCTGAATTCCAATCAGCATAGCCTGGTGGGTCTGAAGTCCTATATCTGATGAGACCTGTAATTAAAGACCCAAATCATATCTGAGCAGCCACTACAGGTCTGCGTGCATTTTGTGCTCAATTTACTTTTCACTTGAGGTGAAAAAAAAATCTAATTATATGAACAACAAATAGCATCATTCCCCCCCCCTGGCGAAAGCCCTCTGTTAGGTGTCACCGATTATTTAGCTGTGCATAATTCCACGCACGGCCCTGTTAATCCCTTAACAGCATCATCTCTTCTGGGTCAGGAGTTTTCTCCTGCTCGGTTGCTAATGAATTTCTTTTCTTAGATTCAGTAAGTGTGATCTCAGCTGCACATCAAGGAGTTACCCTGATACTAAAATGGTCACCTGGACAGCTGCACTCTGAGCCAGGTCCAAGCAAGAAAGCACTTCCAACCCAGAAGCTGACTCACGGGAAAATCCCAGCAAATGTTTCCCAAGATCCCTCTAAATAGCCAGTACCACCCTTGGCTAATAATACAACATGAGAAAAATGCCTTAGTTGTCTAAACCTTGTTTTTCTCCTCCAAATAAACATTTCACTGGACATGGTTGCTTTGTAAAGATTAAAGAAGATTCCGTGGTTATGCCGACTGCCACACGAATAGTTTTGGTTTTTCAGGGTCAACGTGTGGAGTTCTACTAAGCGTTCTACACATAGGAGGATAATACTGGGTGGTGGTAGCTATCCAAAGACGTCTGTTTATTTCCTTCTCTCCCTCCATTCTGAGCAAGGAACTCCAGAAATTGGACTGTTTTCCTCCCTTTTTGTGAAACAGCTTATGTTTCTCTGAAACTGTGAGACAAAAAAGAAAATATTCACTTCTTGAGAGAGGTGAATCGCTTATCAGGAAGACATGAATGTTACAACCACACTTACCGAAGAGTGGGAGGGATTAAAAATAGCATTCCTAACTCCCTGCTTTCCGCTCTATTTAAGAAAGAAACCGGCAAAGAAGGATTTCCATTGTGAGGCAAGAGCTCTATCGAATAAGGAAAGTCTATAAGGAGAAATGAGTATCTGACTCCTCCTCCAGTTCATTTTCTGACCAGTTCTTGGCTTTCACCAACAATGTCCTAGGCATTAATGATTCCCAGCAGGCAATCCCTCTCCCAGAATCAGATTGTTCTAGAGACTTTCTTCTAAGATCCTCTTATTGCTCGGTAGTTTTTTGACACAGTGCCCTCTTTCAAGACAAAAAAACAGGAAAAATGATGTTCAGTGGGAGCATGTGTTGACAAACCCAAGCCCATAGGGCACGTTTACCCTTGTCCATTTTTTATAAGGTTCATGAGATTAAGAATCTTTTGAAGTGGTTAAAAAATTAATAGGACAATGTTTGTATCACATTATTATATGAAAATAAAATTCCAACATTTATAAATAAAATTCTACAAAATACCATGATTATTGTTTTTATACCCTGTGACCACTTTTGCTAACAATTATAGTTCACTTTCTGTTGCTTGTGGATCAAGATGTAGAACTCTCCGCTCCTTCTCCAGCACCATGTCTGCTACCATGCTTCCCACCATGATGATAATGAACCAAACCTCTGAAACTGTAAGCCAGCCTCAATTAAATGTTTTTCTTTATAAAAGTTGCCATGGGCATGGTGTCTCTTCGCAGCAATAGAAACCCTAAATAAGACAGGCCCCAATAAGCTTATATGCTTGAGTGCTTAGTCCCCAGTTAGTAGAACTGCTTGGGAAAGATTAGGAGGTGTGGCCTTATCGAAATAGGTGTGGCCTTGTGAAGGAAGTGTATTACCAATGGCAGGCTTTGAGGTTTCAAAAACTTAAGACAGGAGCACACTCTCTACCTATCAATCAATCAATCAATCAGTCTCTATCTCTATCCCTGTCTCTATCTCTCTCTGCCTTTAGCCTGAAGATCAGAAATGTAAAACTCTCAGCTGCTGCTCCAGCACCATGTCTGCTGCGGCTGCCATGCTTCCCACCATGATGATCATGAACTAATCCTCTAAAACCATAACCAAGCAACCAAAAGCAATGAAATGCTTCTTTTTTATGAGTTTCCTTGGACATGGTATCTTATCTCAGCAATAAAGTCATAACTAAGACAAGACCTTTGGCTGAAATGTACCAAAAGTACAGTCTGTTCATGAGCAGTTGATGGGGTTATACAGGAGACAATTTCCATTAGTTGAATGTTTCTGAGAGATTTCTGCCTCTTCAAAAGTCTGCTTTCCGGTCTCTGAATTATAGACACTTAGAGCATTTCCTCCAGATTTTTCAGTCTCCCTTAAGTCCACCTCTGGTCCCAGATAAACTGTGCTGGTTAACCACTGAGACACACTTTCTTCCCGATCATCCACTATCAATTAAATTCTAGCTCATAATCTTAACACGTAAGTAAATGAATGTCAGCCAGAGGAAAAAGTTGCAGAACACAAGGGAAATCAAAATTTCTCTAGAAATAGTTGCAACCAATTTTTTAGTACAGTTGCATCTTCATCTTTGATCACACAACAAGGAAAATCTGTAAATAATCAAGTCCAACTTTGAAATATCAAGTGGCTGCTAAGATAAGGAAGACTTTGCTCAAGAACTACAAGGTGCTCTGGTCATTGTACACATTTTACTGTGACTGGCTGAAGAGACACCATGACCAAGGGTACTCATAAAGGAGAGCATCTGGGGAATGGCTTACAGTTTCAGAGGGTTAGTCCATGATCAGCATGGTAGAGAGCTTGGCAGCAGGTAGCAGTTAGGGTGCTGGAGAAATTGCTGAGAGCTTTGTATCCTGATTTGCAGGCAGGAGGCAGAGAAAGACAGAGAGACAGAGACAAAGAGCTAGAGACTGGCTCTGGAATGAACTTTTGAAACATCAAAGGCCATCCCCATTGACAAAATCGCACCTACTCCAACAAGGCCATACCCCTAATCCTTCAAAGCAATTCACCCACTGGGACCTAAGTATGCAAAAATATGAGCCTGTGGGAGCCCATCTCAAACCACCACAGTACCAAATAAATCTAGGATTGCCCTTACTGGGCAGTTGATAGACTAAAACTTAAGTTGTTCCTTTTGTTCTCAGAGCCTTCACTTTAAACAGAGACTAATACATTCTAAATTTGTAAGCTTGTAAACAAGAAAAAAAGCACCTAACAAGGTTAATTTTGGAAGCTACCCTGGCAAGTTATAATTGGTCTCTTAATAAATCAGCTACTGGAAAAGATAAGATAGCCATACCAAAACTATGTCATGCTTTCATGTAGTATACACAGGAAGATCATCTTAACGTGTAGGCATAATCAGCACACATGCACACACATGTGCATATCCATATACACAGTCCAGACACCTCAACATGCGCTTCTAAGGAATCTGAATATGCAGTTTATGATAACTAGCTATCATTCATTGCTCTGTGGCCTTAATGAGTTTGATGATAGTGAAATCAACATACCTTACCATGATTTCTACAAGCTTGATGAAGAGTCACTGGACTGTGGATTGTATCACTTAAGCCTTGTTTATTTCTAGCCCTGTATTCTGAATTTCTTTGAATCTCTATTGGATAATAGTCATTAATTATCATACTTGACTATATTCCTACATTCATTACAAAAGATGGTATGCCATGTCCAGGCTAGTAGATCCTTACTAGAGTCTGGGCTTTTTTTTTTCCTTTTTTCTTTTCTTTTTTTTTTCATCTGTGTGATTGTTTGAAAATGGTGCAGTTAAGAAGTTAGAAGAATTTAAATGGCAGAAATCAGCTGAATGAAAAGGAGAAAAGTTTAAATGGACTTAGTGTTATATGGACAAGTATTATTGTTTTTACTCTAAAACAAAATGGAGAAGATAACAAATAATTAAATCAGTTTTAATATCAATGCTGTTTTACTTTTTTACAAGACAAAAAGAACACACTATAACCCTGAGTTAAAGCTTCACCCACAGGCTTTGATAAGGGCACTTAAAGTATAAGGGAACTAAATACTATTGTTACCTAGAAATTTCTCTTTTTTTCTTGCCCAAAGTTCACAGAAATACTAAGAAAAGCTCTGTTCTGTAACATGCTACACACCTGGACTCAGAGAAATAAAGGATTTAAATTCTAAAGTGTGTTTGTAATTTGTTCTATGCATTTAGAGTTTTCCTGCTCAGCTTGATTAAATTCTTTTGGTAAACTTAGCACTTCTGGAGCTAAGAGAGAGATCCATGCATTCAGAATGCTTCAGGTTCAGGCCATCTGTTCCAAGGGCATCAAACTCTGAAGAAGCTGGAGGTGCTTCCTACTTCCCAACTCATATCCATTCTCTCTCACAGAAGGTTTATGCAAAACAAGTAAAGTGTACTGCTCCCCAGCTATACAAGTTAAATCGACTCTATATGTACCTTCAACTTAAATAGTAGATCTGTCTGCATAATATATGTCTGAGGTACACATGATTGATAATAGATTACAACATTTACAAAACATCCAAGAAGAGACAAAACAAATGGGAGAAAGCTCTACACACACACACACACACACACACACACACACACTATAAATACAGAACAATAATGGAATAAGAGACCTTTGTCCCGAAAAGAAAGCTTTTCCATTTATAGACTCAGAAAGAAAACTGTTATCTTCTACTTATTCGTATTAAAAGTAAATATTGATAGTTGTAAGTTTAATTTTTAAAGCTTTATATTTTCATTCATAAACAGTATTATTGGTTTGATGTGTTCCTCTTCTACACATGGTCACACTGGATAAATCTCCTTTCTCCCCTCTTCACGGTCAGCTGTCTCTCTAACTGACAACTGAATCCTATTCTGTTAGGGCTGCCAGAGCCCAAGTTTGACCCTCAAAGCACCAGTAACAATGTCAGGTTCACACACTGGGTAATCTTAGTTTCCTCCATCTAGGATGATAAGGCTGAGATTAGAGAAACAGTCACTTGCCCAGAGCACACAGAATTCAGATTTCAACCTCCTGCTTATCTGATCTATAATTTGCTTTTAACTGGCTTTGGTTTTTTTTTCTGGTTTTTTTTTTTTTCAGGTCTAAAAAGGACTGCTTTTAATTGTTTTCCTCTACTACACAGGAAGGCATTTGGTTGCACCGTTGTTTAGGTATTTTAAATTGCATGCTGAGAAAAATCAAGACATGAAGGTTTTGTCCACAGCTGGTGAGTAATGCTGAGAGGGGGCTGTATTAGCCTTGTCTTTTATTTTCTGTATTCTGCTGCTTTGATATCTGGGGTCTGGCTGATTGTGGAAGGGCGGGCTCTCCTAGGATAAGCCAATACTTTCCATAAACAATGCAGCCAGAGCTTGCAAATATAAATCCTCCAATCGACTTGTTCCTAACCTCCTCGCTTAGTAGGTGCTCACATGCCAGAACTCTGCCACTACACTAATCATCCAAGGTTCAGATGGAAGAAATCCGAGGATGGCCCCTAGCCTTACAGACTACTGAAAGACAGCTAAACCAGCTAACTTTAAACATGCCTAACCCCTGCTCATAAAAACTCTTGCCTGCATTTCCCCCATCCCGGCCTCAGTGGTACAGCTTTCCTTCTCTAGAAATTCATGATGAATGAAGGATACCAAGCTCTTTCTTGACAATCATGTCTTCATATTGGCTTTGCTGTACTTAAATAATAGCAACATCTATATTTAAAATAGATTCCAACAGGCAACTGATGATGTGAGTGAGCTGTATGGTGACATCAGAGAGACTCAGGCCTCTGTGGGGAACTCTGGAAGGGGAACATGAGCTTCAGCGCCATCTGCCCCTCCTCCTCTCTGGTAGTGTGAGGCTTCATTAAAGTAAAAAGCGACTAGAGAGTGAGTATCAGCAGCAAGGGGACAGAAACAGCTCTTCACTACCACCCTCAGCACACTGGAGAGTTCCATTAATCTTTTAGGGACCTCCGTATGTGCTTGACTATTATAGATGATTATCTATTAGCCTATATTTCTTAATTATACATTGCATTTTAAAATGAGCTGCACAAACAAAATACCTTACTCAAGAGCAGAAATATACATATAACAAAATTGACCTTAAATTTGCATCAATAAACCAAGATCCATATCAGTGCAGAGTATTCATACCTGTAGCATATCCCCTTTTAAATGTAAAGAAACATTTATAAACAATATTTGGGAATATGGGTGTAGTTCTTTCCAAACTGCTTCCTGCTTTTTGTTGGGCAAAATATTTTGGGGGGTGTTCATGGTGACCTTTTGGGTGGGTCTTGGTCCATCAAACCACATTAGTCTGGATTAATCCACAGGTTCTCATCTTCTGTGGAAACAAAAGCAGAAGCTCCCTTTCAAAGCAACAAATCCCTAGACACAAATTTTGGAATCAAGATACTTTAAAATATATAGGTTGGTTTAGCTTAGTGGCCCATAAAATGAAATGTCTCTCTGTACTTAGCTCCATCACAGTCAAAAAAAATTCAAAGAAAACACAATAATATACATAATCCAGAAATAAACACAAACAAATATAGACACCTGATTTTTAAAAAAGAAACCAGAAATACACACTGGAAAAAAGACAGCATCTTTAACAAGTGGTACTGGCCAAATTGGATGTTTTTATGTAGAAGAATGTAAATAGATTCATATTTATCACCCTGCACAAAATTCAGGTCCAAGTGGATCAAATGCCTCAATATAAAATCAGATACAGTAAACATGACAGAAGAGAAAGTGGGAAATAATATGTAATTCTTTATGTATTTTTGAGGTCTTGTGGTCTTTCTCCCTTACACTTCAGCATATCTTTTATTGTTGTTGTTATCCTTGCTCATCTTAAGTTTAGACCAATATGTTAATGAGATTTTATGGGTGTGGCCTCTGTTATTACTAGGATGCACAGTCTCATAGCAAACTCCCTGATCCTCTGAGTTTATAATCTTTCTGCCTCCTCTTCCACAATGTTCTATGAGCTGTAGGTGCAGCTGTTGTTTAGATTTATCTATTGAGGCTGCATTTGAATTGATTGTGTAATAGTCTTTGCCAGTTGTGAAGAGAAATTTCCTTAGTGAGGACCACATTTATCTGTCAACATAAGAACAGATGTACAGAATGTAGTTAGGGCTTATGCTGGCATAGTAGAGTGGTGGCCACTAAGATATACATCCCACTACTGCACCTTTAGGGTTATTATAACATGCTGGTAATATTTATGGTTTGTAATTGCCATAGCTGGGTAGGACTGTGGACTCCGCCCTCCTTCAGGAGCTTGTATGATACCTTCTCGTCCTCAGGGAGGAGGTGTCAGGTCAGTTTCTGTCATGAAGTTCTTGCTACTAAGAGTCTTTAACTAGATACCTAGGTGAGGGTTTTTTTTTTCTTTTCATTTCTCCCTAAATTTCCCCTGCCTCTTTATCTCATCTCAAGTGAAAAACAAAGTTTGAGGCTTGTTTCCTTCCACCCTCCATTCTTCTCATGTTCTAGCATTTCTTGAACCAGACAGGTTGGAGATCTTATAGAAGAGATCTGGCTCTACCAGAGTCCTGACAGAGCTGTGGAAGGACTTCTGTTGGGTTGGACCTTGGGGTGGGATGGTGGGAATGGTAGCTTACACCTCCTGCACTGGTTCCTGTTCATGCAGGCGCAGAGTACAGATATAGGAGCATCTCCATAAATCTCTAAGGATTCAGGACAATTAAGAAACAATCTTCCTTCTTGCCGGGTGGTGGTGGCGCACGCCTTTAATCCCAGCACTCGGGAGGCAGAGGCAGGCGGATCTCTGGGAGTTCGAGGCCAGCCTGGTCTACAAGAGCTAGTTCCAGGACAGGCACCAAAGCTACAGAGAAAACCTGTCTTGAAAAAACAAAAAAAAAAAAAGAAAACAACCTTCCTCAAGACCCAGTAATACCACTTTTGGGTATATATCCAAAGATCCAAAGGATGCTCAATCGTGCCACAAGGACATGTGATCAACTATGTTCATAGCAGCATTGTTTGTCATAGTCAAAACCTGAAAACAACCTAAATGCCCCTCAATCAAAGAATGGATGAGGAAAATGTGGTATATTTACACAATGGAGTACTACACAACAGAAAAAATAACAACATCTTGAATTTTGCAGGAAAATGGATGGAGCTAGAAAACATTATTTTGAGTGAGGTATCCCAGACACAGAAAGACAATTATCACATATACTCACTCATAGGTGGTTTTTAAACATAAAGCAAAGAAAACCAGCCCACAAACCACAATCCCAGAGAACCTGGACAACAATGAGGACACTAGGAGAGACTTACATAGATCTAATCTACATGGGAAGTAGAAAGTAGAAAAAGACAAGATCCTGAGTAAATGGAAGCACTGGGATCTTGGGGGAGGGCTGAAGAGGAGGGGAGAGGCAGGGAGGGGAGCAGAGAAAAATGTAGAGCTCAATAAAAATCAATTTTAAAAAAGAAAAAAGAAAAGGCTCATTTAAAGACAAGATGTGTGGAGAGAACCAGACAAATCAAGGCTGGTTAACCAAGCTGAAATCACATGTGAAATAAAGGGCGTATGAAGAAAGAGACTTGGTTAGGGGTTCAGAATGAGTCTCTATTAAGTCCCTCTTCTGGGCATAGGTACAGTACCTGTCTTCATTCATTGTCATAGATGGGTACAGTGAGGGTCTGGCTTTCTGCGGTTCCACACCTGAGTGAAGGTGCAGGGTCTGTCTCTATGCAGTCATTGTAGTCTAAGGTCCAGACCATATTTCAGTGTCATCAAACATTGTGTAGTTTTTGTCTTGAACTCCATCTATTCTGCAGTCTCATGACACCTGCTCCCATTTAAAAGTGTGAACAGAGCAGACAAGATTTACCTCTAGAGGTGTACTGTCCTCTATTTAAAGGGGGTCTTTAAATAAATGAGTTCTGACCACTGCTTCAGCCAAGCGTCAAGAAGAGAGGGTTTTCAGGGTATCTCTGTAATATGTGGATCCCAACATTTTTGTCTGCATGAACTTTAAGTCTGGTGAATGATGTGCCCAATATTGATTTTAGCTTTCAGACAGAACAATTAACTTGCATAAGGCAGGAGCCAGACTTTACATCTGCAGCATTTATGTGTAAGAAAATATCTAAAGACACTGAGAGAAAGAGTGGAAGTCAGGGCCCTGCACCCAAACAAGTATAATTCATCCAGAACTGTGAAGATGGAGGGTCATAGATACTGACATTCCTCCTAAAGAAGATATCGAAGGAAACACCAAACAAAAACATACCAGGACAGGAGTCCTATGGTAGAGCAGGATAAAAACAAGAAGGACCTCTGGCTAATAGTAATCCCAGCTTTCAAAGAAAAATCAATGGGTCACCATAAACTGTAATTACTAAGAATATTATTCTTTCTTGTCTTGGAGAATTAAGCAAATATATGATACTAAAGTAAGTCACTGATTCCAATATTGAAAACAATAGAGAAGATAATAAAATCAAGAAACGTTCATTTATAAAGGAAAAACAATCACCCTGCAAGTGACAAGACAGCCAAATTGTAAATTTAATACAAAATAGCCTTTTTGTATTAAGACTCCATTAGACTCAAAGTGCTAGTTATTAACGCTAATGTACAATAACAGCATTATTATTGTGGTTTTTGTTTTGTTATGGTTTTTGTCCTAGGCTAGCTTAGCTCACTACGTAGCCAAGAATGCCCTTCACCGGCTCTATTCCCAGCCTCTGTTGCCTTTGACAGGTGGCTGACCTTGAGATCCTCAGTTTCCCTAATTGGGAATATTGAAACTGCCCTCACATATGCCTGCTGTGTGGACTCTGCACATGGTTTGAGTTTCTGCAATCGCTTCCCTGTCCTCTTCCTTCACTGCTTACCCGAGGCAGAGAGCATGAGGCAGTTTCCCCCGTAGGCAGCAAGGACTTGCGTGCACTGCTGCAGGTTCCTATCTTTGGTCCATTTATATTTCAGCTGTGAGTGGATTTTCTTCTCTTAATATTAGTTTGGCTGTTTTACAGTAGACAAATCCCCCTGGCTATGCCTGTGTGTATAAACCAGTCTCTCTTGAAGGAGAGGCTCTGCCCTTCGCAATCTAGAGAAAACACGCTTGGAGAAGCCCTCTGAACTATCAGCAGCGTCCCCTCCTGTCTCGTTTGTTCTAAGGCGAATTCTAAGGTGTCTCATTTTTGGTTTCGTTCAGTTCTTCATCTCCTTCACTGAAAGCGCTCGCTAACACCTCCTGCTTCATCAAAATTGCTTTCTGATCCTGAAAACACATTTTCTCCTTGGTAGATTCTCTAGCCCTTCACATCTTTCAGAACCAATAGCTCTCTCTGCTGCTTTTTGACTTTGGAGAGGATCCTCAGTTAATCTCAGCAAGCCGTAAATCCTTTCATTTGCAAATGTTTCTCTTTCAGGTAAATGCCTAAAACAGCTACTGAGCGCCTTCTCCCAGAGTTTAGAGATGAATAGAAAACAGCTCCTCACCTCACAATGAGTTCATAGGGGTGACCAAGTGCAAATAATTGTTTGGCGGTCAAGAAAAGCATTGATAGAGAGGTGGGTTTAACTTTTAGCCAGAGGCATTTTCATTCAATTATCTCCAGTCTGCCTTGTTTCAGGAAAGACTGACACTTTTGCAATCTGATGTGACTGAGAGATGCCTTGTCAGGGCTTCTTGTCATCCTTAGTTCACTTACCTCTCTCCAGAACCTCACTTGGGCCACCCTAACACCTCTTCTACCTCTGCAGAAACTGAGCCTCAGAAACACCAGTTTTAAAGAACCCCTGGGAGAACTAGAAAGAACCCAAGAAGTAGGCGCCTGGTGGCTACTGAGAGCACCTGGCAAGAGAGTACACAGGCTGAAGCTGTTTCTGTAATTCTGTGAGGGCATGCCATAGCTGGTACTCCATTTTCCCATCACTGAATAGCAAACTAAGACAAGCTTTACAGCACAATAGCCATGTGATAGCAGAGTTCTATAGGTCAGAGGTCAATTTGGGGTAAGCTTGCCTTTACTAGGTTCCTGCGTTTAAGATGTCAGGGGAAGAGACAGAAATCTTAATAAATAAATAAAATAAAATAAAATAAAATAAAAATAAAAAAGATGTCAGGCCCATTGTTTTATTAGAGAACACTTTCAGGTTCCTTGGGGTTGGTGGCAGACTTCACTTCCTCAAGCTATATGCCTGGGTGTCTGGAAAGTCAGACACTGCTCTTTAGTCCTTACAGTTTCCACAGTTCCAGGCAAGCAGCACATGGCATCCCCGTCACTGAGTCTGTCTAGTGTGTCAAGCCTCTGGCTTAGGAAGGGCCCAGTCCTCTCTAAGAATGGAGCTGGCAAGCCTAGACCAAGGAAGAAAATCTCCCGACCCCTTTAACATGCCAGATCTCACAGATTGAAGGCACCTGCCACATCCCACTGCCGCTCTCTCCCTGGATGAGTTGAAAAACTATTTGGCCCTGTAATTGTTAAAGTTCCAAGTTTATGGTCACGGAAGCCAGGTATTTTCCTCTGGGCGGGAGATTTTTCACAGCTCTCTTTTGTCCCTGACAGCAATCCTTCTTGCTCTCTTATGCCTACCTCAAGAGGTCCCTTTAAATGAGGTTCCTCTCCTTCCTTCAGGGCCCTGTCCTGCTGATTCTGGCATATTGAGATGCTTCTTTTCTAACCATCTCCTCCCTTAAGCCTTGACCACAGCATCAAGACCCTTCCTCCTAATCACGCCCATTCTTACTAAGGAACTATGCATCAGTTCCTTTCCAGAGCCAATGGCCCTGCTGCCTTCTGTCCTGCATCTGGGCCCTCACTCACAATCAGCTGTGCCATGTGGCATTGAACAGTTAAGGACATGTCATCCCAGTGTCCTCACACCTCATCCATCACTTAAAAGAGAGGACTACATGTGACATAAATACCACGGGAAGTGAAACAGGAGCCCATCTTAGTCTGTCACACGCTCAGACAGTTCCTTCCTTTGGTGTGGATGGCACCTTGATTCTGAAGGACTAATGGAGAGGAAGGGAAGGAAATCATGGCAGAAGAGCAAGGAAAAAGGCTGTAGGCTCTGAATGACAGACAAATCAGAGAGTCACATAAGAAGTCACTGCACAGTCCACGGTACCTCCTTAGACTGCTCTTAGGGGAGAAAAAAAAATAAGATTGATGTTCATTTGGGAAGATAAAATGAAGAAAGACTGGAGAGATCTGGCTGTTATACCTTTGGCAATGCAGGAATCTAAGTGTACACTGTGTCTTAGTCACTGTTCTATGCTGTTTAGACACACCATGGCCACGGCAACTCTTACTAAAGAAAGTATTTAATTGGGGGCTGGCTTACAGTTTCAGAGGCTCAGTACATCATCATCATGTCAGGGAGCATGGTGGAAGACAGACATGGTGCTGGAGCAGTAGCTGAGAGCTACATCCTGATCCACAAAGAGAGAGAGAGAGAGAGAGAGAGAGAGAGAGAGAGAGAGAGAGACTGGGCCAGGCATGGGCTTTTGAAATCTCAAAGTCCATCCCCAATGACAGACTTCTTCCAACAAGGCCACACTTCCTAACCCTTCTAATCCTTTCAAGCAGTGCCACTTCCTGCCGACTAAGCCTTTCAAATATGTGAGCCTATTTTTGTTCAAACCATTCTTATTCAGACCACCACACTGTGTTTAGTCTGAATGCAGCCTTGTCATTGAACAGCATTATACAAGTTTTAGACAGATGACATAATTCGGAGATAGGAGGTATCATGTTCCTTAATCCTCTTAGCTAGCAGAACTAAGCACACAAAACTGCTTCCTGGGAGAAGCCACTGAACTTAAGATAATAAAATCTCACTTGATACTCTAAACTAGGCCCATGTGTGGTTTCACAGAATTCCGGAAATGATTTAATAAAGCACCCAGTGTGTCTTAGATGAGGACACACACAAAAGCAACCTGTAAAATTAGAGGCCCATCAAGAACTCCTTCCACGCCTTTTCAGCCTTGCAGAATCTGATCTTCCAATGGGGAGGGGCAGAACCTTAAGCAGGTTGGAAAGTCTGGGGCAAAGAGGAGGCAGCTCCAGAGGTGATGGTGGGCTGGAGAACATTTAACAGCCGAGCCTCTCAAGAGTCCCCAATTAGTAACAGAATTTTCAGGTTCCTTTGATGTGAATATGTTAGAGCAAGTGTTGGCCTCTAGCCAGGGATCACAGAATGCAGACAGATAAGAGAAGCAACCTCAGACTAGCAGGGTAAAAGGAAAACAATCCCATTTTAACTAGAATTGGGTTTTCATTATACACTAGAGAATCTTTAAGTAAGTAAAGCAATTGAATGGACTTACTCAAAAGCCAGGAGATCCTGGGACTCCAGGTAATTGGAGCAGAACTTGATGCTATGAGAGATAACTCTACAATGAATCAGAGTGCTGCTGTGAATTGAAGAGTTACCGACATTGGTGATTTTCTGTTCCTTTCATACAATCTGTGGCACAGTCTGTCGTATTCAGGTCAGGGAGTTTCCATCAGCCTCAGGCTCCTGAGGGCGGGAGTCTGGGGCTGGAAGCTATGATCTCAACCATGCTCATCTCTGTTTTTCCACATGGCATACCTGGAGTTCTTTTCCCTTTATTCTGTTTCAATACTTTAGGCTGGGAACTTGCAAATAATACTTTGTAAAAAGTACATTCTTGGCATTTCTTTGCTGCTGTCTTCCAAAGATTAGAACTATAAATAATAGTGAAACTTAATTACAAAATTTCTTCTTCAACAGGATTTAGTGATGTATTGTTTAAATCTCCATAAAAATCACACCTTTGAAATTGCTTAATTGTGTTTCTCTGCCAATTTAAATTGCTCATAAAAAGGAAAAAAGTTAAAATATATAGTTTCTAATTGTTTCTCTGAATCATCCCAGAAGTCTTGCTTTTGCTCTTGAAGACAGCTCTGGCCTATAAACATTGCAAAGTCAGCAAATTCAGAAGTCATGGTGCCATGGGAGGAAGAGGGAGGGGACACTTCGGTCTCCTGCTTCCTTTTAATGTATGACTAACAGATTAAAAAACACTCACTTAAAAAGTTTCATTCCTACTAAAACACCTTGTAGTTAATGCATGTAATAATAGTTCAAAATGGTTTTGTTAAAATTTCCTCACAAAGGTGCTGCTCTCTAGATCATAGGGACCTAGATGTCTAATTTCAATTATTACTGTATTAAGCTCGCTTATTTGCATAATAAAATAACCATTTGCATTTATAGAATTTCTTTTTTCTCAGGAGCACATAGTCTTTCAAAAAGTATTTGCCTTACCTGCCAAAAGTTCTGTCACCAGAGAAAATCTGCAGACCAGCGATAACCTGATAGAGCTGGAAAAATACTCACTGAAAACCACCTGGGTACCCAGCAGCTCACTCTGCAAATAGGTTCGCTATCTGTTTTGTAATGAAAGACATCTTCTCAGGTTCTGTGGGCTCTCATAAACGCCAAAACAGTTACATCATAGGCAACTTTGTGCACTAAAAAGCACAAAAGCAGTGATAAGAATGAGAAATGATGGGTTGGAGAGATAAGTCAGTGGTTAAATAGTGCTTGCTGCTCTGCTGGAAGACCTGGGTTTGGTCCCCTGCACCATACTGGCCATTGCACAACTACCTGTAACTCCAGTTCTGCCTTCTACAGACACATATGGAGGAATATGCACACATATACACACATAACATATACATATGAAAATAAATGAAATAATGAATGTTTTCTATAAAACTACACCTGTTCCATTCCATGCTCTACTCACTATACACTATGGGAACTAAGCTGAAAATTTAAAAACACACAAAGAGATAGAAAGACAGACGGGCCCATGGGGATATCCTTGAGACAAGATACCAAGAATGCCCACTTTATTGTGCTCAGGAGCAGCTTATATTGGGCTCTGGCCACGCCCCAGCTCTCGGGATCTTTCAGCTGCAGACTCATCAGAACCCACTCCCCTGTCATCAGGGTCTCGTGCTCAGAGCAGCTGCAGGCTTCTCAGAGCAAAGGAAAACAAGTTGTAAACAAGAAATTTAGGGTCTGGTGGTCCACAGTCCCCAACAGTTTTCAAAGTGAGAATATAGTCAAGACTGCTTAAAGAAAAATATTTAAATTTTAGCCTCTGACAACCACAAACTAAACAGACTAAGCCTCTCTCTCCTCCCATTTTATATTCCCTCTAGAGCTGGAATTAAAGGTGTGTGACTCCCTAGGACTGGGATTAAAGGTGTGAGCCACCACCATCTGGATTTGTTCCTGCTTTGATGTGTAGCCCAGTGTGACCTTGAACTCACAGAGACCCATCTGCCTCTGTCTCCCAAATCCTGGGATTAAAAGTGAATGACATCATATTGGACCTCTAGTGGTTTTAGATTTGCCTGCGATCTTCAGGCAAGATTTATTTGTTAAAATACAAATAATATGCCACTATACAGAGATTTCTTGTGCTTAGGGAGAAGGAATAGAGTGCTTTTTAGATGTGTCTTTGTCATAAAATCACCTAGGAAGTTTTGCAAACTACAAATGCCTACATTCCCAACCTAAGAATGTTAATCAGTTGGTCGGGACAAAGAAACCTACAGTCGCATTTTTCACGTTGCCCTGAATATCTCCCAGGCACAGCTGAATGCTGGATATCATTGAACGCCCAGAAGCAGCATTGATGTGCTTTTGTCCTCAGTCATTAACTAACTATGTGACCTTGAGAAAACTATTAGTACCTCTGGACCACAAAAACACTAAGCTGAAAGTTAGGTAGCTGGGCTAAACAGAATATACCTCCAGCTCTAAACTCCTGTGAGTTCTAAACAACAAAAATAACCTAAGCAAGAATCATAATCCTCAACACACTTAGATTGAGCATGTACAACATGGAACTACTATATGCTCAGATTCTACTCTCAGAGACATATAAATTATGTAAGCAACATGACAAGCCAAAGTAATACATTAAAAGAAATCACAATCAAAGAATCATATATGGGATGCATAGGAAGATCATTTTAATACTGGCCATTTCTCTGGAACTGAGTGTCAGTGTCAAATACAAATTTCATGGAACTAGTTAATCAAGTAAGGTTTTTATTCCAGTCTACTGCACTAGGAAACAGGTTGAAATCAACCACTGACACGGAACCCAGCATGGAAAGATTTTTAAAGGCTGGGGTTAATGTAATTGTGCTGAGACCATTAGGAGAGGAGACTCGTTAAGGCCTGGGGCCATCTTTGTTCACAAATACTACCCAGCTATTAAAAAAAAAGAAATTATAAAATTCACAGGTAAATGGATGGAGCTGCAAACAATCATCCCGAGTAAGGTAACTAGGGCCCCAAAAGACAAACACTGCATCTTTTCTCTCCTCTGTGGATGTTAGCTTTGACTCTTTGGATGTGTGCTTTATTTAGAATATCCGTAGAAGTTAAGAAACTAGTAAGGCACCGTGAGAGAATAGGGAATCTTTGAAGGAAAAGAACAAAATATACAGTGATATAAATGTGGGTAAGCAAATAATTAAACAGCAAGGGTTACATGGGGTGGGAAGGGGGGGCAAGGAGTGAATGTAGGGAGAGATAACTATAAAGGCCTTTGAAAAACCCCATATGGAAACCTACTGCTGAGAAGCTTCCTTGAATATAAACATATACAAGAAGCTGAAGTGAAGTTGCCATGTAACAAGGGGAGGACAATACTCCACTAGACACCATATGCTAGCAAAATCTTCTTTTAGAATTGTTGGCCAATGGGATACCATAAATTTCTTTCAAATATGCTTTTTATACCTTAATTAAACTCAGAGGGGGTACCAAAGTGTGTCAATATTGCATTAAGGAATGAGAGAGAGAGAGAGAGAGAGAGAGAGAGAGAGAGAGAGAGAGAGGAGATCTTCCCCTTCAAGTTCAGACCAAGAGTAAGCCAAAATTTGAACTCTCCACTTCTTCCCTTGTGCCTCTTGTTTGTCTCTGTTTTGCAGTTATTGGCCTGTCTGTTACATGTCTGTTGTGTGTACTCATCTGTCTGTCCATATTGCCGACCTGTGTCTTCTGTATGTTGTGCCTCACCCTAACAAAGGACTTTGTTCTGTTCTCATTGAACATCACAGGAAGCATGCAATGGAATAGAAATGAGGGACACTTTTTTAATAAAAATCATTTACTGAATTTAATAAGGAAGAAATTACTTTTTAACTGATTCCAAGTGGCCCAGAATAGCACTTAAAACACAAACAAAGCAAATGTTATCAACCTATATTCATATATTGCTTCCAACATATATGAGCTATCACACACACACACACACACACAATTCTGGGTCAGGAACATGAAAGAGTATGTTGGGCCCTAAAGCCCACCAAGGAGGAGGTCGCCCCAAAAGACACTCACAGCACGGTTGATGCAATAGCGAGAGGAATTTTTATTCTGCCACGGCAGAGGTCCCTCAGCCTCGAGAGGAGAAGGACGCCTGCTTTGTCTATTACAAGCTCTTTTAAAGGAAAAAAAAAAAACACAAAATCAGGGAGGGGGTAGTACAGAATCAAAGGGAAAGTCCAAAAATCATTTGTCAACTATTTTGACTAGTTCATACAATGGTCAGCTAACTCTACTTGATCAATGTTATGGCGATTACAAGGAGGAAACCTGCAGCTCATCTCACCCCAGTTCCAGGGTCCGGGTCCATTGAAGAAAGACTACAGTGGGGATGGAAAGTACTCAAAGCTCCCGTGCACGCGTGGTTGGTTACCAGGGTCCTGGTTTCCAGGAAGGGGGGTGCAGTAGTGCTAAGGTGCCTCCTAATGCTAAAGGCCTGGTT